>BSBK01003606.1:805000-1149810 GCA_027943335.1 Chamaecyparis obtusa
ATGAGTTTAATTTACTAAAGAAAATGCAAGGGTAGAAGAAAGCAGGAAAATCTATCCAGGAGTATACAAAGTTCTATCAGATTCTTATCAGAATGGGTCATTCTGAAGCTAAAAAGGAGAAGGTTACCCGTTACATAAATGGGTTGACGCTAAGTAATCAAGAAGAGTTGATAATGGTGAGGATGTCTACCAATTAATATGCCTATCAATTTTCTTTTAAGGTAGAAGAAAAACTGAACAAAAAGTTTGAGAGAAGACAAACTGGTAGAGGTTATAGTGAAAATCCTGGTGGACAGTCTTATGGAGGATGAAATGAAGATCAAAAGAAGAATGTGTTAGGATTAACAAGACAAAAATAACAGTTACATACAAATATAACCAATATAAAAAAATTAATAAACCACAAGACACAAAGATTTAACATGGTTCATCCAATCCCTGGGATACGTCCACCAACAACGAGTCCAATATTATTATTATCCAGTGATTATAACCTGATTACAATCTGCAATCCCTTACAGATCAATACCATCGCAAGAAGGTACAAAAACATACATCATAATGAAATCCCTAACCCTAAGCCATTTTATACAAGCTTATTTTTACACTTTAGGGTTAGAATCAATTACAACATGGCAGCCCAAAAATAGCCAAAAAAACATGTCAGCCAAATCACATACACATTCCATAATGCATTCAAATGCCCTGGTTTAATGATTGTACCCACAGGCCAGTGAACCAGTTTGCAAGAATATAAATTTGTTTATTGATTTGGAACCATTTACATTGGTTCTCTATCACACCACTCTACATGCTAAACCATACTCACGTGGACCTCCTCTAATAGATCCCTAAACACTCTAAAACTGATAACAACTAACTCTAAAACTATCTACAATAGTCATAAATCGAATGTTAACAATTAGAAGTTTTTTAAAAAAGTTGTCAAGTTGTCAGTTCTACCTTTGTCAACTCGACCCTCACAAGACATAGCTTTTCTTAGATCCTTTTCTAAGGCTTAAACACTCTATCTAATTTCCAAATATTGCCCCTAAGGTCATCTAGACCTCATAGTGACCCTTAAGGCTTATTTTGCCAATAAGGAACTATTACACCATTTTAGCACATTTAGTGCATTTACATCATTTTAATGGCTCAATTGGCCACATTATCAATGTTGACCTTCAAGGTCTTTATCAATGTTACACAATGATCATCAAAACATTACAAACATGTTTAAAATGTATTTAAATGACTATCCTTGGTCTCTTTACATTTGCAAATGACCCTTTATGCTCATGTCCCCATCTCCCTTGGAGCGGAAACATCTATTCATTTTGGGCACAAACTGATGCTTCCATCACATCTGGTTGGTTAGATTTACCCTAGGAATGGTCCTAATTTACCTCTTGACACACCAGAATGTTTGTCGGCATACCCAATGGTGCTTAGTGCACCTTGGGGATGTATGCACCCTAAAATGGTCGCCTAGACTTTGGGCCCCATTCAGTAATTTATCAAATCCCTGAATCAATATTTTCAAAAATCAACATTTTTCAATTATATCAATTTCCTTGATCAAGTCCTATGTTATCATTTATTCGATTATTCCTTGGGCTAACCATTTTATCCTAAGTCTTTATTTAATTAAAAGGAATATTTCCTCCCCTTTTATTAAATAAAAAGCCCCACTTTTCCTCTTATCCTAAGTTGCACAAATAAAACATTATTCCTATTTTATAAAAAGGGAAAAAGTACTTTTTGTCTCGTATGGACACAAAAGTCAACTCTTATTTTCTCATTGGAGGATATTTGTGCACATGGATTGCTCCTCTTTAATGGTCGACCGTTGATTAAGTCTTTTGCCTCTTAATCTCCATGGTCCATTCTTTCTCATTTTCTATAAAAGAAGAGCTCTCTTCCTCATTCTAGGTCATTCTCTTTTATGCTAACTTTATGCTGCAGGAATTCTTGAAGACTTTTAAGTTTTTTTGGAGATCATTGTTGCATCACATCTTGGCTTTCTGCATTGCTTCATAGTTTAGTTTTCATTCTTGCATAGTAGCTTCATATTTCATGCTTTCATAGTTTAGATTTCCTTTCATGCTTTAGAATAACTCATCTAGTTTAATAGGAAGGATTGTAACACTTGCTATTTCCATTTCATAGTTTAGATTGTACTTTCATTTTCATAAGCATAGCTTGCATATTTCCATCTTCATTCTTAGCTTACTTGCATTGCATTTCATTTGATTCTTGGAGATATTGGCATTCTTGCCCTTGTCTTCACTTGAATCTCTCATTGTGTGGTTGACTAGCAAGGTCATTAAGTTTATTAGCTCTAGCTAAGAGCAATTTCACAAATCTTGCAACTCCATACATAGAGAGCTATGGATCGATTTTTGAGACCTCATTCTTGAGTGTTCTTGAATGTAATGATTCATAGAAGTGCACTATTTTGTGTGTACATTTTTTGGTGCCCACTGTGGGGCAGAGTAGATTAGCTTTGTCCCTTCTTTTTCTACATTTTTGTCAATTTTCATCAATTTTTCGGCAAGTTTTGAGCTTAATTTTCGGTCTCTGGTTTTCTATCTCAGAATATCATGTGATACTTCTAGAAATATCACATGATAGTTCTCTCTATGCACGTGTGATACTTCGCTTGTCGGAAGTATCGCCTGGCTATTGTCGAGAATATCGCCTGGTCTCGGGCGAAGTATCACCTGGTATAGGGAGAAGTATCGCCCAGAAGTAAACTATCACCCCGGTATACTGAAAAGTATCGTGCGATACTTCTGGTGTTCGTACTGTTGACTGTACCCGATAGTGACTTGTCTTTCTGAATCTTTTTGGCCGAGTTTATATTTAATTAATTTGTTGGTTTAGTTCATTATGGTTAAGTAGAGTTTAGTTGCAGATTTCATTTAGATTTTGGATTTTGCTAATCTTGTTGGCCTAACAAGTTGTGGTTGTAGGTACATTTGCTTGAAATATTTTGCCAGAAGAACACATGTCAAAGCTTCAAATGCACAAGGGCTACTAACGGTTTTTGTAGGGCTGCCCAAAGCATAAAAACCCAATCAAGTGCTTGTTATTTATTTCATTTCAAGTGTGGCAATTACTAGTTGTTTCTTTTTCTTAGGAACATTAATATCTTGTGGAAGAAATTTTGAGGTGGTAGGAGAAGTATGCTCTTCACCCTTGTGGTGAACTAGAAAATCTTAACCCATCTTAGGATTTTGGAAGCAAGAGAGTAATTGAACTTTGCTTGGTGTGTTTGGGAGAAAGCTTTGGGATAAGGGAGTATGCTCTTCGCCCTTGTGGTGAAACAAAATCCTTGAATCTCATAAGTTGATCCAATTTTTGTTTAGATTGTTAGAAGCCTTTAGCGGGCCTGCTCTTGAGAAATCAAGAGGAACGACCCAAGTGGGGACAAACTTATTGCCGGCTATTCCGACCCACTATAAACTCAAGGCTATCAAGGACACAAAACCTTGGTAGACATAGTGCTTGTCTTCGCTTGATGTGAGTACTTGTGGGATTGTGACCATGGGGAAAGTATTGAGCAAGAATTCTTAAGGTACTCTTGAGGCCATTAGGTCCGTTACTTGCCGCAAGGTAAGGAGTCCCTTTGGGGAGAAAGAGGGGTACTATGAATGGAAGCCCTTATTAAGAACCATTAGATAGAGGCCACCTTATTTCAGCCGCTTAGCTTCTTGGTGCAAGGATTGATCCAAGTGGAATAACCCGGATCACCTCAAGATACTCACCATATGTGTTCCTTTGGTTGTGTCATTGACACTTCCATGACAAAGCCAACATCTATTGTGGGTAACCACTTTGTGTGAGGTGAGGGGACATCAAGTTGTGGGCCAAGTTGATAAGTAATGAGCCTTTACTTTCTAGGATAGATATTGCTTGAAGTGTCTTCGATTGTGTAAAACTAGTGTTAATGTTCTTGAACATTCAAACAATTGGTAGTATTCATAGGGTGTTTTTTTATTTTGATATCACAAGTGTTTGTCTTGGCAAGGTTGCTTTTGCTCTTGTTTCAAGTGTTTTGAGACATGTTTGATCCCTTATTGTTTGCAAACCTGTCGAATTTCTACTGATATTGTCATTGAAATAAAAAAACATCAACCCTCAGACTGAAAATTTTGATCAAACAGACCTGAAAATGCACATTTCACACAATTCTAGTCAAGTATCGTACAAACTAGCAATAGTATCACCTGCTTTGAGAAGAAATATCATGCGACAGTTCGTTCTTTCTGGACTATCGTCCGACTTGCTGAGAGTCTATCGCCTGGATATTGTGGGGTCTATCACCTGGTGAAAGGTGAAGTATCGCCTCAGTAAGAAGTATTGCCTGGTTAGCCTGCAAAGTGTCACCTGAGAGTTCTCTATTGTATACCTATTTTCAGTCATCTTGCAGTTGCTTTTAGTTGGCTAGGTCTTTAGGAAGGTAACTTATCTTGCCGCTGGAAGCCTATCTTTACTCTGAATTTCTATTTTTAGCCCTCTAGGGGTAGTGTCATTTGATTTACCAAGTCACCTCAGGAGGAATTGTCAAGTTAGAAGATTATTCCTATTGAGAAAGTACATCTCTAGAGTCATTAGCAACATTCTTGGAGAATTTTAAGTACTCTTTTTGTCCAAATCATTTCCATTCAAATTCAATTTTAATTATACAATTTGGCTAAGTCCATCCTCCTGGTTCAAACGTGCAAGGATATTGATTCTTTGATTTAAGCACCTCTTTGATAGTGTTGGTAATGCCTTTTGCAATTTCTATCTTACCATCTCTTTTTTTTTGGACATTAGAGAACTTTGATTATCCTAGTTTGGTGTTGATACTTTGAGAGGTCACCTTATCATCAAGAATCCTTTTCTTTCATGTCAGTTACAATAAGGTACCAAGTGAATCAAGGGAAACAACCCCCGGTTGCTTTTAATCAGTTACCCTTAGTTAAGACTCATCAACAGCGAAAGGGAAAAGAGCCCATTTTTGACCAATCCCCTAAGAGTGGGTCTGAGGTTTGCTTTGACCCAAAGAGTAATCCTAGCGAATTGAGTACTTCTATAGCACACTTTTCATCAAATATGGATATGAGATATACCTTGACCAAACAACAAAGAGAAATAATAGATCAATCACTTGGTGACATTTTTTAGAGACATAGGAGAAACATGTCATTCGAAGATGGCAATCAACCTGACTCACCTCCTATTAATTCAAGATATCTAGATGCTCATCAACAAGCCAAAAGACATTATGCACAAGCTCATCAAGATGCATGGTCACAACATGAGGACCAAAACAACCCATCTTATGATGCTCATGTGAACGCAGCTAACTTGTTCAACCATTCAAGACCAAGTTCCCCGCCGAACACAACTTCAAGATATACAAGTGAGAGGCTAAAAAGAATTGAGCGGGAAAAATAGGTTGCAAAAAATGAACGAGCTGCAAAAGAAGAGAAACTTAGGCTTCTAGAAGAGGAACAAGGAGCCTTGATGGATATAGAGAGAAAGGCATTCCAAGAGGAACAAGATAGGATATTGGCCCAACAACTCAACAATCAATTTAACAATGGGGGTACCAACAGTGGAACCAACTCTCCACCATCAACTCCCTCAGTGACTCAAAGAAGTAGAAGGAGGTCAAGGACCCCTTCAAGATCACCTAGTCCTAGAGGAAGAAGGACTTCTCGACATGCACATTATAGGAGACACACACCTCCTAGACTATCAAGAGATCCCTCCCAACGAGCACATCATGGCTCTCAACATGGAGGAAGTAGTGCCAACTTTGATACTCATGATTTTATGAGAATGCAACAAGAACCACTATTTCAACAATACGTTGAGCAAAATAAGGATCAATTCTTGGAAAGCTTGATCAACAAGGGTGCAAGGGTCCCATACAACTTTGATGTGGACAGAAAAATTAAGAAGCAAAACCCTTCAACTGATGAGGTGATTAAGCAGATGCAAAAGACTATGGAGAAAATGATGGCTCCAAAGAATACCTTCAACTTGGACTCCATATGTCCCAATCCCATCAACAAGAGTGTGGTTATGGTAGATTTTCCTAGAAAGGTTGAAATATCCACATATGACAAATATGATGGTAGTGGTGACTCCCATGACCATGTACGATAGTTCTATATCATGAGCTTTTAATTTCATGAGGACTCCTACCTTATGAGGTTATTCCCGAGGAGCCTTAAAGGCCAAGCTATGGAGTGGTTTACTAACCTTACCCCTCCTATTAAAACATTCAAAGAACTTGTCCAAAGGTTTGTGCAACACTTTGCATATAATCTATCAAGGTCAGTCACCATGCTTGATTTGTGCAAGCTAAAACAAAATTAGGGGGAACCCTTTGTGACATTTTTACAAAGGTGGAGATGCTTATGCTCCAAATATTCTAGGACCATCCCTGAGGAAGAAAGGATTGATATAATTGTGAGCAACCTAGTGCGAGAATTAAGATATGAAGTTAGAAAAATGGTCTTTAATTCTTTTGACACTATGGTAGAAACTGCATGTCGCATCGAGGATGTTCTAAAAGAACAAGGTATTTTGGCCAAACAAAGTAACAACAAAAATGGCCCAAACAATAAGAACAACAATAAGGATAAAAAGAACTCATATTGGAACAAAAATAAGCAAGTAGTCAATGACGGAGTTGTTGACTCTCCACAACCTAAGGAACAAGGAGTTCTTAATCTATCTAATGCAGTTCAAGCTATGAAGCTGCAGACATCCTTAAATCAACAAGAGAACAAGCCCAAGTATCAAGATAAACCTAAGTCAGGAAAGAGGCAATTCACTAAGCTTGGAGACTCTTATGCAGATATTTTTAAGACCTTGATTGCTCATAATTTGGTACAACCTCAGGATCCTACAAAGTTTCACATACAGGATCCTAAACCTTATTGGTGGAATGAGAAAGCTTACTGTGTATACCACAATGGGATTGGACATGACATTGAAAATTGTTTTAAACTTAAGCATCTTGTTCAAGACCTTATTGAGACTGGGAAATTACAGGTTGATGGGTTGACCAAAAATGCAGACCACAAGGCCTTTAAAGAGCCCTTGCCTAAGTATGAGAAGGGGGAGACTTCTAAAAACAAGAATGGCAAGGCCGTGATCAATTATACCTATACAGCTACGAAAAATGTCATCAATATGCTTGAAGTTGTGGACAATGATGCCAACATGATGAGGGGAAAAGATTCCTATGGTTATGATGTAAACTCACCTCCCATTTTTTACGAAGGACCCGTTGTTGTGCTTAGGGGTCCTCTATCTTGAAGGTCATCTCAGCCTCTCAATGTTGTTACTAGGAGTCAGTCCCAAGGTCCTATTATCATTAGGGGTCCTAATTCTAGCAAATCCAAGCAACCAGTCAAAAATGTTCCTTCCAAGTCTACACTGGGTCTTGATATGAGTTACAACCTTGTTGATCAGTTACAGTGAACGCCAATGCAGATTTCCATTTTTGAGCTCTTAGAATTGTCTCCTAGACACAGGAGTGTCCTTGAGGATGCCTTGTGAGCCACTAATGTTCCTAATGACATAGATGTCAATCAATTCCATAACATGGTCAATCACCTTGCTAGCCCTCATTACCTCACATTTTCAGAAGAGGACGATAAAGCATTAAGTCATCCACATAATTTGGCCCTTCATATCGAGGCCATGATCCACGAAACCCATGTTAGGCACGTGTTAATAGATGGGGGTGCTGGGCTTAATATTTTCTCTTTGAGTCTATTGAAAGCTTTGGGATATTCTGAGAAAATAATTGACACTAGGAAGAAGATCACAATTAAAGCCTATGATGAAGCAGAGCAAAGCTCCAAGGGATTGGCTGTTCTTCCTGTTAGGATCGGTCCTGTGGAAAAGGACATTTTGTTTTAGATTGTTGATGCTAGACCTTTGGCATATAATATCTTATTGGGTAGGCCATGGATTCATGACATGCAAGCGGTGCCATCTACCTACCACCAATGTGTTAAGTTCCCTTACAATGGAGTTGAAGTTTGCATACCAGGGGATAGCACATTATTTGTTAATGCGATTTCAACTGGCTCTCATGTCCCTTTGAATAGAGAGGCTGATAATTTTGATGCTTCTCTTGAGCAGTGTAAGAGTAAGTTTAAGTCCATAGACCTTGGCATGGGAGACTACCAAATGGATTCCTTCACAAAAATGCCAATCTCGCCTAGGTCTTATGGAAAACCTTCACCTGAGAGGAAACCTTCATCCTCAGCTATGACCTTGTTTGGAAAGTTTGTAGAGTCCTCAGTACCTATTCATGAGGAGAAAGAGGAGGTAGCCATTAGAGATTGGATTTATAGAGAGGAAAAGTATCAACACAACAAGAATTTTGTGCCATCTCCTAAAACCTACGGGAGAGGGTATACTTTGGTTAAAAACATGGGCTACCTAGGTCATGGCCCTCTTAGTCACAGGTTAGATGCCAAGGCTGAACCACTCAACCATGCTCTTTTTGGTTGTAGGACTAAGTCAACAGTTGGCCTAGGCTTTGATTAGGAAAAGAAGATCAGTGTCCCTATCCTAGCTACAACGGATAGTGATAGTGACTCAGATTATACACCCAATCTTCAAAACTAGCAAGACATGACTGATGATTGGGTGCCTTCCACCAATCTCCTTTGGGGGGATTCAGATGATTCAGTAGCTGAAAATCCAGCTACTAGAGAAGGTGATACCCTCCACAATCTTGAAGCTTCTACATCAAGGCATCCCAAGCCTTCTTGGTGTAAACATCCTAGCAGAGATTCAGAAATAGATTCACATGAGTTTGAGTGGGACTCTCTTTCAAATGAAATAGTTGATTTGGACATGGATTTTGTCCATACCTATAATATTCAACCCAATGTGACCAAAGAGCCTAGTGTAGGACTAGAGGATTGGACTCCTCGAATTGCCTTAGTGGACGACGCTTCATTTGGTAGGATGAGTCCTAATTCGACTATCTTAGAAGGAGACTTGATAGATCCTAGCTGTGCGATCACTAGAGATAACACCTTTCATATCAATAACGTTGAACCCGGCCATTAATCTACCCCTTGTTCACTTTGACCTCATTGACTGGTCTCAGCGCTATCAAGAACCTCAGCTCCCAACCTTTCAAAATGACTACAAGATAGCCTACTACTTGAATGCTCTTGAACCCGTAGTCTCTTCCACCAGTGAACCTACAATGAGCATGACGAAGCCGGATATTAAGTACCTTAGTCAAAAAATAAAAGAAACAAAACAAAAGAGAAATGGTTCTAATGGTGAAAACCACTTTGTGGTAGTGTCAGAACCCAAAATAGTAAAAATAAAAGATGTATCCAAAGGTGAAAACCTCTTTGAGGCGCCTAAGGATGGGGTACTTAATAACCTGCTGAGTTATTTCCAAGACAGGTCATCAGTTCTTATTGAGCCTACACAACCAGTAAATTTGAATACGGAAGAGGCTCCACAAGTGATACATCTAGGTCAGTCTCTGTTAGTGCAAGAAAAATAGGCATACACAAAGTTCTTACAAAAGAAGAAAATCAATTTTGCTTGGACATATTCAGACATGCCAAGGCTTGACACTAATCTCATTATGCATCACTTATCTATAGCTCCAAGAATTAAACTAGTAAAACAGAAGTTGAGGAAAATGCATCCTCACATAGCTCTCCTTGTTAAGGCTAAATTAGAAAAGCTCTTAGGAGCAGGATTTATTAGAGCTATCGACTATGCCGAGTGGATCTCAAATATTGTTCCAGTTTCAAAACATGATGGGTCCATTCGTGTATGCACAGACTTCAGAGATCATAACAGAGCTTGCCCAAAGGATGACTTTCCACTCCCTAACATAGACATGATAGTGGATATGACTGTGGGCTATTTGATATATTCTTTAATGGATGGTTTTTCTGGTTATAACCAAATAAAAATAGCTCCTGAGGATCAAGAAAAGACAGCCTTCACATGTGCATGGGGAACCTATTGTTGGAACGTCATGCCATTTGGATTAAAAAATGCAGGAGCCACATACCAAAGAGCTATGACCACAATATTTCATGATATGATGCATAAAAACATGGAGGATTATGTGGATGATACCTTGGCCAAATCTAAGCAAAGAGATACACACCTAGAAGATCTGGAAGTAATTCTAGATCGAATGGAGCAATTTCAGTTAAGATTGAATCTGAAAAAGTGTGCATTTGGTGTTACCTCAGGTAAACTTCTAGGATTCATAATTTCAACCAAAGGGATAGAGGTGGATCCTGAAAAGGTTCAAGCTATATTAGATATGCTGCCTCCTAAGAACATTAGTCAGATGAGAAGTCTTCAAGGATGACTCCAATCCATATGGAGGTTTATTTCACAGCTTGCAGATAGAGCACAACCCTTCAACAAGACATTGCATAAGGGAGCCACATGTGCTTGGAATGAGGATTGCCAAAAGAGCCTAGATCAAATAAAGCAATACTTGGCTAATCCTCCAATTTTAATGCCTCCTATCCCAGGAAAACCGTTAATTTTGTACATCTCAGTGATAGAATCTTCCTTGGGGGCATTGTTGGCTCAGCTTGATGATACTGGGAAGGAAAGAGCCATCTACTACATTAGTCATACTCTAGTATCTTATGAGATCAATTATAATAGTATTGAAAAGTCTTGTCTTGTGGTAGTGTTTGCTTCCCAAAAGTTGTGACACTACATGCTTGCCCATACTATACATCTTGTTGCAAAAATTGATCCTCTTAAGTATTTTCTTAGTAAGGCTACTCTCACGGGTAGACTTGCTAAGTGGATGATGGTTTTGTCAGAATTTGATATGGAGTACATTGAGCGTAAGGCTATAAAAGGGCAAGCTATTACAGATCAACTTGTTGATTTCCCAGTCAAGGATAGCATGCCTATTCAAGTGGAATTCCCAGATGAGAATATCATGTACATGACCACACGTACTTGGAAAATGTTCTTTGATGGTTCAAATATGCAAAATGGATCAGGAGCTGGAGTATTGTTTATTTCTCCTCATGGATGCAACATACCTAAGTCTTACAAACTTTTGTTTCCATGTACAAATATTATTGTAGAATATGAGGCTCTAACCAATGGACTTAAGATGGCTATAGAGTGGAATATAACAGAGTTACATGTCTTTGGGGATTTGCAATTAATTATTAACCAAGTAAATGAAGAGTACCAAACTAAGGATGATAAGTTGATACCTTACAAAAAGATGGTTGATTCATTGTGACGTTACTTCACATTTGTGACATTTCAACAGATCCCTAGAGAAGAAAACAAGGCAGTAGATGCTATGGCTACACTAGCTTCACTCCTTCAATTGGAACAACACAAATCAAGATTTGAATTCCTGGTGGAAGAGCTACGTCACCCCAATTTTGACTCCTCAGAAAGCCATGTCATCTGTACCTTGGTTAGTCATGAGTCATCCCGGTATGGTGCCATTTATTCATATCTTCGTGATAGTATCATCCCCGAAACCTTTAATCTCTCTGAAAGAAGAAACCTTGTCTGTAACGCCTCTCACCATACCCTTATCTCTGGTGATTTGTATAGGAGGGGTTTAGATGGGACACTTCTTAGGTGCTTGGAAAAGGATGAGTCTGACTGAGCGTTAGTTGACATTCATGAGGGTATTTATGGAGGACATTCTAATGGTCTTGCCATGGCCCGAAGGTTGCTTAGGGTGGGGTAATATTGGCCCACAATGCAGATGGATGCTATAGCTTTTGCCAAGTCTTGCAAAAAGTGTCAGAAACATGGAAACCTAATTCATGCTCCAGGTAGGGAGCTTATTCCTTCTATTTCTCATCGGCCATTTCAGCGATGGGCCTTTGACCTTGTTGGGAAGATTCATCCCAACTCATCAAGTGGACATAAATTCATTATTACTACTACTGACTACTTTACCAAATGGGTAGAAGTTGTTCCACTGTCTGTTGCTTCAGGAAAGACAATCTCTTTGTTCATATTGAATCACATCATTTGTCGGTTTGGGATACCTTCTAAGATAATTACTGACAATGGAGGTTAGTTTAAAAATAAGGACCTTACTCACCTCTGCAAGAAATTCAGGATTAAACAGCATTGGTCCTCCATTTACTTCCCACAAGGAAATGGACAAGCAGAGGCTTCAAACAAGACCATTCTCAAGATTCTCCACAGAACAGTTCACAAGAATGGTAAAGACTGGCACTTACAGATCAATCCAACCTTATGGGCTTACAGAATGAGTATACGTACTCCCACAGGGGCTACTCCTTTTTCCCTCACTTATGGCGCTGAAGCAGTATTACCTTTAGAAGTAGAGATCCCTTCACTTAGAGTCTCTCTCAAAGGTTTGATAATAGATGACGATTATCGTGCCATGAGGTTACAAGACTTAGAACTTCTAGATGAGAAGTGCAAGGCCTCATTTGATCATATGAGAGTGTATCAGAAGTGTATGTCAAAGGCATTCAAGAAGAAGGTTCACCCTAGAGAGTTTCAAGTAGGTGATCTTGTTTTGCGAGAGAATCCTAAGAACCAAAAAAATAGAGAGCAAAAGGGTAAGTTTGAACCTAATTGGCTTGGGCCAGATGTCATCACAACTACTTTTGCGACAGGTGCTTACTTGTTATTTGATGAGGATGGAGAACAGCTCCCTGATCCCATCAATGTTTTGCACCTCAAGAAGTTCTATTCATGATGCCTATTCAGTCTGGGGGCATCCTTTGTATATATTTTATTGATCCTGAGAATATACCAAAAAAATTCATATATGATGCTGAAAAAATCCTAAAAAGCATATAAAGTCCTGAAAAAAATACAAAAAAATAAAAAAATGCAAAAAATTCAAAAAAAAAGAAGAAAAAGTGCCTTGGTGAAAACCTGGAAACAAGCGCCTTGGTAGCAAAAATACAAAAAAATTGAAAAATCAAAAAAATCTCCAAGTGGTGAAAACCTGGAAACAGGCACTACTTGAGGCCTTTTGCACCCTTGTCTCTTAGCATGCATCTTGACACTTAGCCATTCTCCATCATGCCTTGACCTTATTTGACTTGCTCTTGAATTGGTCTTTATTATTGTCTAGGGGGCATACCTGTTAGCATAGGTCCTTTAGGTGTGTTTGTCTCTTGGGGCATTTCACAAACATGTGTTTTTCAACACCACCCCAAACAGTGTTTTTTTTAACACTACCCTAGCGTCAAGTGTTTCTCAACACTTATCAGATAATCCTACCTGCAATTTAGCATGATATGGTATTTCTCACTCGCAGATGTGATACTCAAAGTTTGACTCTATGACCAACACACATGCACTTAAACAATCAACTCAATGGAGATATGGTGACTTTATTTTTCTTTGTGTGCTATCTATGAGGATTTCTTTGATGAGTGGTCTCTCCCTGAGAAGTTTTCGATGATGCATAGCTAGAAGACTTAGGGTATGAGAACATGTTTTATTTCTTTATCTGCTTGAGGGTATATTTTGTTGGTCCTAATTGTCATTAGCATTTATGCTTGATCCACTTGACACCTAGGATCTACAAGGTATTATCCTTGACTATTTCGTGAGTGCATGCTTATAGCCATCTTGATCTTCTTGTGTCCTGATGCAAGCATAATCTCGCTATAGCAAACTTAGGTAATCTCACTGCACTAGTCATCTTGGCCTACATGTCTTTGGTGCCTAGGTGGGATTCCCACATTCTATCTGATATAGATCATATTCATATACCCATAGTCATACTAGTGTGTATTGTATGATCTTATGATGCTACCAATAATGCTCAATGATGATAATTAGATGTCTATAAGCATTGTGACCTTGCAAGTCAACCACTTCTCATAGTAGCTTGCATTTCTAGGTTCATGTTAGTTTAGTTTTGCATCTTGCATATGGAGAGAGCTCTCATTTTTATCTTTCAAGGACCTGTTGGTCAACTACGCGCATTCTTCCTATTCTTGATCATGTCTTTCACTCCTTGTCTTTCATCACAAACCCGTTCCAGTTCATCACAAGGGGTTAATCATATCATCATATCTATATCTCAAAAATATCATTTTCAGAACCATGAGTCTACATCATACACATGAGAATCAAACATACATCTATGAGAGAGAATATACATGAGCATTTAAAATATACCTTTTGAGAAAAATGACAAGACAATACATAAACTGATACATCCATCACAAGTGAGACAAATACACATGATATATCGAACATCTAGTAATCTCATATATCTATAACAATGTCATGATATACAATACAATATGAGATCCCAAAATTTGGATCAAAAGTCTCATGATATGTCCAAACATCTAAACCTAAGCCCTAAACCTAAGACTCACTGCCACCATCTCGAGGACCTAGTGGTGGAGGTGGTGCCACATCTGGTACTACATCTGATCTACCCACTACTGCTGAGTAGGAAGGAGCCCTCTGACCCGCTGGTATTGCCTGTATGTAGAGACCATGGTAATATGCGGCTTGTGCTACCTCTCTCTGCCTCTCTGCAAGGGCAACCTATAGCTGCCTCTCTCGATGCTCTGTCTCATCCCTCTGATCTGTGAGCTGCTACTCCCTGACCACTATAGTGATCCTGAGCTACTATATCTTAGCCTCCAGAGCCTATATCCTGACTCTCAGGTCCTCTCCTCCCATAGGTTGATCTTACTGCACCTCTGCCTATTAGCGAGTAGGTCTCGCCTCATCCTTAGGAGTCACTGATCTCCGACCCCGTGACCGTTTTCGGCCACCTGATCCAAATCCCTCACCTCTCTCCATCACCCTCCCTCTCCCTCTCCCTCTCCCTCTCCCTCTCCCTCTCCCTCTCCCTCCATCCCCTCTGTCTCCTCCATCATCCCCATCATCCCCACCTTGAGCTGTCGGCTGTACATCAGGAACAGTGAATCGAGGGAATGGAGCCCTCCATCGCTCAGCCCTATATGCTGCATCATCTCTCACATCAGCCATATCAGGAAGGTACTCCCAAGGCTCCCTCCTGATACCATTTGTCTCCGCAATGGCCAGCTGATAATCTAACATGGGTAGCCACCCATGTCCCTCCTCATCCCTAAACCTTGCGTAAGTGGTGGTCTCTGTAGAGACCCACTGCTGCCACCCGAACTGTCACCATACCTGAGTAATGCAGAATCTCTCAACTATCTCTGCATGTTGTCCTACTAATGGCTGGTTGCATAGCATGTAGCTCAGCTCGTCCTCTGCATCACTCCAGGACTCAACCTCCCTGTATAGCCTCCAGATGAAGGAGTTCATCTCATCCAAGATCCATCTATAACGTGTCACATCCCCAGTATGGGCATGTGATATGTACCCTCCATACCTATATATGTATGGATATCTCCACTCTCTCAGCTGAACCCTGGGGTGCACCACAACGATGTGCTCCCAAGCCCACACTTGTGCTAGGAAGGCACCGCAAGACCATGTCCGACCATCCCTGTAGACGATCTCGTGTAGCTCGTGATACATCTCAATGAGTATGGCGGGTCCCCATGCCATGCACCAAGGTCTACCTACCAAGTCAGCTAGTAGCCTACCCCATCCGAGAGGGAATCCCTTCTAACTACGATCAGTCATCAGGACCTATGAAATGATAGAGGCAACAATGCACGGCACTGGGAAGTCTCTGCCAAAATCGTCCATCAGTCACTCCCAGTTGACATGCCTATCAATTATAGTGACATCTTGAAACATGCCCTGGATAGCATGTCGGCCCTTAGTAGCATCCTGATCATAGTATACCTGTGCCAGCAGACAATCATGTTAGTTTTCATCATATGGAAACATTTCACTTAAATGATTATATCTTCAAACATGATTATACTTACAAGCTTTCCATAGCATGGTACTCTGAGAATCCTATAGACATCCTCTAATGAGATGGATGCCTCTCCAGTGGGTAGGTGAAAGGTGTTATGCTCACTGTGTCATCGCTCGGCCAAGGCTATCAGTAGACCATGATCAACCTGGATATATGGGAACCACAACAAATATGCAAATCTCATAGCCCTCAAGTCATCCTTGTCCGGATCATCAAGATCTCAGACGCACTTCAGTCCCACCACCTTCGGCGCTCTGATGAGTAATGCTGAAAAGTGCTCTTGCAAACCATTAAACCAAGCCAAATGTCAGTACATATCATGATGAATGTCTAAAAATTAGTACAAGACATATACAACAAAAAAATTGTTTGGACCCATGTCATTTTTGCTCAAAAATACTTAAAAATATCAAATTTTTAATTCGGGCGACATTGCTTTTGGAACAAGTATCACGTGATACTTCTTCCTATAGTAGTGCGATATACCTTTGGTTGTGCGATACTTCACCAGGTATCATGCAATAGTTCACCAGTTATCATGCGATACTAGTGTCTACGCGCGTGCGATACATCTGGGACCTGCGAAGTATCGCGCGATGTTTCTCTCTAAAGGGCGTGATACTTCTAAAGTATCATGCGATACATCGCTCGGTTCTTGAAATTTGAAATTTTGAAATTTGAAAATTCTTCAAAAAACATGCTAAATAAATATTATATGCAATAAATGACCCAACCAAGCAAGTTTTTTCTGAAAACATACTGGGGCAGCATAGTGTGGAGGCCGGTTGTGCAACCGGGCGCACTCAAATTGGTGTCTGTGGATGGGAACTGCTGCTTGCTGGGCCATTTTCTCTCTCTAAGCTCTCAAAATTCTCAAATCAATAAAAGTCAAATGATTTTGAAAATGACACTTTTTGCCCCTTATATAGCATTTTGACTTTTTGACCTAATTTTCAAAACACCTTAGAATTGTGCGAAAATTGCACCCCTAGCTAATTTCGACGTCCTGGATCCATTTTCGGACTCAAAATCAAAATCCGAGGTCATCTTGATAATCAAAATTGTGTTTCAAAATTTCTCTTTCTTCTGTGCAGTTGACCAACCTTTTGAGGCATAATTCTTCGATCTTTGATGGAATTTCTTCCTTTGCATGTCTTTCACACTTCTAGTCATCCATTCACCCCATTTCTTTTCTTCTCATTCATCACTGGGGCATATTTTCACTGCCTAATGGTTATCCTGTTATCCTTTATCTTCGATTATGATTTCATTATGATTTGATCATCTTTTATCAATCTGCTGTTCTCCTCTGCCTGATTTCGATTTCGATTCCGAGGGGGCAGCACCTATTGGATTTAATCCTTGATTTTCTTGATTCAACTATCTTTTTATGAGCTTTCACTCAACTTGAGATTTTTATCTCTTATTTTGGATGTGATCCCAAAATGAACTCATGTCCAAAATCTTTTGTTTATTTTTGTCTGGGCGTGTTCCCAAAATGAACACACGTCTAAGTTGTTTTGTGATCCCAAAATGAACTCACATTTCAATTCTTCTTTGACTGCATGTGTTCCCGAAATGATCACACATTAGTCAAAGAGGGGCAAATGTATGCACCCTAAAATGGTCGCCTAGACTTTGGGCCCCATTCAGTAATTTATCAAATCCCTGAATCAATATTTTCAAAAATCAACATTTTTCAATTATATCAATTTCCTTGATCAAGTCCTATGTTATCATTTATTCGATTATTCCTTGGGCTAACCATTTTATCCTAAGTCTTTATTTAATTAAAAGGAATATTTCCTCCCCTTTTATTAAATAAAAGCCCCACTTTTCCTCTTATTCTAAGTTGCACAAATAAAACATTATTCCTATTTTATAACAAGGAAAAAAGTATTTTTTGTCTCATATGGACACAAAACTCAACTCCTATTTTCTCATTGGAGGATATTTGTGCACATGGATTTCTCCTCTTTGATGCTCCACTATTGATTAAGTCTTTTGCCTCTTAATATCCATGGTCCATTCTTTCTCATTTCCTATAAAAGAAGAGCTCTCTTCCTCATTCTAGGTCATTCTCTTTTATGCTAACTTTATGCTGCAAGAATTCTTGAAGACTTTTAAGCTATTTTGGAGATCATTGTTGCATCACATCTTGGCTTTCTTCATTGCTTCATAGTTTAGTTTTCATTCTTGCATAGTAGCTTCATATTTCATGCTTCCATAGTTTAGATTTCCTTTCATGCTTTAGAATAACTCATCTAGTTTAATAGGAAGGATTGTAACACTTGCTATTTCCACTTCATAGTTTAGATTGTACTTTCATTTTCATAAGCATAGCTTGCATATTTGCATCTTCATTCTTAGCTTATTTGCATTGCATTTCATTTGATTCTTGGAGATATTGGCATTCTTGCCCTTGTCTTCACTTGAATCTCTCATTGTGTGGTTGACTAGCAAGGTCATTAAGTTTATTAGCTCTAGCTAAGAGCAATTTCACAAATCTTGCAACTCCATACATAGAGAGCTATGGATCAATTTTTGAGACCTCATTCTTGAGTGTTCTTGAATGTAATTATTCATAGAAGTGCACTATTTTGTGTGTACAGGGGACACTTTGGTCCGGCATGGTCGTGAACGTTCTAGTGAATTTGTGGTCAAAACAAGGTTGTCACTAGCGTTTACCCACCCAATGGGAGCTAATGGCGTAGACCATTTGGTGCCAGGATGAATGGTTTGGAAGAAACCCAGTGGTGCAACTTTCAACAGACCCTCACTGCAAGTTTTGGTGTCAAGCGAGATTGGCATGCCAAATTCAAACAAATTCGAATCTCCCAGAACAAAGAGAGGTTATTGTAGGCCTTATAAACACAGTCCTATATAATCTCATGGTTTTCTAATACCACTCTCAAGGTTTGAGATACGAGCCTCAAAAGATCGCTGCCCAATCATGCTTAGTGCACCTTGGGGACTCTTTGGTCCGGCATGGTCACAAACATTATAGTGACTCCATGGTTGAAACGGGGTTGTCACTAGTGTTTACTCACCCAATGGGAGCTAATGGCGCAGATCATTCGGTGCCAAGATGAATGGTTTGGAAGAAACCCAATGGTGCAACTTTCAACTGACCCTCACTATAATTTTTAGCGTCAAGCGAGATTGGCATGCCAAATTCAAAAAAAATTGAATCTCCCATAACAGAGAGATGTTATTGTAGGCCACAAAAAAATGGTCTTGTAGCATCTCATGGTTCACCGATACCTCTTATGGGGTCCATAATACAAGCCTTCAAAGATCACTGCCCAATTGTGCTTAGTGCATGTTGGGGACACTTTGGTCCAGTATGGTCGCGAACGATCTAGTGACTTCATGGTTAAAATGGGGTTGTTAGTAGCATTTACCCACCCAATCAGAGCTAATGGCACAAACAGTTTAGTGCCAGGAGGAACAGTTTGGAAGAAACCCAATAGTGCAACTTTTAATTGACTCTCACTACAAGTTTTGGCATCAAGCGAGATTGGCATGCCAAATCCAAAAAAAATAAATCTCCCAGAATGGAGAGAGGTTATTGTAGGCCTTAAAAACTTGGTCCTATAGCATCTCATGGTTCACTGATACCTCTCACAAGGTTCAAGATACAAGCCTTGAAAGATCACTACCCAATCATGCTTTGTGCACCTTGGGGACACTTTGGTCTAGCATTGTCATGAATGTTCTAGTGACTTTGTGGTTGAACCAGGGTTGTCACTAGTGTTTACCCACCTAACCAGAGCTAATGGCACATACCGTTCAGTGCCAGGAAGAACGGTTTGGAAGAATCCCTGTGGTGCAACTTTCAACTGATCCTCATTGCAAGTTTTGGCGTCAAGCAAGATTGGCATGCCAAATTAAAAAAAATTTAAATCTCCAAGAATGGAGAGAGGTTATTGTAGGCCTCAAAAAAATGGTCCTGTAGCATCTCATGGTTTTCTGATACCTCTCACGGGGTCCGCAATACAAGCCTTGAAAGATTGCTACCCAATCGTGCTTAGTGCTCCTTGGGGACAATTTGGTCCGGCATGGTCACGATCATTCTAGTGACTCTGTGGGTGGAACAAAGTTGTCACTAGCATTTACCCGCCCAACCAGAGCTAATTGCGTAGAATGTTCAGCACCAGGATGCAATCCTTCAACACTATCCGTTCACCCTAGGGAATCACCATTTTACATTGGACACATTTGACCAATTGTGACTCAATGACTCCAACTATTACATCATTTGAGGATACAAATGTACATGGAATTAAGACAATACAAATTTAAGGATACAAAATTAAGATGATACAAATATAAGGATGCAAAATTCTTAGTAAGGAATCACAATATTTGCACTTTATATGGCTTTAAGATTATACAAATGTAAGGATACAAAATTAAATATGTATTTATAATCAAATGAATAAATTAGGATATACAAAATGTGGGCTCTTAATATTTGCAAATCAACCCCATGGGTACTTTTATATTTCAAATGTTGCATCTAATACGCATGATGAAGCTCATTATTATTTATATATACAATTTTTTGCATCTAAATATGCACATTATAGTCGACTGTTGTTTTTATATACAAAATTTGGCATCTAAATATGCACATTACAATTGATTATTATTTCTATATATAAAATTTGGCATCTAAATATGCACATTATAACTCATATGCACATAGAATCATATACAAATTATCAAAATCATTCTACCATATTGTAGAATCATTCATGTTTATAGCCCAAAATCAATCAAGTGAACCTTTTGGATCAACTCTAACCCTTATTGTGTCAAGTATTGCCTCGTGGTCAGATTCACAAACTTTCCACAAATTCTTGTTAAGAGGTCTACCACAATATTTAATCAATTGAATATTTGTTGCAACAACAAGGTTAGAGTAATGAAGAATATGTCTATGTGTCTCAAATTCCTCAAACAACTAGGTGTTAGAATTCTTGATAGGGTACCTACATTTTATTATAAAAATAATTTAATGCCAATATCAATACAAAGTGTAATAAATTGAGTTTAAGAGTTCTCAATACAACTCGAGACACAACAACGGTACCTTCTGAGCCATGTGTCTGTCACAACAACAGAACCTATTGGGTACTCAATACTCTCTCCATCAGTGACTGTAGTTGTAAATTTCTTTTTGGCCTCAATACAACGACACAAAAATTAATTTGTTCCTTCTTCATTGTTGTCATCTGCAATGAATGCATATACATGACTTGCATTTAGTAGAAGGCTATAATTTAGTACCAAAATCAACATAAAGAACTAATAAATTGACCTTAAAATGCATGCAAGATGAGAAAAATAATTCACTAAGTTTTAAGTTGATAAATTATCTGGTTCAACTAGGTCAAATACATGGTCAAAATCCCTTGATGCTTCCATATGGTTTAGTTGTAGTGCTTGAGGAAGTTGATATGTATCTAGGGTTTTCAAAGGTCTACAAGACCATTGGTTGACCCACTCTTTTGATTCACATTCATCCCCAAAAAAAATGCATACACGAAGAGAAAAAATATGCAATATGTCTAGTATAAATAGCTAATGATGTTGCGTTTGAACTTCTAAATGAATGCATGTCACTTGATCATGTAAGTGTACAATAATATAAATAGTTTTCAATGTTAGATTGGTGTATTAACCAAAAAATCTAGAAACCATAGACTTACCTGCATTACCTGGTCCCATCGTAGAATTACACCTTTGTATAATTATTTCTCCATCTATTAACACTGCACCACCTTCATACTTCAATTCCTCTCTAGTAAGAGATATTTTCACACATGCTCCTGCACCATCATGCTCTCCATTTCCATGACCTGCCTCGATGAAATTCCAAAAATGTTGCACACCACTTGTCACATGCATCCTAGTCAACCAGTAGAACATCCTTGCATTCTTCAATTGTGAGGTGCAATTGTCTGACCATATTAAGTGTTGGTTGTATCTTATACATCTTTCCCTTAAACCGTCATAGAAAACTTTAAAGAATCCTTCCACAAACTCTAAAGAATGTGTATGATCATCGCTGATATAGAAGTGATACTCTCTTATAACCTTTTTGGCCTCCTTTGTGCTATCATGCATGAATACTATAACCTTTCTATCCTCCTTTGTGCTGCATGCATGAATACTATGTGTACAAAAATTGAAACTTGTGTAGAGGGATAATACATAGATTGTACTTCATTTTGAGGTTTTAGTGTATAATTATTTGCAAAATCAATGACAGAGACAATAGTACCGAGTGGGAAAGTGTCCTTATTATCTACAAAATCAATGACAGAGACAATAGTACCGAGTGGGAAAGTGTCCTTACACAACTTGAATTTCTCATCTAGCCACTTGGCTCTATGTGTGTGACCTATGTACTCATAAACTTGTTTATCTTGAAATATCTTCATAAAATCAGCTATGCATATATATCACTTTTCACTAACTCACACCTCTTTAATTATTTTCCATCTTTAACACCATATGTGACTGACTTGTATTTTCCAAAAGAAACTAGTTCTTGCCCAATTTCGTGTGTGTTATCGAGATGTAAGAATCTATACAACTTTTGCAAACTACCACACGTAGGACAAAATCCTTTCAAACACATCATCTTATAATAAATGCACTTATCATCTTGTTTACAAAGTACAGTTGAAATGAAGTTTCTCAGTGACTTAGGAGTTTCTTGTAGACCATATTCCTGCAAAACATTATTAGCGTGTAAAGTACCAAGTATATAGTGATAAATCTCATAATGCATGGAAAACTCAACATGAACCCTATAATAACATGTAGTACATGCATGATTAATCTTAACATAAAATAGTTTTTTCATCTAAAAAATCTTTGACTAATTTTAATCTGAGGAAAGCTTTGATGAAACCTTTCATAAAATTGTGTTTGTTTCATATCTGTTTTGGATGTGGCTCACGATTTCTAATTCCAATTCACCTTCTAACAACATCTCTTTGGTTGGGTGAAACCCTTGTGTTTTCATGCCATTATTTCTCAATTAATGTTCTTAGTGCATCAACAACAGCCTTGTCCTTGCGTGGGAGTCTACCCGAGAATGCCCAAAGAGAATTATTGTTAGGATCCTCAATTTTCTCTCTCCTATCTAAAGCATTGTGTAATGTGGTTCTACTTATCCTTAATGACTTTCTTGTTTTTCTTATTAAACAAGATTTTTTCATTTCCTTTCCCATTATGGTTGATGTGAGGACACGACGAGTAACATTAGCATCTTTAGAGCATGATTTTGAACCAATGGATTGGTATGCATCAAAAAGATTTCTCATAATGGTTCTTTCACTATTATTTTCAGATGTTCTTAACCCCAAAATTTTCATTCTCTCTCTAAATTTCAGATTTTTAATCATTTTAACAACTAATTGGCATCTCCCACTTTGATTTAAGTTTTCAAAATAGTTATTCCAAATTCTTATAACCATTCTTCTACAAGTTCTCTCAAAAAAAATTTCATGCATTGGCCTCAAAATATTTTCATCAATGTCTATTAGAAACTTTGGTTTTCTATGAATTATTGTAGGAGGTGTTAATATTGGTGCATTCATTATAACATTTTCTTCAAATGGTAAATCTTCTTAAATTTCATTAACATGTGCATTCATTACATCATTTTCAAATGGTCTATGTTCATCGCATTCATTCGGTGGATTTATCTCATGCATTTGAACCGGTGTATGTTGATCATTTTGATTTGGTGCATTCATCATATCAATTTCAATTGTTGAATATTCATCATTTTCATTAGGTGCATCAGATGACATACCTTCACGTAATCTCCTCATATGCTCCCTTTGTCTTTCCTTTGCTGCCTCTCGTTGTTCAATTGTTCCTCTCTTGTTCTTTCCCATTATTGATATTGTTTTTCTTACACGTAACATCATGAGAACAATCCACAATCAAATAGCATAAAAATAACAAATGAGCATCATTTTATTATAATCTAAAGTAACCATGATAAAATAATTTTAAAAAGAATCCAAAAAAGAAGACAAATCAATCCTTTCAAAGAAACATTGACAATAAAATAAACAAAACCCGACTGTTACCGTCCCAGAAAATTATGTGCAACAGTAGTGGGGCCTTCAAACAACTTGCATTGCTGGCTTTAAGGCCGTTGGGACTCAAATATAAAGATTTCCTTATAACCCGTATGGGTTATGTAAATTAATGAATTTTCCCCATAACATGTATGGGTTATGTGAACTTATGCCAATGTTCACAATTTATCATAACTCATACGGGTTATATAAAACTAGAGATAGAAGATAAGGAGAACGAGAAGGGGAGAGATAGAGAGAGGAGAAGGAGAAGGAGAGAGAGAGGAAATAAGAAGAGTCATGCATGTATACAAATACACACACACACATATCCTCCAATCATTGTATTCCATGAGATGACATCTCTTTTGGCATTTTGTCAAACAATTCACATGCCTTATCCATGATTCTATGTTTTGGAAGCATGTTTGCCAAAGCAATTGCAACAACAACTGACAAAGATCCTCTATCCTTTATGCTTTGATGAGTATCCATTCCCTGGTCCAAAGCTCCTATTTTGGCACAGGCAAAGAGGATGTGGTAAAAGTTCTGGATTATGGCTTTACACCTACTGATTGCAATTGCTTGAATTTTTTTGAAGCCCTTTTTTTTTATCAAAGTCATTCTGTGTACATCTTGCAATCATTGTAGTCCACGAGACTACACTTCTTTCAGGCATTCTGTTAAATAATTCATGTAGATCGTAGCTATAATTTTTTTGGGCAATAGATAGAAAACTGCCTCCATTAACAATTTATATTCGATTATGTAAGCACTTCAAATGTGAAATAGAACTATGCTCAAACAAAAAACAACCATTTGGCAGTAGCACTAACCATTAATAACGAGATATTGGTCGGTAAATACTTCATTGCATTCATAGAAAATGTACATCTTTCCTAGATTATTCCATCTACTCACGCTGTCCATGCCCATAACCAACCTAACAACATGACAAATCAATACAAAGTTCAAACCCCACACCTCAATAAAGCTCTCTGCTCGCAAAACCTCTACAAACTTCTCTTATTCCTTAAAGCATTCAACTATAGTTCAAAATAAAAATCGATCATGTTGCACTAAATTTAACCCCTTTTTCTCCACATGGAAATGATAAGCACCCACAGTCCTAAAAATTCTCTATTGCAGAGATGAACAATGAGCAAGAAAGGGTTTTAGACGAGAAAGCTCTGTCTAAAATTTAATGAAATCTTGCAACTAAAATATTGTTATGCTATTCCAACACTATTGAGCTAAGGTATAGGGTGGATTTTCATATATTATATTTATTTGATTAATAAACATCTAAAAATTATTTTGGTGGTGGAATTTTTTCTCAAAAGGGTTTCACCACATAATTATAATATTATTTTTCATACTTTTCTCTTAATTTAAATTTCTAAGTATGTATAGCTTTCTTTGTTTCATCATTAATTAGTCAAATTCTACTTTAATGGTTAAATCAAATTTGTTCACTATTTATTTAATTTTTCACTACAATATTTTACCTTATTTCTCCACAATCTTCTCAAATTTTCACCGTCTTGGTTCTACTAGATCTTACATTATGAACAACGAAATTGTGAATCTTGATCATCAATGCTCAAGTACTTTTAATAGTTGTTTGACTACTATTGATAAATCTTACCTTTACAAAGAATCTCTAAAAATCCAATGACTCCATTCAATCTTACTATTTTTAATTTACATTCTTCAATATATTTTGACAATTCTAGAATAGATATGTTAGAAAATCCCTCTAATTGAAAACAAGGAATTGAGTGTTTGGAAGGGTAACAAGCATGGAGATAGAAATAGCCGATGAACAAAGAGTGCGCAGCTGGGGGCCTGTTTCCGCGTTATTAGCTTGCAATAACCAAGAAAATTCGAGTAGGCTGTGAAGATCTTTTCTATGCAGAAAAAATCCAGGAAAATCTGTACTATATTAAAAAAAAAGTCACGAAACATTGTGTACGAAAAGCAAATTATAAATGAATGCAGATTCCCACTCTGTCATGAAAATCACGAAACATTGTGTATGAAAAGCAAAAGATATTTCTTACTACCTTCTAGGGTTTTAAGCTCTCCTTTCCAATATTTCGAGGGTTTTAAATGTAGTCTGATTAAAAAGATGTGTACGAAATGAAAAAGCTGGAAAAGTAGATGTGGACTCCCAAGTCCCACCACAACATAATGGTTTGCATTTGTTTGTTTTCAATCAGATAACATGAAAAGAGCGGAGATCGACGCTCTGGTGTACTCATAGAAAACATCAAAAAGTGAAGTCGGTGCTTCCGCGTAATTACCTTGCAATAACCAAGAAAATTCATTGGCAGTGAAGTTCGTGTACGCTGTTGTTATTAGCTTGCAATAACTAAGAAAATTCGAGTAGGCTGTGAAGATCTTTTCTATGCAGGAAAAATCCAGGAAAATCTGTACTATATAAAAAATAAAGAAACACGGACCTGCACCATTGCGTCGTTTAGTGGAAAGTCACGAAACATTGTGTACGAAAAGCAAATTATAAATGAATGTAGATTCCCACTCTGTCATAATGGCCTGTGTTTGGTTCAGCTTTTAATGTCGTCTGATTAAAAATAGACAATTGCAGAACACTTCGAAGAGTGTGCTACAATTGTCTATTTTTAATCAGACGACATTAAAAAGTAGACATCGACACTCTGCACAATCGATACGATATTGGTGGGATGTTTCCACGTTCTTGTCTGGTCGTGCTTGATGTTGGCTGTGCTTGCACGTTATTGCCCTGCCGTCAAAGTTTTGTGATGGCCGTGAAATCATTGCGGAGTCTTTTCTCATTAGGAAAATAAAACGAAATATGGCCCTCCACCACAGCATCTTTCAGCGGAAAATCAGGAAAAATATGTGTACGAAATGAAAAAGGAAAAATTCCTAGATGTGGACTCCCAAGTCCCACCACAGCATAATGGTTTGCTTTTGTTTGTTTTCAATCAGACAACATGAAAAGAGATCGACGCTGTGGTGTATTCATAGAATTGCCAAGTGGGCCAGCATGCATTAGTTTGACTCCTAGACTCACTTGTATCTTCTCATTTAACATCTTTGACATATGAATTATTTTTTAATAATTTATTGTAAATCTTTTATCCTCAATTTATCTACTTGTTTATAATAAACATCCATAACCCACATATGCTCTCCATATGGAGAGCAAATATAGATTGTCAACCTGTCACTTCATGACAACTTGTTTTCAAATACAGTGCCAAGTATGCATCTAAAGCTGAAAAAAAATCAAAGAGTTGCGTTGATATGTTGGAAAGAATCTGTTCTGATGCAAGCCTACAAGATCATGCCATAAAAGCATACCAAAAGTTCATGGCTCAACTTGTCGCAGAAAGAGACATTAGTGCACAAGAAACTTGCCATTTACTACAAAAATTGCCTCTCGTTATTTGCAACCAACAATTTATATCACTAAATATTGGAAAAAAAATTTTGCACCGTCTTAAGCACACAAGCAATGGTAATGAGATACAATCTAGCTACATACAAGCCTACTTGCAACGTCCACCTGACTTAGAATAGGTTACACTAATTGAATCGGCAAGACCTTACACATATGCTGCCACTTGCAAAGGATGCAAATGGCGTTCTAGAAAAGACAAAGCAATAGTCCAGGGCTTTCCCAAGTTTTTTTTAATTCCAAAAAAAGACTCTGAACAATATGAGACGTTTTGCTGGAGCGAGCTGCTTCTGTACAAACCTTTTAGAGAAATTGATCGTGATATTGGCCTTACCAAAGAAGAAATCATTAGTAACTGGAGGCACTTGAATACACAAAACTATAATGTGTGGCATGTTGATCGTACTGAACAAAATGAAGCCATCTTTGAAGATGAAAATGGTTCTGATGGTGAGGTGGACAGTCCTGACATTGTGCTAATGAACGAGTGGGAATTGTTGTCCCAAATGGGTCTTGCTAATAGTGTCAACCTAAATGAACTTGACCTTTTGGGCAAGCGTGATTTTGACAACACTAATAGATGGGAACAAAACAATGTTCCTACGCACTTGCATGATACTACAATTCAATTTGTACACCATAACAGGTTGTCTCAACAACATATTCATCCCAACACTAATATTTGCAATGAAAACTATAGTCTATCACCTCAACAACAGATGGCCCTTTCTGTCATTAAGGACCACTCCATGGCTAATTGTGCAAGAGAACCTTTGTACATGGTCATACAAGGAACAACAAGAACTGGAAAATTATATCTAATTAATTGCATAAGAAAATCATTTTAGAACTGTAGACTGGAAAGAGTACAACGACTCCTTGTTCTCGCTCCAACAGGAATCGCAACATTTAATATACAAGCATCGACCATACATGTAGGCATCAAGATTCCAATTAGAGAAATGAAACCCCTACAAGGACAAACATTGACAACTTTTCAAGAAGACATGAAAACTATACAATACATTCTCATTGATGAGATGAGCTTCATCGACCCAGAACTATTATTGAAAATTGACAGCCGGTTATGTGAAGCAATACCACATAAACAACACCTCCCCTTTGGTGGCATTTCTATAATTCTAATAGGAGACTTGTCCAACTCCCATTTGTTATGGATAAACCTATTTATGCATCACACACACTTGCAAGAAATCTATGGCACAAATTTAGTACTGTTGTAACATTGCATACGATTTTTAGACAAGAAGGTGATGATCCGATTCAGATTAAATTTTGTCATGCATTGAAAAATATGCGTAATGCATAACCAACCGAACATGATTGGCAATTGTTAATGACGCACACAAACAAGCATCTAAGTGTAATTGAACAAAAAGAGTTTGACCAAACAATACATTTGTTTGCTACAAATGAACTGGTATCACTCCACAATAGGAAAAGGCTACAACAACTACGTGTACCTATTGCGCTTTGTGCTGCACTCAATACACAACATCACCTCGATGAACTTGACAATGATGACTGATTGTCACAAGAAGTCTTATTATGTAGATCTCAGCGTGTAATGCTTACTACAAATCTATGGGTAGAAGCTGGCCTTGTCAATGGATCTCTTGGACAAGTCAAAGATATTGTATATCCCTTTGGCTCTAAGCCCCCACAGTTACCAACATATGTTACAGTTGAATTTGATAACTACCATGGTCCACCATGGGATGAACACCATCCAAACCTTGTCCCAATACAACCGATAACCCGAGGCAAACACACACAACTACCACTTACTACCGCTTGGGCTATCACTATACACAAATCACAAGGGCTTACCCTAGATATGGCCACAATTAATATAGGTAAAACTGAAAGACAAGGCCTCACCTTTACAACAGTCTCCAGAGTCAAATCCCTACAATGCCTTCGCATTGAACCTGCCTTCTCTTTTGATGGCTACTGCAAAATGAAAAGGAATCTATACAACATTATTAGAAAGAAAGAAGAGGCTCGCCTACACTTGCTCTCACATGACACCCAGGTATGTGATTTTACTTACACACCCTCTTTTTTTGTTCTACGGTTCATGTTTTTGCTTTCTTTTACTTCAACCACATTTTCGGTGCTTACCATTTTTAATTTTCCCTCATCTACAGGTACCCCCACCTAATGAAGATACATGAACAAAAAAAAGGCAGAAACATTCATTTTTGTGTTCCAATTATTTCATTGCTACATTCTATTGGGAAATCCAACATACAGATATAGTCCTTCAATATTGAAACTTTAATTCATCATAAGTGGATGTTGCTATGTACAATACGTCTTCCTACAATGGAACTTGAATACACTTCCTCCTATTATGCAGAAATTCAAATACTCTTTTGCATCAACTTGTAGATAAATAAGTGGTGTAGTGTTGAAAATTGTATAGTTTTTTAAGTCTATGGGAGGCAAATCAATCTTCAAATGTCAAAACACATGCTTTGTTTGTGACTATATATCCTCTTCTTCAGGTACCAAGTTGCATATATGGAAACTGCAACTTATGTAGTTGTAGATTGAACTGAATATTAAGGTTTGTTAGGTTCTTGGATTTATTGACCAAAGTATCTTAATGTTGTTTTATTGTTCTATAATTTATGTCTATGCTATGTAAGGAATATTTTATTCTGCCCTAATATTTACTGCATTTTGTCTTTCTTGTGATTCTTCTAACAAAATAAATATTCTCTAATGTGTTCAAATATATTTAAATGCTACATTATATTGGTGTAAATACCTTCGATATATATATCCTTCCTAAACTTCAACTTCAAATCACCCAAAGTGGATGTTGCTAACTACAAGTCTTCCTTCTACAATTACACAATTTTTGGAATGGTGCTTTCAACTTTATGACCTATCAGCGTACCCCTTACACCTTCTTCTGGTGCAAGTGCTAGTAATATAAAAATCGAAAACATCTGCTCACCATCTAATTTAGTTTATGACGTTTCAAATCTCTATCAAACCACATATATCTCCCGCCTTTTCTTTATGTTTTTTACCATGTACGTTCTGGATGTATGCTTCCTTTGACTGATTAAATTGTCTCCATGAGAAATTAACCTTTGCCAATGTAACCTCGAATGCAAAGAACTCTTTGTTTCTAATAGACTAACTGATGTTGGTGAGAGATGACAATGTGCCATGGGTGTAGGTCGGTTTTCCACCAAACAACTCTGTGTCTTCATTCCTTTGCAACTAGGTTGGTCCTTGCAACCTGCTTGAGACTCAACATAGACAACTCTTGCAGATTGGATATGATTCACGCACTCGAGATTTGATGTAAAGTTCACCCGAAACCATGATCGGGAAGCGGTTTTTTGACATCTTTTTTCTAGTGTGAGACAACCTGAAAGCATTTTTTGAGCATGAGGCAATTCCGACGTGACAAAATTATGGTTGGAAGAAACCCATAGGAGAAGCCTATCGGCTAATTATACATATCTCCTTAAGGTAACACTGAAAGTTTTACATTATAAAGAGTAGAAAATCTTGTTATGAATTTTTTTTTTCACATTAGTTGGTCACTCTATAGTAGAGGGTTAGACTTGTGAATGCATGCTTATTATATATTGAGATCAAAGATGCATGTGTGAGTGGATATCAATCTTAATTTCTTAAATAAGTATACTATGGAGGAAATTTTATTGGTCCTGGATCATAGTTTTGATTGAACTTGGTTTTATGAAAGCATTAATGGTTTTGCTCCTGTTTCCACTCTAAATTGGATAGGTGAGATAAAAATTTTTATGAAATCTTGCAACTAAAATATTGTTATGCTATTCCAACACTATCGAGCTAAGGTATAGGGTGGATTTTCATTATATAATAATATTTATTTGATTAATAAACATCCAAAAATTATTTTGGTGGTGGAATTTTTTCTCAAGGGTTTCACTACATAATTATAATATTGTTTTTCATACTTTTTCTCTTAATTTTAATTTCTTAGTATGTATAGATTTCCTTGTTTCATCAATGATTAGTCACATTCTACTTTAATGGTTAAATCAAATTTGTTCTCTACTTATTTAATTTTTCATTACAATATTTTACCTTATTTCTCCACAATCTTCTCAAATTTCACCATCTTGGTCCTACTAGATCTTACATTATGGACAAAGAAGTTGTGAATCTACAATCATCAATGCTCAAGTACTTGTAGTAGTTGTATGACTACCATTTAGAAATCTTACCTTTGCAAAGAATCTCTAAGAATGCAATGACTTCATTCAATCTCTGTTTTTTTAATTTACATTCTTCAATATATTTTTGACAATTCTAGAATACCTAGATATGTTAGAAAAGCCATGTAATTGAAAACAAGGAATTGATTGCTTGGAGGGGTAAAAAACATGGAGATAGAATTAGCCAATAAACAAAGAGTGCGCAAATGGGGGGCTGTTTCCACGTTGCTGCCTCGCAAAGAGTACGAGAGAGATAAAAAATGAAGTCAGTGCTTCCGCGTGATTAGCTTGCAATAACCAAGAAAATTCATTGGCAGTGAAGTTCGTGTACACTGTTGTTATGGCTTTGCAATAACGAAGAAAATTTGAGTAGGCTGTGAAGATCTTCTCTATGCAGAAAAAATCTAGGAAAATCTGTACTATATAAAAAAAAAGAAATACGGACCTGCACCATTGCGTCGTTTAGTGGAAAGTCACAAAACATTGTGTACGAAAAGCAAATTATAAATGAATGCAGATTCACTCTGTCATAATGGCTTGTGTTTAGTTCAATTTTTTTGCTATAGATGAAAATCATGAAACATTGTCTAACGATATTCCATGCAACGGCTACATATTGACAAAGTTAGCCCTCACAACTATTGGTCCCTCTCCCCTACTTTCCAGGGTTTTAAGCTCTCCTTTCCAATATTTCAAGGGTTTTTTATGTCGTCTGATTAAAAATGTGTACGAAATGAAAAAGGAAAAGTAGATATGGACTTCCACCACAGCATAATGGTTTGCATCTGTTTGTTTTCAATCAGACAACATGAAAAGAGTGGAGATTGACGTTGTGGTGTACTCATAGAATTGCCAAGTGGGCCAGCATACATTAGTTTGACTCCTAGACTCAGTTGCAGGCCTGGAATTTGACCGTTGCCCCTACCTATCATATCAATTTTTTATGTCAATTTGGTCATTTTAATATCTTTCATTTTACGTTTTAAGATGTATATTAATTGTCAATTTGTTTCTAATTTACGAAGTCTAATAATTCTTTTAAATTTAAATATTTTGTCAATATAATATTAGTATAAATTAGTAATATTTACAAAAATCTCAAATGTTCTCAACAAATTTCTAAATTCATATGTTTTATTTTGAAAATATTCTAAATCAATAAAAATTATATATAATAAATTATATAGAAACTTTTATATGTGATAAAATAATATCAAATTAGAAAAAAATTATAAATTAGTAATATATGAAAAATTAATTAAAAAAGTTTCTAAGTTTATATATTGCATACTAATATTTTAAATTGGTAAAACAAGTTTCTAAAATTCATAGATTTTGTTTTAAAAATACTCTAAATTAATTAATTATATAATAAATAAAATAGAAACATTTGTCATAAATATATATCATACATTATAAATAAACTAATACATATTTATTTTATTGAATAAAATATTATATCACCTATAACAAATTTTGATAATTTATTAATAAATTAAAGTACCATATTGTTAAAATGATAAAGAACAAAACATGAATTTGCAGGAAATTATTTAATCCAAGAGTGAGGAGTAAGGAAAATTACCATGAATTAGCACAAGAACTAGGAGCATACACCAAAAAATAAGCAAGGACGAGACAAAATTTTGAAGGGGAAAAGCATAAAAAAAACCCCTGTGAAATTAATGAAAGTGGCAACAAATGCCTAAGAATGAGAGAGAGAGAGTGAGAGCAATGCTCATACAATAATTGAGAAGAGGAAGAAATCTCATATGAGAGAATGAGAAAAAGAAGGAGAGTCATCTCTTTTAATAGAGATGTGAGAGAGGAGTTACATTGTAACTCCCATATCTGAGTGTGCCACATTTCACTAGTGTGTGAGACAAGTGTAGGATTCCTCATAAGGAGGAATAACTATTTTCCTTAAGAAAGGAAATTACAAATATGACATGTCCTCCCACATGGACTAGAGGACAAAATACATTAGGATACCTTGGTTTATCCTATTAAATACATAAATAACCAAGGAAAGATTAAATTCTAACACATATTGATGGTTTTATAAAAAAATAACCTGCCAATCTATATGGTCGAAGAAATTTTCAATCTGTCATATATGGCTCAAAAGTAGGAAAACGACCAATACGACCATCAAATTCCAGGCCTGCTCAGTTGTATCTTCTCATTTAAAATCTTTTGACATATATGCATTATTTTTTAATAATTTATTGTAAATCTTTTATCCTCAATTTATCTATTTTTTAATAATAAATATTATTTATTAAATTTATAGTAGATAACATTTATAAAGGTGAAATATCAACTTTTGAGGAAATCAATCATCTTAGAATTATTTTTAATCAAATATTTTAGTGCTATTTTAATTCAAATCTATTCAATTGTATTTTTTGTGGCATCTCAATTATTTAGTTTGATATCTTATCCGAAACTTCAAATAAAATGTTTTATCAAATTTCAATTATATAGATGTTTAATTCTTCTAATTGAAATAATTATATTTCTAGAATTATATGTAAATAATTGATAATAATATGTCACTTTGAAGGGGATACCCCTACATTCTTTTATAAGAGTTCAATACTCAATGATGATGATAATAACTTGTTAGTAACTTTATATATACCTAATTATTCGTTGGCTACCACCTAGACTAACTTAGACACTTAAAATAAGAACAAATATGAAGATCTAGATATCGATATCGATATAATATTATAATAATGATTATGCAACTTATTTAAGAATTAAGGTAACCACGATCCAACTATTAATAACCAATACACACTATTGAACTAAAAGCATAGTAAAGTAACTTATTATTAGTACCTCTCATTAGTCCAATGTGATTAAAATATATACAAGCATTAATTATTATATTTATTCACATTTTATAAGCCTATGATTCTTTTTCTTAAAATAGAATTTAAGAAGATAATTTTAAAAAAATCTAATTAATTTAAATAATTATATGTATGAATGAATATAATTTAAAAAAAATCCAATTAATTTAAATAGCAATATGTATGAATGAATGTATATGCATTTATATTTCACATATTTATTGATAGCTATAGTAGTATATATAAATTGTTTGAATATATAGATCACTTAATAACTAATTAGTAATGAAATAAAGATGTTGGACAAATTCCTACATGTTCAAAGGTTAATCTCCTTATAATTTTAAGATGATTAAAATTTAGTTTGAATCGATATCTCTCAACATTTCTTTAGATGAATGTATTTAAATTCTATACTAGATCTTACTTTATGTGCAACTTGGTAACCCAACATGTATAATTCTATTGCACATGTTTAAATTCTATCAATGACTTCTATCTCTATGTCATATTAATTTACATTCCTTAAAATATCCCAATTAATAGAAATTTAACACAAACTCTAAAGAAAAGTTAACACATTCTCACAAATTATTAAAGCTTTTGCACCCAAAAAATGTGTATTCAATATATAGTTGCATGACACCTTTAAAATCAAATACCTCACAACAAATGCAATCTGAGAGAAAACCTGAGCATCATAGTCTTCTAAAATCTAATTTCCCATATTTTTCAAAGCACAACATAACTCAAAATATGGGAAACATAGCTAGTTGGTTCGACTGGTTATACAAGCCATGTTACTACAAATATGTTCTACTGGCTACTTAATATAAATACTCTACACCCAGTTGTATTTCAGTCAGATATATGGATCAACTGGATCAACATCTCTCATACAAGTTCCAACTTAGTTTGGAATATAAGGAAATGGCAAATTGTTTTATGATTTATTTAAATAATAAACAAAATCACATTAGATAAATGAGATCCTTTTCTTTAAATCTCTACCTATATTAGGGTATGTGTAGGATCATGGTATGCCAAACTAGGCCCTTAAGTGGCAATGAATATTTAGAAAGTTAGGTTTAGGCAAGTTGACCTACAAATTTGAACAAGTTATAAATATTATATCAAAAAAATGTAAGAAGAGAATCTGTAGAAAATTGAATTTAGTTTCTAAGATACTAGGCCTTTTTTGAAAAACAATTATTCTATATGTTAAAAATTTCAAATTTCAATGCAGTAGTACAAAAATTTTAGGAAAAAAATAAGTAGGTGTATGTCTGACCACCTTAAACACAATCAAATGATAATTTATTTTTACAAGATTCTAGATATAAGTAGTAGACTCATGTCCGGATGTGACACATATTTTTTATAATTTTTTTCCAATTAAATAATTAATTATGATTTTTCTGCTACAAATTTTTTAGAATACAAAAACTCTCGTGTCTTACCACGTTAACTTAGTCTAAACTTTATCAAATTGAAAACTTTTTTTATTTTTCTTGTAGTAGGAATATCATAGAATGTGACACATGTTTTAGATTTCAAAAATGTTATATAGTTTGAAAGTTATAGCTATTTTTCAATAAGTCTAGCAATTAGGGCTAGAAAGATAACAGTACGTGTATGTCTGACCACATTAAACAAAATCAAATGATTATATTTTTTTATAAGATTCTTGATAAAAGTAGTAGTCTCATGTCCGGATGTGATGTATTTTTTTATATTTTTTCCCAAGTAAATAATTAATTATGATTTTTCTGCTACAATTTTTTCTGAATATAAAAAATCTCATGTCTGACCACCTTAACTTAGTCTAAACTTCACCAAATTGAAAGAATTTATTATTATTATTGTATTAAGTGAAGCATAGAATGTGATGTATCTTTCAGATCTCAAAAATGTTATATTGTTTGAAAGTTATATTTGTTTTTCAAACAGTCTATCAATTAGGACTTCTTTTTCACATTGCCATTTTTTGGCATACCATGATCCTGCACATACCCATTACATAGGCACACACATACAATTTAAGAGTCATTCAAGTGTTGCATTTCACAAGAAATTCTTGCACATCTCTTTAAAAAAGAGAATTCAACTTCACTATGCAAAAGTGGCCTACAATGTTGTGTAAGATTAAAGAAAATGATATTCGTGAATCCTATATTCATTTCTTTATCCCATTTTGGTAATGAAATAGTTATTATATGAGGTTTCTCAAACCATATTTAAGTAAGATTTTCCATATACCAAGATACATGCACATAAGCATTTTTATTTTTGATATTTGAGAATCAAAGCAATGTTTCCTAAAGCCTTTTCATTAAATCAATTATGTGCATATCGTGTGAATAGTGTAGCCTGTGAGAACACTTTTCTTCGAGGCATGGTGTCAAACAATTCACATACCTTGTATATGCTTCTACATTTTGAATACATTCCTACCAAGGCCCTTGCAACTATGTCTAACCTCATTCCTCTCTCCTTTATGCTTTGATGAATACACATACCCTGTTCCAAAGCTCCTATTTTGGCACATGTAGGATGCTTCCCTAGGTTGTATAATCTTGTTGTCTACCTTCCAATTGTATTTGATTGAAATTTTTTGAATTCTTTTCAAAAATTTCATTTGTACATTTCCACCAATCATTTCATTTCATGAGATGACATCTCTTTAAGGTATTTTGTCAAATAATTCACATGCCTTATCCATGATTTTATGTTTTGGAAGCATGTCTACCAAAGCAATCACAACAACAACTGACAAAGATCCTCTATCATTTATGCTTTCATGAGTATCCATTCATTGGTCGAAAGCTCCTATTTTGGCACAGGCAAGGAGGATGTGGTAAAAGTTCTGAATTTTGGCTTTACGCTTACTTATTGCAATTGCTTGAATTTTTTTGAAGTGATTTTCTCATCAAATCTATTCTGTGTACATCCTGCAATCATTGTAGTCCACGAGACTACACTTCTTTTGAGAATTCTGTTAAAAAATTCATGTGATGTGTCTATAATTTTTTTGGGCAATAGATAGAAAAATGCCTCCATTAATAATTTATATTCAGTCATGTAAGCACTTCAAATGTGAAATAGAACTATTCTCAAACAAGAAACAACCATTTGGCAATAACACTAACCATTAATAACCAGATATTGGTCGGTAAATACTTCATTACATTCATAGAAAATGTACATCTTTCCTCTTATTCCATCTACTCACACTGTCCATGCCCATAACCAATCTAACAACATGAAAAATCAATACAAAGTTCAAACCCCGCACCTCAATAAAGCTCTCTGCTTGCAAAACCTCATCAAACTTCTCTTATTTCGAAAAGCATTCAACTACATTTCAAAATAAAAATTGATCACGTTGCACTAAATTTAACCCCACTTTCTCCACATGAAAATGATAAGCACCCAGGGTCCTACAAATTCTCTATTGCAGAGATGAACAAGGACTAAGAATGGGTTTTAGACGAGAATGCTCTGTCTGCTATCACCACTGATGGAGATGATTTCGTTCAATCCATTCCCTAGAAAATCCTAACTTATGTTGATGATGTAAAGGGCTCTATTGTGTATACTGAGAAGAAGATCAGTAACGCAATGGAGTTTGTCCTATCAATTGCAAAGAGAAACAATCTAATGCTAGTGAAATTTGTAGAAAACCCAAACAAAAAGGAAAATAGCTAGAAAAAATTGTAATAGAAATCTAAAGGAACCCAATACATACCTCTTCCAATGTAATGTTGAATGCAAAGAACTCTTTGTTCCTAATAGACTAACCGCTATTGGCAAGAGACGACAATGTGCCATGGGCGCATGTCAGTTTTCCACCAAACAACTATGTGTCTTCATTCGTCGGCAACGAGGTCGGTCCTTGCAAATTTCTTGAGACTCGACATAGATGTAGCTCCTGTAGACTGGATATGATTCACGCACTCAAGATTTGATGTACAGTTCATGCCAAACCATGATCAGGAAATAGTTTGTCAGCAACTTTTTTCCAGTGTGAGACAGCCTGAAGGCATTTTTTGAGCATGAGATAATTCCGGCGTGACAAATTACGGTTGTAAGAAACCTCATAGGAGATGCCTATTGGCTAATTAAACATCTCTCCTTAAGGTAACACTGAAAGTTTTACATTGTAAAGGGTAGAAAATCTTGTTATGAAAAGTATTTTTCACATTAGTTGGTCACTCCATAGTAGAGGGTTAGACTTGCAAATGCATGCTTATTATATTATTGAGATCAAAGATGCATGTGTTAGTGGATATCAATCTTAATTGCTTAAATAAGTATACTATGGGGGAATTTTTATTGGTCCTAGATCATAGTTTTTATGGAACTTGGTTTTATGAAAGCATTCATGGTTTTGCTCCTCTTTCCACACTAAATTGGATAGGTGAGATAAAAAAATTATGAAATCTTACAACTAAAATATTGTTATGCTATTCCAACACTATTGAGGTAAGGTATACAGAGGATTTTCATTATATAATAATATTTATTTGTAATGACCCTCACTAGTAGGATCACTAAAAACCTTCGAATCTGACTGTGGCAATTTGTCAAACAGTTGGCATGCACTCTACGGTTTTGCTTGCAATGATATGTTTTCAATGTGTATATTGTTTTGGCATCAACTTTGCATTTGAGATAACAATACCAATATTGAAAAGTAATACAATTAAACAGCAATGCAAAGTTCTCAAACTAGAGTATCAAGAAACCTTCTAATTCTGATTACAATTCTCAGAATATATGACTGTGACATGTAATAATCAGATTACCATCCAATGACCTTTTTCCATGCTATAACAATGTAAACAGTGCCCTTGCTATGCATACCAATCCAATACAATGATATATGGTAATGACTGAAAATAATGGACTGATTATATGACTGTTGCAATTACTGAGATATGGCAACAATTGTATGAACAGTCACACATAATAGTGACTTACAATGCACACTAATATGGCAATATCAGATTACAAGAACAATGTTATATGAGCCTAATCTCTGCATTTACCTATGACTGATCACAACAACAAAATGATACAAGAACAGTACCGTTTCAGACTTATATATCAATGACTGTTACATGCATTTTTGGCATTCAATAATATCAACAAATAACTCATGTAATGCACCTGGAAGCTGCTTCAATTACTTTGATTTGCTATGCTGCTGAAGACCCACACCAAGCAATCCTAACTCGCCCCCAAACTGCCCTTGAATCTCTGCTATGTGCTGCACACCACAGAGCCGTACCAGGCCATACATGTACGGCTCTTGCATAAAATAATTGCAGGGTTTTTGACACTCCAAAAAGCTATGAAAAGGACCGCCAAGGGTTTACTAAGATCCTCCCAAGAGCATAAAAATATTCTCCAAGTAGATTAGGAGATATGAGCAAATTATTGGTTCCAAACCCTGATATTGCAATTCTGAAAATGTGCCAGTTTGTCTTCAATCCTTTGCCAAATTAATTCACCAATGAGTAGATGAAATTCAAGACTCCTATGCAATCAATATCAAACCCTTATTCAACCAATTACAAACCCTCAATATCAATTTTTCAAGTCTGCTTTTTCGGACTGCTTTTTCGGGTCTGCTTTTTCGGACTGCTTTTTCGGATTTGCTTTTTCGAACTGCATTTTCGGACCTGCTAAAAATGGCCGCCTATAATTTCGGACCTGCTAAAAATAGGCTCCTATAATTTTGGCCCTACTAAAAATGCCTCCTGAAATGCTGTTTCAATCACAAACAAACCCTTACAACAAATTCTCAATGAAGTACCAATGAGATGGCTGAGTACCAACTCCAAACTTGCAACCCTTCAGTAGATATTTCACTACCTCAGTTATGCCAATCTAGGGGAGTGATTCGTTCCCAAAGATCGAATGGTATTTGCAGACCACAAGGCTACAAATTGCTTCATAATGAAGAAGTAGAAGAAATCCCAAATCCAAGCATGTTCAAATGAGAGGCCCAGCCCTCTATTTATTCAATTTTTGGAGAAGTTGCTAAGAACTTCTAGAAACATCCTTTATAAAATCATATTATAATGCACTTTATAATAAAGTAACTTTATAATATAAAAAAGTGCAATCTCAACTTAAAATTATAACAATGTAGGCCCTAAAAGTCTCATAACTGAACGTAGGCTCCACTACAACTGCATGTAGGCCTCAAACTGGATGTAGGCTCTATCAAATGTAGGCTCTGTCAGCAATATGCAATCAAATGATCAGCACAATGACTCTCTCTCCAAATCATTTTCCTATGAGAGTCGATCATAGGCAAATCTGGCACGCAAAATCATGTCAGCCAAAATGGGGACATGACATTATTTGATTAATAAACATCCAGAAATTATTTTTGTTGTGGAATTTTTTCTCAAAAGAGTTTCACCACATAATTATAATATTGTGTTTCATACTTTTCTCTTAATTTTAATTTCTTAGTATGTACACCTTTCCTTGTTTCATCAATGATTAGTCACATTCTACTTTAATGGTTAAATCAAATTTGTTCACTATTTATTTACTTTTTCATTAAAATATTTTATCTCTCCACAATCTTCTCAAATTTTCACCATCTTGGTCCTACTAGATCTTACATTATGAACAAAGAAATTGTGAATCTAAATCATCAATGCTCAAGTACTTTTAATAGTCGTATGACTACCCTTCAGAAATCTTACCTTTGCAAAGAATCTCTAAGAATGCAATGACTTCATTCAATCTTTATCTTTTTAACTTACATTCTTCAATATTTTTAAAAAAAATTCTAGAATAGATATGTTAGAAAAGCCCTCTAAATGAAAACAAGGAATTGAGTACTTGGAGGGGTAACAAGCATGGAGATAGAAATAGCCGATGAACAAAAGAGTGTGCAAATGGGGAGATGTTTCCACATTGTTGCCTCGCAAAGAATACGACAGATATCAAAAGTGAAGTCAGTGTTTTCGTGTTATTAGCTTACAATAACCAAGAAAATCCACTGGCCGTGAAGTTCGTCTACATTCTTCTTATGGGCTTGCAATAACGAAGAAATTTTGAGTAAGCTGTGAAGTCGATCGTCCAATCTTTTCTATGTAGAAAAAACATTAGAAAAATCCATACTAAAGGAAAAATAAAGAAAAATTGAAAAATACAGACCTACACCATTGCGTCGTTTAGTGGAAAATCAGGAAACATTGTGTATGAAAAGCAAAAGCAAAAGTGAATGATATTTCTTACTTCCTAGAAAATTCGTGATGGCCATGAAATCATTGCCGAGTCTTTTCTTAGTAGGAAAATAAAAAAAAATATGGCCCTCCACCACAACATCTTTTCATTAAAAAATTAGGAAAAATGGCCAAGTAAGATAAGATGGGATGAGATCGATTAGGATGTCTCATCTTCAGATTTAACATCTTTAATATATGCATTATTAGTCCCACCTATCTAGGCGGAGACTAATGTTTTCATTGAATGAATTTTGCATTACTTTGCCTTGAAAACTGTGTGGTGTAAAATATTTTCATAATTTAAAATGTTTGACAGCCTATTTATTTTTATTTTGAATTAGTTGAAGAATATTTGTTTATTTTCCTTGGTTTTTCCTATTTTTTGGGGGTTTTATTATTTTTTGCATTCAAGAATTCAAAAGAATTGTGTCAATAGATTTGTAATGATTTTTTAATACTTTTTTTGGAAACTTTTGGAATGACAAAATGTTGTAGATATGAAAGGGTTCTTTAATTCAATGGAAAATACTGCTTATGATACTGCGTGGGTAGCTAGAGTTCCTACCATTGATTGAGACTTTAGGCCTTCTTGGGTGATGTTCATAACCATTTGGTGTTGATAGACATGTAAGAGGTGATTGTTTCCTTTTAATTATATGTGAGAGCATGTCTGAGCATATACCAGTTCTATGCTGGTAGATAGAGGTTATCATGGGCTAGAGCACCACCATAACATTTGAGAGCTTTGGGGAATTTGAGTGCAATGTGTCATGCCCCTGACAGTTCCAGGCTTTACTTTTCTATGTTATGTTATGTTATGTTAGATTTCTTTGAGTTCGAACTCTGACTGCGTTCTTTTGAACTTTGTTTTTGGATTAAATATGTTATCTTTGTAATTCTGCCAGACACTCAGGGAATTATGTCTATTTCTGTCGCTTTATGAGTCTTTTTCTGATGACAGAATTGGCTTAGACTGAATTTTGAATTTTGGTTTGATTATGAAATAAGGACAAACTAAATGGTTAGTCAATTGTCTGATTATTGATTCATTGTTTTGGAATCTTTAATAATATGTTAGACATAATTAGAAATGGTTATGTTATTATGGTTAATTGTATCTTATGATTATAGACGGTATATAGAGAATTATTGTTATTTAATGTTAATCTAATTCTGAATTCAAAATAAATAAATTTGTATATATGTATTTTTATACATATAATTATGAGTGAATGTTTTAGTAAGTATGTGGTATTTCATTTACTAAAACTATATGAATTAACTAAGTTAGTATAATCTATTTTGTATGTTAGTAGGAGGTTAGTGTGATGAAGTGTTAGTTATTTGACATTGTCATGCATTGTTATCTTAGATATTTTAGTTAGTAAATTGACTAATGTTATTAACAAAGAAATGTGTTAATCTATCCCTAAGACTTCTTATTATTTTCTGGCTTGAAAACATGACTTAACGGCAGGGTTTTAATGCACTTTCATTGCATTGAGGTGTTAGTGGGGTTTAAGCTATTTTTCGGGTTGTGGAATTGTACTATGTTGGACATTTGGCAGGAAATGAGTTGTGTTTACTGCAAGAGATAAGTTTGCATTGAATGAACTTATCGATGGAAATTCATTGTTGTGTTTGAAGTCCGCCATTTGCTCTGGTTAAGGAGTTGCAGTTGTATATGACTCCATTTTTTTTACCATGTTATGCTGCGGCATTTTGGGTAAACAGTTGGTTATGGACCCGTGTTACTGTTGTATCCTTCATGATAAGTGGCATGGAATGAAAGGGGTTTTCACGGCAAAGATAAACCCTTCTGTTCATGGTCATTTAGGAAGTTGGGAGTTTCATACTGTTATCTCTGCATTTTGGGCTCTCTTGCACGACATTTTGGCAATCTGTGATAAGGGATCTTCGTGGTTGAGGTTGGGATTCGTCTTTGAAGCTCACCAGGCAGGGGCTAGCTCTGGCATTTTGGTTCTGGATATCTTCCCCCACACGAATACCAGGCAGGGGCATCTCTTACCTTATCCTCTGTTTCCATTTTATGATTCTGCAAATGTATTAATGGAATGTTGGTTACCACTGCTTGTTAGTCGATGAAATGTGAAGTTTTGTGTTTGTATATTTTGAGAGTTCGGTCATGAATCGGTCTTTTTCTTCCTTGAATAGATTAAGAAGCCATTTTAGTTAGTAAATGCTGTGATTAGTGGAGAAAGTTGGAAATGAATGACTGTTTAGTAAGAGATTGATATTAGTGTGGTATTTAATACATGTCTTTAATATGCTGTTTTCGAGCATAATGTATTAAGGGGTTTTCTCTGTTCTGAGTTTGGTTTTTGCAATGTTTTAGTTAAGTCTGTGCCGAACTATGGAATATAGTTATGTAGATGTTATATGGTTATTTCCTTGTGTGTTTTGGTGTCGATGTTTACTTGCTTTGGATAGTGTTAAGGGAGTTAGTCGGGTTTGAGAATCGGCATATTAATACAGTATGGAACCAGCATGAGTTTTCTTGTTAAAAACTTCTTTAGATCTTCTCACACTGTACCTGTTGTTAGGAGCACTGTAGCATCATAATGTATTCAGTTTGTATAGACTTGGTTATAAGGTGGAATCGGGTTTTTCTACCACAGTCATTAACCGAAGTTGGTATCGATGTTTTCTTTGAGCTGTATTGTGGAAATTGGGATTAGTGGTATTCATAATGCTATCTGTTACCTGTCGTATTTTGTATTTACACTTGCAACATAGGTGTGGAATTGAAGTATTTTCTGGGTGTATTCCTTTAGTTATCTGGTGTCGATGTTTTGTCAAATGGGTGTTTGACACTGTATGTATCAGTCAATAGAGGAATGTGGATGTCTTTGGTTATGTCAAAACTTGATTGCGAGCTTTATGATTCTTCAGTATTTAACACCAGTGTGTAATACAGTTGTAACGACATTAGGAAATGTTAAGGGATTTATAGGAAAGTCAATTACCATCTTGTTCAGACAGTAAGGAAAACACTTTGGTATTTTGTTTAGAGGTAGAAGTCAGTTTTTATTATTATACTGTCATTATTTTATGTATTCGGCAGATTCAGTAGTATATTAAGGTCGATGTATTCTGCGACAGAACTAAGACAATTAGAATGGTTTTTCCTATTGCATACTTATGGACTTAAACTATTAATTACAAGTTCATGCAATTAGATATATAAATATATATACCTGCTGGGATATGTATATATATACACAAGCCGTGGTGTATACATGTACATACGCCAACATGTATATAATAGATGTTATGATTGTCATTTTGAACTATTAATTACAAGCTTATATAATTATAAACATATATATATATATATATATATATATATATATATATATATATATATATATATATATATATATATATATATATATATATATATATATATATATATATATATATATATATATATATATATACACACCTGTTGGGATATGTATATGTATACACAAGCCGTGGTGTATACATGTACATACGCCAACATGTATATAGAGGTATAAACTTGTAATTAATAGAGCAGGATGTATGGTCAAATAGTTTAATAATTTAGTTATGGCAAGCTTGTATGTTCGTTATAAGCTATGGGTGTTGTGTTGATTCAGTTGATATATGAATATGTTAGTTCTTTTCTATTCAATGGAAACATGAATTTGATATGGACATTTTATTGTACAGTTTCAAATTTAATGTTAAGTTAATGTGGAGATTATTTTGATTGGATTTGTGATGGAGAAAGAGTTGTGATCTTTTCTTCTTTCGAGAAACATCATGTTTATGAATGTATGTTAAGGAATATGGTAATATGGTTTTATAATGGATTTCTGTTTGCTGTTTCAATTTTGTAAATTGATGCAATAGAAACGGAATGTTAGTGAAATTGTGTAATGTAGTTCATTTCACTGCTTTCATTAATTGCTAGATCAAGTGTTTTTAAGATAATGCAAGTATGATCCTTAGATTGGGGGCTGACACTAGTCTAGTACCTTGTGATGATATAATTTCTGTCAGTTGTGACTGACACTAGTCTATATTCTTATGGGAAAGAATTTCTGTCAGTTGTTTAATTAAGTGATAATTATAAAATTCAAGGGTCATGGGTTTCAATTAACAAAGATAAAACATTATGGTTTCATCAGACATAATGGATTTCTACGGGGTTTCCTTATGGATACATAGCGTAGGTCCTTATGTGGACACCCATGAACTATTGGATCATTACTTGTCATTTTCTTTGTGAGTTTATTTCTGTTAGAAAGAAATTTAGTGCTCGATGATTTTGGTGTAAAAATGGAATTATGTTATTTAGTTTTCAATTACATCTGTATTTAAATCTGCATAAATGTTATATTATACCGACTTTTATGACTGCAGATATTTGGAGATGATTCGTTTTCTCTATCATTGTGACTGAGCCCTGTTTGCTGTTTGCGTTTGTGTTCATTTTGATTTTCAGGTTTTAGATGGATAAATCAATGAGTATGGGACAGTGGATAGCAGTTGTTAAGTTTTATGGGAAACAGATCATTTCATGGTTATTAGTTATCAGATCTATTCGTAGAATGTAATGGTTTTGGAAAGAAGGAAATTTTGTTTTGAGACTTAATCTTTGAATAAAGAGTATTATTATTACTCTGATGTAAATCGATTGTAAACTATAAAGCTCTTAGAAGCAGTTGCTATGATTATATGTAATAGTTTGTAATTTTAAGAAAAAAAATTATTACTGTGGTTTTATGTGATTTTATTTATGGTTGTTTCTTCTTTAGTATCATCTTTTATCTTTAAGTATAGATAGGGGTGTTACACAATGGGTGCGGATAGGGTTCTCAAAATGATTGGTCTCATCTAGTCTAACATATGATTGAGCTTGATTTGGTACAATATGATTGCGCATAAGAAAGTATTAATGTTGCTTTGGAAAAAAACCAAATTCTATCTACTATAATCAATGATATAAACACAACATTAGATAAATAAAGTTGTCATTATAGCAGTAATATTCTAGATCTGAGAAAGCATATTTTCATTTGGACGTAAATTTGGTGGCAACAAATGAAGGAAAAAATGTTCTTGAGTCCAAAAGGAAAACAAATCGACATCACTAAATTTCAAATCTGATCTTACAAGTATAACGGTACAAAGTCTGAGATGAGTAAGAAATGATGGGAGTTGATGACTCTGTTAAGCCTCAGTACTTCAAAAACAATCAGGTGAGTATATCAATACTTTTAAATTTAACTTCGGTAACTCCCAACTTGACTGGGATTTTTTTTACATAATTTGTTTAATTTGAGGCTTTTTGTGGGAGATTTTGCTCCCTTGAAGCCCATTTTCTGCCAGATTTTTGTCATCCTAGCTGTGTGCTTGGTGTTGGAAATATAGTTGGGAAATGTGATACGAAGAGGGGGGTGAATCAAATATCACCTACTAAACCATTTATAAAACATTTTCATAGCATCAACAAAACTTCATCAAAATAAAGTATCTAACATACTAAGCAACATTTATGAAAGTACTCATAACTCAGTAATTTTGGTTACCCAGAAACCCTTGAAAGGTAAAACTAGGGTGGGGATGACACCCACAAATCTTCACTACTGCAGTAATAAGTTTGCCTGTTAGGACTTACAAAATTTGATCAAAATATGATCTACCTTGTGAGGGGTCTACCTTGTTAAGAGCTCAAAGACTTATACAGTCTACCTTGCTAAAGGATTTAAAACTTACAACAAAATAAGCACTTTGTTAAAAGATTACAATAGGTCTGTTACGACCACTCGGTTAAGAGATTTACCCTGATACACTTGTTAGAATGTCGCAGTACCTGATCCTTCGGTTTGCACTTATATGCAAATTATAGATCTTCTCCTTACAGTATTGTTTTGATCTCTTCTATCAAGTTTATCTATGTTTTGTCCTTCACTGCTTAACTAGGTCACTGAACTCTGTCCTTCACTAATCTGAATGTACTTCTCTACTTAAATAGATATGTCAGAAAAGCCCTCTAATTGAAAATAGGGAATTCAGTGCTTGGATGGGTAACAAGCATGGAGATAGAAATAGCCGATGAACAAAGAGTGCAAAATGGGGGGCTGTTTCCACGTTGCTGCCTCGCAAAGAATACGACATAGATCAAAAGTGAAGTTGGTGCTTCTGCGTTATTAGCTTGCAATAACCAAGAAAATTCAAGTAGGTTGTGAAGATCTTTTCTATGCAGAAAAAATCCAGGAAAATCTGTACTATATTAAAAAAAAAAAAGGTCACGAAATATTGTGTACGAAAAGCAAATTATAAATGAATGCAGATTCCCACTCTGTCACGAAACATTGGTTCAGCTTTTTCGCTATAGATGAAAATCATGAAACATTGTGTATGAAAAGAAAAAGATATTTCTTACTACCTTCCAGGGTTTTAAGCTCTCCTTTCCAATATTTCAAGGGTTTTTAATGTAGTCTGATTAAAAAGATGTGTACGAAATGAAAAAGCTGGAAAAGTAGATGTGGACTCCCAAGTCCCACCACAACATAATGGTTTGCATTTGTTTGTTTTCAATCAGATAACATGAAAAGAGTGGAGATCGACGCTCTGGTGTACTCATAGAATCGCCAAGTGGGCCAGCATGCATTAGTTTGACTCCTAGACTCACTTGTATCTTCTCATTTAACATCTTTGACATATGCATTACTTTTTAATAATTTATTGTAAATCTTTTATCCTCAATTTATCTATTTTTTAATAATAAATATTATTTATTAAATTTATAGTAGATAACATTTATAAAGGTGAAATATCAACTTTTGAGGAAATCAATCATCTTAGAATTATTTTTAATCAAATATTTTAGTGCTATTTCAATTCAAATCTATTCAATTGTATTTTTTGTGGCATCTCAATTATTTAGTTTGATATCTTATTCGAAACTTCAAATAAAATGTTTTATTGAATTTGAATTATATAGATGTTTAATTCTTCTAATTGAAATAATTATATTTCTAGAATATATGTAAATAATTGATAATAATATGTCACTTTGAAGGGGATACCCCTACATTCTTTTATAAGAGTTCAATACTCAATGATGATAATAACTAGTTAGTAACTTTTATATATACCTAACTATTTGTTGGCTACCACCTACACTAAATTAGACACTTAAAATAAGAACACAAATGAAGATCTAGATATCGATATCGATATAATATTATAATAATGATTATGCAACTTATTTAAGAATTAAGGTAACCACAATCCAACTATTAATAACCCAATACACACTATTGAACTAAAAGCATAGTAAAGTAACTTATTATTAGTACCTCTCATTAGTCCAATGTGATTAAAATATATACAAGAATTAATTATTATATTTATTCACATTTTATAAGCCTATGATTCTTTTTCTTAAAATAAAATTTAAGAAGATAATTTTAAAAAAATCTAATTAATTTGAATAATTATATGTATAAATGAATATAATTTAAAAAAAATCCAATTAATTTAAATAGTTATATGTATGAATGAATGTATATGCATTTATATTTCACATATTTATTGATAGCTATAGTAGTATATATAAATTGTTTGAATCTATAGATCACTTAATATCTAATTAGTAATGAAATGAAGATGTTGGACAAATTCCTACATGTTCAAAGGTTAATCTCCTTATAATTTTAAGATGATTAAAATTTAGTTTGAATCGATATCTCTCAACATTTCTTTAGATGAATGTATTTAAAATATCTATACTAGATCTTACTTTATGTGCAACTTGGTAACCCAACATGTATAATTCTATTGCACATGTTTAAATTCTATCAATGACTTCTATCTCTATGTCATATTAATTTACATTCCTTAAAATGTCCCAATTAATAACAATTTAACACAAACTCTAAAGAAAAGTTAACACATTGTTGCAAATTGTTAAAGCTTTTGCACCCAAAAAAATATGTATTCAATTTATAGTTGCATGAAACCTTTAAAATCAAATACCTCACAACAAATACAATCTGAGAGAAAACCTGAGCATCATAGTCTTCTAAAATCTAATTTCCTATATTTTTCAAAGCACAACATAATTCAAAATATGGGAAACATAGCTAGTTGGTTCAGCTGGTTATACAAGCCATGTTACTACAAATATGTTCTACTGGCTACTTAATATAAATACTCTACACCCAACTATATTTCAATCAGATATGTGGATCAACTGGATCAACATCGCTCAGACAAGTTCCAACTTAGTTTGGAATATAAGGAAATGTCAAACTATTTTATGATTTATTTAGATAATAAACAGAATCACATTAGATAAATGAGATACTTTTCTTTAAATCTCTACCTATATTACATAGGCACACATACAATTTAAGAGTCATGTTCAAGTGCTGCATTTCACAAGAAATTCTTGCACATCTCTTAAACAAAGAAAATTCAACTTCACCGTGCAAAAGTGGCCTACAATGTTGTGTAAGATTAAAGAAAATGATAAATTCATGAATCCTATATTCATTTCTTTATCCCATTTTGGTAATGAAACAGTTATTATATGAGGTTTCTCAAACCATATTTAAGTAAGATTTTCCATATACCAAGATAAATGCACATAAGCATTTTTATTTTTGATATTTGAGAATCAAAGCAATATTTCCTAAAGCCTTTTCATTAAATCAATTGTGTGCATATCGTGTGAATAGTGTAACCTGTGAGAAGACTTTTCTTCAAGGCATGGTGTCAAACAATTCACATACCTCAAGTATATGCTTCTACATTTTGAATACATTCCTACCAGGGCCATTGCAACTATGTCTAATGACATCATTCCTCTCTCCTTTATGCTTTGATGAATACACATACCCTATTCCAAAGCTCCCATTTTGGAACATGTAGGATTCTTCCATAGGTTGTATAATCTGGATGTATGCCTTCCAATTGTATTTGCTTGAAAGTTTCTGAATTCTTTTTAAAAAATTCATTTGTACATATCCTCCAATCATTGCATTCCATGAGATGACATCTCTTTAAGGTATTTTGTCAAACAGTTCACATGCCTTATCCATGATTCTATGTTTTGGAAGCATGTCTGCCAAAGCAATTGTACCAACAACTGACAAAGATCCTCTATCCTTTATGCTTTGATGAGTATCCATTCCCTGGTTGAAAGCTCCTATAAAGGTTCTAGATCCTTGCTTTACGTCTACTTATTGCAATTTCTTGAATTTTTTTAAAGCCTTTTTTTCATCAAAATCATTCTGTGTACATTTTGCAATCATTGTAGTCCATGAGACGGCACTTCTTTCGGGCATTCTGTTAAACAATTCATGCGTCGTGTCTAACTTATGTTGATGATGTAAAGGGCTCTGTTGTGTATACCGAGCATAAGATCAATAACATAGTGGAGTCTGTCCTATCAATTGCGAAGAGAAACAATCTAATCCTGGTTAAATTTAAAGAAAACCCAAACGCAAAGTAAAATAGCTAGAAAAAATGACAATTGAAAGAACTTGAACCCAATACATACCTTTGCCAATGTATTGTTGAATGCAAAGAACTCTATGTTCCTAACAGACTAACTACTATTGGCGAGATACGACAATGTGCCATGGCGCAGGTCGGTTTTCCACCAAACAACTGTGTCTTCATTCATCTGCAACCAAGTCGGTCCTTGCAACTTGCTTGAGACTTGGCACATACAACTCCTGCAGATTGGATATGATTCACGCACTCAAGATTTGATGTAAAGTTCACCCCAAACCATGATCAGGAAATGGTTTGTCGATATCTTTTTTCTAGTGTGAGACAACCTGAAAGCATTTTTTGAGCATGCCACAATTCCGGCATGACAAAATTATGGTTGCAAGCAACCTCATAGGAGAAGCCTATTGGCTAATTAAACATCTCTCCTTAAGGTAACATTGAAAGTTTTACATTGTAAAGAGTAGAAAATTTTGTTATGAAAAGTTTTTTTCACATTAGTTGGTCACTCCATAGTAGAGGGTTAGACTTGCGAATGCATGCTTATTATATTATTGAGATCAAAGATGCATGTGTGAGTGGATATCAATCTTAATTTCTTAAATAAATATACTATGGGGGAGTTTTATTGGTCCTAGATCATAGTTTTGATGGAACTTGGTTTTATGAAAGCATTCATGGTTTTGCTCCTCTTTCCACTCTAAATTGGATAGGTGAGATAAAAAAAATTATGAAATCTTGCAACTAAAATATTGTTATGCTATTCCAACACTATTGAGCTAAGGTATACAGTGGATTTTCATTATATAATAGTATTTATTTGATTGATAAATATCTAAAAATTATTTTGGTGGTGGAATTTTTTCTCAAAAAGGTTTCACCACATAATTATAATATTGTTTTTCATACTTTTCTCTTAATTTTAATTTCTTAGTATGTATAGCTTTCCTTATTTCATCAATGATTAGTCGAATTCTACTTTAATGGTTAAATCAAATTTGTCTACTATTTATTTAATTTTTCATTACAATATTTTACCTTATTTCTCCACAATCTTCTGAAATTTTCACCATCTTGATCCTACTAGATCTTACATTATGAACAACCAAATGTGAATCTTGATCATCAATGCTCAAGTACTTTCGAGGGTTTTAAATGTAGTCTGATTAAAAAGATGTGTACGAAATGAAAAAGCTGGAAAAGTAGATGTGGACTCCCAAGTCCCACCACAACATAATGGTTTGCATTTGTTTGTTTTCAATCAGATAACATGAAAAGAGCGGAGATCGACGCTCTGGTGTACTCATATAAAACATCAAAAGTGAAGTCGGTGCTTCCGCGTAATTAGCTTGCAATAACCAAGAAAATTCATTGGCAGTGAAGTTCGTGTACGCTGTTGTTATTAGCTTGCAATAACTAAGAAAATTCGAGTAGGCTGTGAAGATCTTTTCTGTGCAGGAAAAATCCAAGAAAATCTGTACTATATAAAAAATAAAGAAACACGGACCTGCACCATTGCGTCGTTTAGTGGAAAGTCACGAAACATTGTGTACGAAAAGCAAATTATAAATGAATGTAGATTCCCACTCTGTCATAATGGCCTGTGTTTGGTTCAGCTTTTAATGTCGTCTGATTAAAAATAGACAATTGTAGAACACTTCGAAGAGTGTGCTGCAATTGTCTATTTTTAATCAGACGACATTAAAAAGTAGACATCGACACTGTGCACAATCGGTACGATATTGGTGGGATGTTTCCACGTTCTTGTCTGGTCGTGCTTGATGTTGGCTGTGCTTGCACGTTATTGCCCTGCCGTCAAAGTTTTGTGATGGCCGTGAAATCATTGCGGAGTCTTTTCTCATTAGGAAAATAAAACGAAATATGGCCCTCCACCACAGCATCTTATTAAGTGGGCATATTATTTTTTAATTGATACACATATGATAGATAGGTATGATATATTATTTGAGACAAAAAGTCATCTCTTTCACTTGTTTATATTATTTTTATATAACATTTATAGGTTCTCATGTGTTCAAGTATTGGTCTATTTTTTATCAACATTTAAATTTTTTTTGATTTACATTTGGATTATTTAATCACAATATATACTAAAAATGTGGTGTAAGACTGGATAATATATTCACTAATGACCGCACGACTATTGGACCCTGCACAACTATTGGTCCCTCTCCCCTAATGGTTTGCATTTGTTTGTTTTCAATCAGACAATATGAGAAGAGTGGAGATCGACGTTGTGGTGTACTCATAGAATTGCCAACTGGGCCAGCATGCATTAGTTTGACTCCTAGACTCACTTGTATCTTCTCATTTAACATCTTTGACATATGCATTATTTTTTAATAATTTATTGTAAATCTTTTATCCTCAATTTATCTACTTTTTAATAATAAACATCCATATAACCCACATATGCTCTCCATATGAAGAGCAAATATAGATTGTCAACCTGTCACTTCACGACAACTTGTTCTCAAATACAGTGCCAAGTATGCATTTAAATCTGAAAAAAAATCAGAGAGTTGCATTGATATGTTGGAAAGAATCTGTTATGATGCAAGCCTACAAGATCATGCCATAAAAGCATACCAAAAGTTCATGGCTCAACTTGTTGCAGAGAGAGACATTAGTGCACAAGAAACTTGCCATTTACTACAAAAATTGCCTCTTGTTATTTGTAACTGACAATTTATATCATTGAATGTTGGAAAAAAGATTTTGCACCACCTTAAGCACACAAGCAATGGTAATGAGATACAATCTAGCTACATACAAGCCTACTTGCAACGTCCACCTGACTTAGAACAGGTTACACTAATTGAATCGGCAAGATCTTACACATATGCTACCACTCGCAAAGGATGCAAATGACGTTCTAGAAAAGACAAAGCAATAGTCCAGGTCTTTCCCAAGTTTTTTTTAATTCCAAAAAAAGACTTTGAAGAATATGAGACGTTCTGCTGGAGCGAGCTACTTTATACAAACCTTTTAGAGAAATTGACCGTGATATTGGCCTTACCAAAGAAGAAATCATTAGTAACTGGAGGCACTTGAATACACAAAACTATAATGTGTGGCATGTTGATCGTACTGAACAAAATGAAGCCATCTTTGAAGATGAAAATGGTTCTGATGGTGAGGTGGACAGTCCTGACATTGTGCCAATGAACGAGTGGGAATTGTTGTCCCAAATGGGTCTTGCTAATAGTGTCAACCTAAATGAACTTGACCTTTTGGGCAAGCGTGATTTTGACAACACTAATAGATGGGAAGAAAACAATGTTCCTACGCACTTGCATGATACTGCAATTCAATTTGTACACCAGAACAGGTTGTCTCAAGAACATATTCATCCCAACACTAATATTTGCAACCAAAAGTATAGTCTATCACCTCAACAACAGATGACCCTTTCTCTCATTAAGGACCACTCCATGGCTAATTGTGCAACAGAACCTTTGTACATGGTCATACAAGGAACAATAGGAACTAGAAAATTATATCTAATTAATTGCATAAGAAAATCATTTCAGAACTATAGACTAGAAAGAGTACAATGACTCCTTGTTCTCGCTCCAACAGGAATCACAACATTTAATATACAAGCATTGACCATACATGTAGGCATCAAGATTCCAATTAGAGAAATGAAACCCCTACAAGGACAAACATTGACAACTTTTCAAGAAGACATGAAAACTATACAATACATTCTCATTGATGAGATGAGCTTCATCAACCCAAAACTATTATTGAAAATTGATAGCCGGTTACGTGAAGCAATACCACATAAACAACACCTCCCCTTTGGTGGCATTTCTATAATTCTAATAGGAGACCTTGCCCAACTCCCACTTGTTATGGATAAACCTATTTATGCATCACACACACTTGCAAGAAATCTATGACACAAATTTAGTACTGTTGTAACATTGCATACAATTTTTAGACAAGAAGGTGATGATCCAATTCAGATTAAATTTCGTCAAGCATTGAAAAATATGCATAATGCATAACCAACCGAACATGATTGGCAATTGTTAATGACGTGCACAAACAAGCATCTAAGTGTAATTGAACAAAAAGAGTTTGACCAAACAATACATTTGTTTGCTACAAATGAACTGGTATCACTCCACAATAGGAAAAGGCTACAACAACTATGTGTACCTATTGTGCTTTGTGCTGCACTCAATACACAACATCACCTTGATGAACTTGACAATGATGACCGATTGTCATAAGAAGTCTTATTATGTAGATCTCGGTGTGTAATGCTTACTACAAATCTATGGGTAGAAGCTGGCCTTGTCAATGGATCTCTTGGACAAGTTAAAGATATTGTATATCCCTTTGGCTCTAAGCCCCCACAGTTATCAACATATGTTACAGTTGAATTTGATAACTACCATGGTCCACCATGGGATGAACACCATCCAAAAATTGTCCCAATACAATTGATAACCCGAGGCAAACGCACACAACTACCACTTACTACCGCCTGGGCTATCACTATACACAAATCACAAGGGCTTACCCTAGATATGGCCACAATTGATATAGGTAAAACTGAAAGACAAGGCCTCACCTTTACAACAGTCTCCAGAGTCAAATCCCTACAATGCCTTCGCATTGAACCTGCCTTCTCTTTTGATCGCTACTGCAAAATGAAAAGGAATCTATACAACATTATTAGAAAGAAAGAAGAGGCTTGCCTACACTTGCTCTCACATGACACCCAAGTATGTGATTTTACTTACACACCCTCTTTTTTTGTTCTATGGTTCATGTTTTTGCTTTCTTTTACTTCAACCACATTTCCGGTGCTTACCATTTTTAATTTTCCCTCATCTACAAGTACCCCTGCCTAATGAAGATACATGAACAAAAAAAAAGGCAGAAACATTCATTTTTGTGTTCCAATTATTTCATTGCTACATTCTATTGGGAAATCCAACATATAGATATAGTCCTTCAATATTGAAACTTTAATTCATCATAAGTGGATGTTGCTATGTACAATATGTCTTCCTACAATGGAACTTGAATACACTTCCTCCTATTATGCAAAAATTCAAATACTCTTTTGCATCAACTTGTAGATAAATAAGTGGTGTAGTGTTGAAAATTGTATAGTTTTTTAAGTCTATGGGAGGCACATCAATCTTCAAATGTCAAAACACATGCTTTGTTTGTGACTATATATCTTCTCCTTCAGGTACCAAGTTGCATATATGGAAACTACAACTTATGTAGTTGTAGATTGAACTGAATATTAAGATTTGTTAGGTTCTTAGATTTATCGACCAAAGTATCTTAATGTTGTTTTATTGTTCTATAATTTATGTCTATGCTATGTAAGGAATATTTTATTCTGCCCTAATATTTACTACATTTTGTCTTTCTTGTGCTTCTTCTAACAAAATAAATATTCTCTAATGTGTTCAAATATATTTAAATGCTACATTATATTGGTGTAAATACCTTCGATATATATATCCTTCCTAAACTTCAACTTCAAATCACCCAAAGTGCATGTTGCTAACTACAAGTCTTCCTTATACAATTACACAATTTTTGGAATGGTGCTTTCAACTTTATGACCTATTAGCGTATCCCTTACACCTTCTTCCAGTGCAAGTGCTCGTAATATAAAAACTGAAAACATCTGCTCACCATCTAATTTAGTTTATGACGCCATGCCACTTGCGGCATCGCATCAAAGAGGGGCAAAATGTAGACACCTAAAAATCCTTTACAAAATAAAGTATTTTTATTTTCTGAAAAATCCTTGATGACATCATCATTTATTAATTAATTAATTTATTTATTTTTATGTCATTAAATCCCTTTATCTTAATTAAAAATATTTAATTAAGAAATCCCTCCCAAAAATGTTTAAATCTTATTTAAACATTATTCTCCTATTTATTAATTATTTAATTAATAAATTGACCAAAAATCCTAAAATAAATAATTAATTTATTTTTTGCCCAAAACTTGGCCAATTTCTTTTATTAATTATTTAATTAATAAATTGACCAAAAATCCCAAAATAAATAATTTATTTATTTTTTGCCCAAAACTTGGCCAATTTCCTTAAGACCACTAACCTCTTCCAGAATCTTCTAATCCTTCTTTAATTTCGATTAAAGACTAATCCCATCATTTCCTAACCCTAATTCCAACTCAAAATATTTAATTAAGATTAAATATTTAATCCTCATGTTTATTAAATTTATTTTAATAAATATTCTCAAACCTAAACCATGGAATTAAATAAATCTTTATTTATTTCCTAAAATCTATGTTTATCCTAAGAAAATTCTAGACTCTTCTAGAAAGTTCTAATCCTAATCTTAATCCCCCCTTAACCTTGTCACATTCCCTAACCAAGGTTAGCCAACTCCTCAGCTTAACCCAAAGTCAACAAACTCCACATTCATGCTAGGTTAAAATCTAATATTTGTTTGGCTTGAAGCTTTCAAAACAGGTATCCTCAAAAGCCTAGTCCACATTCTGGCACGCCTATTCCACATTCTGGCCATCCTGTATTTTTATTTTTTGAAAAAATCTTTGATGACATCATCATTTATTAATTAATTTATTTATTTTTATGTCATTAAATCCCTTTACCTTAATTAAAAATATTTAATTAAGGAATCCTTCTAAAAAATGTTTAAATCTTATTTAAACATTATTCCCCTATTTATTAATTATTTAATTAATAAATTGACGAAAAAATCCTAAAATAAATAATTTATTTATTTTTTGCCCAAAACTTGGCCAATTTTCTTAAGAGCCATCAATCCTCTATCCAAGCAACCCAAGCAGAAGAAAAATATCAAGAAAAGCTTGATAATATTGGCTATAATGCAAGAGTCAAACAGTTTGCTTACCGATTTCGAGTGAACCATTGCTACATCAACCTTGAAAGAGAAGATTAGCTGGATCCATTGCATGTCCCATTCTACCTTCAGATCTCAAAATCCTATCTCGGCAGTCCTTCATCCTAGTGTCATCCTAGTTTCATCTCGGCATCATCACCAAATCCTTAGTTGCATTCTAGAGTCTTTAGTTGCATTCATCATCATCTTCCTAGCAGCATCATAGATCATCCATCCCGGTTGCATCTGCATCATCCTTTTAGAGAGAGCATTGTTTCATCATCCTTCACCATCTTTCCGTCAGCAATCCACAATCAGAATCCCAAATCCTTGATCCAAATCCAACATCCATCATCCAAAAAAGAATCCACCATCCTTTGCACCAAATCTAGAGATCCAAATCCATAAGCACTTAGTGTTCAGAACCTTTGAGTTGTTTCCATCTCTTATCCTAAATCAGAAATCATCCCCTTTTTGATAGAGCATTGTCTAAAGGAAATCCAACTTGTCCTTGCATAGCCTCATCATCTTGAGCAAGAGATTGACTTGTATTGATAAGAATCCAGTTGATCGAAGATCATTAGTCTATCCTAGGTTGGCCAAATCCTACCACTGATCCTCCATCGGGAAAAATAGTAGCTCATTGTTGACACTTAGTAATCTTCCACTAGCATCCCACCAATCCTCCACCCAATCTTGACCCAAATCAGAGCATCCCACCAAGCCTCCATCATCACCAAGCTTTTTTACCAATCTGCCACCATCTCCCATCAATCTTCCACCATCCTTGATCCAAATCCAAGCATTTCACCAATCCTTGCATTGCATTCTAGAAATTCATCATCCTTAGAAGTTCCTTAAGCTTGCATCCATCATCCTTTAGAGTCTTTTAGGAAACATCTTGCATCCATCTAGCATCTGCATTTAGAATGTAATGCAAGGATTGGTGAAATGCTTGGATCTAACCCAATCCTTGCATTATATTTCCCACCATTCTTGATCCAAATCCAAGCATTTCACCAATCCTTGCATTATATTTCCCAAGTGCACCATGTAACCAAGAAGATCACATGTGAATCGAGCAACGGTCACATTTGACTGATTCACAGGCAGAATCAAAAAACCAAAAGACCTTGCCCCAGATTGTCCTCATTCACAGTGCACCATGATATAAAGGATTGTGGTGACTTTGAGTAGAGAACAACGAGAAGCCGTAAAAGATTAACAAGATCCAAAGGATAAAATCCAAGACCAAAATGAGAACTCCAAAAAGACATCCTTTGCCAAGGAGAGAGATTTGATGTGAAGGCTTAGGTCTGAACGTGTGGAAGGATGCATCAACACGGACCTGGTGGGATTGGTGGAAGATTAGGTTTGACAGGAGGAAGGATACATCCTCAAGGACCCGCTGATTGATGGGAGAAGGAGTGTTGTTGTTCACTGGCAAATGATGAGGTCAAAGAATAAGCACACTGATCAAGAATAGTCAACAATTGATATTGCTGAAGTACAAGGCTGGGTAGGACAAAGAGTTATGATCAAATGCTGTTGCAGGACTGACAAGGACTATGTACAACAAGACATGAGGATATGGACAACAGATGGGAAAAGAGATACAATGGATATGTACAGAAGCTCAGGAGTGGGGATAGGAAGATCGCACTATACAGGATATGGTACAGGATATACAGGAGAGGATACAAGATATGGTACAAGTTATGTGCAAGATATAGTACAAGATATGGTACAAGATATGTGCAGGTAGGATTGCGGATTTGCTAGAGGATTATGAAAAAGAGGAATGCTGGGGGATGGTGGAATGATGTAGCTTGTTGATAAGATGGTCCTTGCTGAACTTGGCTCTGTGGTTGACCAATATAGGCCGAGTGCATTCCCGCATTGCTTAAGGGTGGAACTAATGTAGGGAAGCTTGAAGCAAAGGGTGGCTAGGCAAGATGACTTGTGAAATGGGAGGAACTTTGCTGCTGAGGTGGAGGAACTTGCTGAAAAGCATTGGGTGTTGGGAATGGATAGCTTGTGAAGGATGAAGTTGGTGGAGGCTGAGATGGTTGTTGTTGTGCTGCTTGTGAGAAGGTGGCTTGTTGGTTTGCAAACACGGATGTAGGAGAGTGAGTTGGTATTCCAAAGGCTTTCATGTCTTCTTGAGTGAGACCCCAACGAGAACCAGTGTGAGGTGGGAATTGTGTTGCAGCGGATGCCTGGAAGGTAGATGTAATGGGAGTTTGGGATATGAATGGTGAATTGGAAAAACCCATGGAAGGCATTCCTGTGGTGAAGGAATTTTGTTGGGCTTGTGCCTGGGTAGATGCTTGCTAGGAGAATGAAGAGGATGCTTGTGTTCCCCATGAAAAAGGTGATGTGGAAGTTTTCTGATTTTGACAGGGGAACGATTACGTTGCCCCTGGAGTAGATGATGTAGAGGGTTGCTGGGTGAAAGAGGGAAACGATTACGTTGACCCCTGAAATGATGGTGTGGATGCTGAAGCTTGGGGATTGAAAGGAAAAGATGATTGCATTCCTCCTGGCACAAAAGGTGTGGATGTGGAAGCTTGTGAAGTGAAGGGGAAGGGTGATTGCATCCCTCCCGGAGTGAAAGGTGTTGCTTGGCCTATGGAAGATGACGGAACTGCTTGTGTAAAGGTTTGTGTGAGAGGTGGGAGTTGATTTTGTGACAAGCATTGGATTTGTGCAAGGGCTTGGGCGGCCATGGTAGATGATGAAGTACCTGTGATAGGGAATGAAGTAGATGGTGTTATAGCTTGTGTTATGGGATTTGCAAAGCTTCCTTGCAGAAGAAGGGGAATGGCGAAAGTTTCTTGTGATGTTTGCAAGGTTGGATCAAGGAATGGTTGGATGAATGGGGAGTATACTTGTGTTGGGATTTGGATAGTACTTATGGGAATACGAGGATGGAAATATGGTGGAATGGAAGTCTGCGCTTGTGCAAAGTTAGTGAACATGCTTTGCTGGTTTTGGGCCATGAGTGCATTGACTACTAGTGGATTCTCTAAATGATTCACAAATGTTTCTATTGCCAGAGGAGCTGAGGGGATATTGGGATCATCCCATGTATTTCCAGTTTGTATTTGGGGATCATAGGCTATCATTGCGCTGGTAAAAATGTTGGGATCAGATGAACTGGTGATTGGATAAGGATTCATGTTCCTTCTTTTTCTAGATCTGGATCTTGTGTCGATAGGCATGGAGATGTAGATGCTAGATGGATGCAAGATGTTTCCTAAAAGACTCTAAAGGATGATGGATGCAAGCTTAAGGAACTTCTAAGGATGATGAATTTCTAGAATGTAATGCAAGGATTGGTGAAATGCTTGGATTTGGATCAAGGATGGTGGAAGATTGATGGGAGATGGTGGCAGATTGGTAAAAAAGCTTGGTGATGATGGAGGCTTGGTGGGATGCTTTGATTTGGGTCAATATTGGGTGGAGGATTGGTCGGATGCTGGTGGAAGATTACTAAGTGTCAACAATGAGCTGCTATTTTTTCTGATGGAGGATCAGTGGTAAGATTTGGCCAACCTAGGATAGACTAATGATCTTCAGTCAACTGGATTCTTATCAATACAAGCCAATCTCTTGCTCGAGATGATGAGGCTATGCAGGGACAAGTTGGATTTCCTTTAGACAATGCTCTATCAAAAAGGGGATGATTTCTAATTTAGGATAAGGGATGAAAACAACTCAAAGGTTCTGAACACTAAGTGCTTGTGGATTTGGATCTCTAGATTTGGTGCAAAGGATGGTGGATTCTTTTTTGGATGATGGATGCTGGATTTGGATCAAGGATTTGGGATTCTGATTTGTGGATTGCTGACGGAAAAGATGGTGAAGGATGATGAAACAATGCTCTCTCTAAAAGGATGATGGAAATGCAATTGAGATGGAGGATCTATGATGCTGCTAGGAAGATGATGATGAATGCAACTTAAAGACTCTAGAATGCAACTAAGGATTTGATGATGATGCAAGGATGAAACTAGGATGAAACTAGGATGAAGGATTGCCAAGATAGGATTTTAAGATCTAAAGGCAGAATGGGACATGCAAAGGATCTAGCTAATCTTCTCTTTCAAGGTTGATGTAGCGACGGTTTACTCGGAATCGGTAGGCAAACTGTTTGACTCTTGCATTATAACCAATATTATCAAGCCTTTCTTGATATTTTTCTTCTGCTTGGGTTGCTTGGATAGAGGATTGATGGCTCTTAAGGTTTCTTTCTGCAACTTTCTTCTCTTGATAATCCTTGGATTTGGATAACTTAGCTTTCGGATGTTTGATCAAATTGGGCATAACTTGGGGAAATTCTGATAAGTTTGGTTTTAGACAAAAGGTTCTTTGGATATCTGATTCCAAGGGTTTCTTTGCAAAATGTTCTGAGTATCTCAAACTAGGTTTGTTGATTAGTTTGATGTTTCCCAATGGCAAAGGATAGATTTCAATAAAGATTTTCAAAAAAAGCAATCTCCACAAGGGACAAAGCAACCTTGTGGGATACAAATAGGATAACTGACTCTGATAAAGCTTTGAAAGTGTATGTTCCAACAATGTTTTCACGGAGTATTGACTATCAAGCACTTCAAACAGATCTACCTAAGGAAGGTGAGTATCAAAATCGCTTGCCCACAGCTTGGTACCCCCTAGAAGGGAATACAAATGGTGAGTAATCTTGAGGTGACCCGGTAAACCCCTTGGAATCGGTTCTTGCACAAGGATTTTGATACTTTCAGATGTAGATAGGGTAGCCTCTATTTTATCAGGTTTTTAATGGTTCCGTGGAGTCTCCATACCCGATTATGTTGACCGCCTGTGACTCACTTAAGAGCCTAGCCAACAACGCTGGGGGAGGAATATTTACCTATCCCCAGACATTTGCATTTGGCACAAAACGCTCATGGATTAGGAGATATAAGTGAGTACTTTTTGCCTTAACTTTTTTTATATACCGGCCGGGGGGGATACCGGTTTGAGGTCGTTCTCCGAGGAGGAAGCACTTTTCTCCCTGGACAAGCCTCGCTAAAAGTAGAACAAGTGAACTTGTCCGAGTCCAAATGTTCTACGTTGCTTACTTTAACAAGGTTTTTGCAAGAATTGAAAAAAAACTCCTAAATGCACATCAAGCAAGTTTGTTCTTTTTCCCAAATTGATTAAGTGTGTTTTAACTTTGAAATTGAAGACACAAGTGTTTAAAGTTTGATTTGTTCTTTCTCCAAAAAGTAAACGATTTTGAGCGATTGCAAGTTCTTTCCTTTGATCATTCAAGATTGAGATTTGCGTGTTGATTTAAGAACTTTGAAGTGCTTTGTTTTGATCCTTTAAGGCATTCAAGATTTGATTGTGCGCTTGGTTTAAAACAAAAGAGGGAATAGAGATGTTTATTTCTTTTAGTGCATTCAAGAGTATGTTTGTTTTTCAAATTGACAATGACTCTTAGGACTTAGCTTCATTCCTTTAGTTTCATTCAAGATTTGTTTTGACCATTTTGCTTTAATTTTTTAGTTCCAAAAAAAGACAAGTTCCTAATTTAGCTTTGATGCATGAAACTTGAAAGGCATTCAAGATTTTACAAAAAATGAAGTTAGTTTCTTTAATCAACAAAGCCTTCAAGATTGATTTTAAATGTTTTTTTGTACCTGCAAAAAATAACAAGAGTTAGAATTTGCAAGAAAAAAACCAAATTAAAATACTTAAAAAACACTAGTTTACTGCTCACTGGAATGGATGTGCATGAACAGTGAACAAATGCGCAGGGAATCTGAACATATGTGCAGTAACACAAAATCCAAATTTTGCACATATGCGCAGCAACAAAGAATGCATGCACAACTACACCTATTCTGCCAGAATGCTGTCAAAATGCAAAGTTTTTACAAAATACATATGCGCAACTCTGTTTGACATATGCGCAACAAATCATGACAAATGTGCAACAAATCAGGACAAATGCACAGCAAATCAGGACAAATGCACAATTTAACTTATAAATGCACAATTTTAATGGATAAATGCGCAACTTTACAAATTTTTGTACAAAAGCACAGTTGTAGATGACAAATGCGCAATTTGGACCAAGAATAAATGTTACAATCTAGATTTTCAAGAAAAAGATAAGAAAAACGGCCAAGGAAAGTCGATTTCGGAGTAGTTGATCAGGACAGGGCTCCCGCCGGGTGTGCCAGAATATGGACTAGGCTTTTGAGGATACCTATTTTGAAAGCTTCAAGCCAAACAAACATTAGATTTTAACCTACATGAAATCAATCCAAAACAAAGAAGCTCTAAGCTAAGCCACCTCAGATTGAGCTAAAACAAGTGCACCCAAGCACTGTTTGATTTGCTCTTGCTTAAGGGGATGTGAGTGTGCTGTCTAAGCACTTGGAGCATACTCTAATGCTTTTTAAGATGATTTGAGACTCATGAAAACCCCAAAAAATGGCACAATAATGGGTAGAACACCCAAAATTGCCCCTAAGGCTTCAAGAACTCAAATATGAGGCTGAAATAAAGATTAAGCTACATGATGTTTATGCTAAGATTGATTTTAAACCAAATAGAGATGTGATATGATGCTATGCTTATGCAAAACAATGGAAGAAACTAGGTTAATCCATTAAATTTATGTTAAGATGTGTTTTAAGAAAGCTTGAAAATGATGAAAAACTAACAATTAGTATTGATTATGCTAAGTTTAGAGCTAAATGAGCATGATAACAATGCTTGAAATAAAAGGTGAATGAATGCTCTTAGAAATGAGAGTATTTATAGGATTTCCTAAGGGGGAATGAGTGGCCAGGATCAAAATCTTTAAGAGAGGCCAAACTTCATTCAAAGGGGAGCACATGGATTGTGCTAGTTCAGGGCCACCTCCTTGTGACAAGTGTCACAAGGGCATTGGGTTGAAAGATGGGAGGGATGTGCACAATTTGAGAAATGTGCCTAAGGTCAAAGGGTGTAAGAAAGGGGTGAGGGGCTTCTTAAATGCATCATAAATGCATGTAAGAGGGATAAGGAGGCTTTAAATGCATTTAATGCATATAAGAGAAGTCTCTAGAAGTTTGTTGACTTTGGGTTAAGCTTAGGAGTTGGCTAACTTTGGTTAGGGAATGTGACAAGGTTAGGGGGGATTAGGATTAGGATTAGGACTTTCTAGAAGAGTCTAGAATTTCCTTAGGATAAACATAGATTTTAGAAAATAAATAAAGATTTATTTATTTTCATGGTTTAGGTTTGAGAATATTTATTAAAATGAATTTAATAAACATGAGGATTAAATATTTAATCTTAATTAAATATTTTGAGTTGGGATTAGGGTTAGGAAATGATGGGATTAGCCTTTAATTGAAATTAAAGAAGGATTAGAAGATTTTGGAAGAGGTTAGTGGTCTTAAGGAAATTGGCCAAGTTTTGGGCAAAAAATAAATTAATTATTTATTTTGGGATTTTTGGTCAATTTATTAATTAAATAATTAATAAATAGGGGAATAATGTTTAAATAAGATTTAAACATTTTTGGAAGGGATTTCTTAATTAAATATTTTTAATTAAGATAAAGAGATTTAATGACATAAAAATAAATAAATAAATTAAATCAATAATTAATTAATAAATGATGATGTCATCAGAGATTTTTCAGAAAATAAAAATACTTTATTTTCTAAAGGATTTTTAGGTGTCTACATTTACCTTATTTCTTCACAATCTTCTCAAATTTTCACCATCTTGGTCCTACTAGATCTTACATTATGAACAACGAAGTTGTGAATCTTGATCATCAATGCTCAAGTACTTTTAGTAGTTGTATGACTACCATTGAGAAATCTTATCTTTGCAAAGAATCTCTAAGAATCCAATGACTTCATTCAATCTCTGTCTTTTTAATTTACATTCTTCAATATATTTTTAACAATTCTAGAATAAATATGTTAGAAAAGCTCTCTAATTGAAAATAAGGAATTGAGTGCTTGGAGGGGTAACAAGCATGGAGATAGAAATAGCCGATGAACAAAGAGTGCGCAAATGGGGGGTTGTTTCCACGTTGCTGCCTGGCAAAGACTACGACAGAGATCAAAAGTGAAGTCGGTGCTTCCGTGTTATTAGCTTGTAATAACCAAGAAAATTCATTGGCCATGAAGTTCGTGTACGCTGTTGTTATGGCTTTGCAATAATGAAGAAAATTCAAGTAGGCTGTGAAGATCTTTTCTATGCAGAAAAAATCTAGAAAAATCTGTATTATATAAAAAATAAAGAAATAGGGACCTGTACCATTGCGTCGTTTAGTGGAAAGTCACGAAACATTGTGTATGAAAAGCAAATTATAAATGAATGCAGATTCTCACTCTGTCATAATGGCCTGTGTTTACTTCAACTTTTTCGCTATAGATGAAAATCATGAAATATTTCGAGGGTTTTTTATGTCGTCTGATTAAAAATATGTGTACGAAATGAAAAAGGAAAAGTAGATATGGTTTGCACCTGTTTGTTTTGAATCAGACAACATGAAAAGAGCGGAGATCGATGCTGTGGTGTACTCATAGAATTGCCAAGTGGGCCAGCATGCATTAGTTTGATTCCTAAACTCAGTTGCAGGCCTGGAATTTGACTGTCGCCCCTACCCGTCATATCAATTTTTCATGACGATTTGGTCATTTTAATATCTTTCATTTTACGTATTTACAAATAGTCTAATACTTCTTTTAAATTTAAATATTTTGTCAATATAATATTAGTATAAATTAATAATATTTACAAAAATCTCAAATGTTCTCAACAAATTTCTAAATTCATATGTTTTATTTTGAAAAGATTCTAAATCAATAAACATAATATATAATAAATTATATAGAAACTTTTATATGTGATAAAATAATATCAAATTAATTTTTTTTTTATAAATTAGTAATATATGACAAATTAATTAAGAAAGTTTCTAAGTTTATATATTGCATACTAATATTTTAAATTGGTAAAACAAGTTTCTAAAATTCATAGATTTTGTTTTAAAAATACTCTAAATTAATTAATTATCTAATAAATAAAATAGAAACATTTGTCATAAATATATATCATACATTATAAATAAACTAATACATATTTATTTTATTGAATAAAATATTATATCACCTATAACAAATTTTGATGATTTATTAATAAATTTAAGTATCATATTGACGGTTTTATAAAAAATTAACCTACCAATCTATACGGTCGAAGAAATTTTTAGTCTATCATATACGGCTCAAAAGTGGGAAAACGACCAATATGGCCATCAAATTCCAGGCCTGCTCAGTTGTATCTTCTCATTTAAAATCTTTTGACATATATGCATTATTTTTTAATAATTTATTGTAAATCTTATATCCTCAATTTATCTATTTTTTAATAATAAATATTATTTATTAAATTTATAGTAGATAACATTTATAAAGGTGAAATATCAACTTTTGAGGAAATCCATCATCTTAGAATTATTTTTAATCAAATATTTTAGTGCTATTTTAATTCAAATCTATTCAATTGTATTTTTTGTGGCATCTCAATTATTTAGTTTGATATCTTATTCGAAACTTCAAATAAAATGTTTTATCAAATTTCAATTATATAGATGTTTAATTCTTCTAATTGAAATAATTATATTTCTAGAATTATATGTAAATAATTGATAATAATATGTCACTTTGAAGGGGATACCCCTACATTCTTTTATAACAGTTCAATACTCAATGATGATGATAATAACTTGTTAGTAACTTTTATATATACCTAATTATTTGTTGGCTACCACCTAGACTAACTTAAACACTTAAAATAAGAACACATATGAAGATCTAGATATCGATATCGATATAATATTATAATAATGATTATGCAACTTATTTAAGAATTAAGGTAACCACGATCCAACTATTAATAACCAATACACACTATTGAACTAAAAGCATAGTAAAGTAACTTATTATTAGTACCTCTTATTAGTCCAATGTGATTAAAATATATACAAGCATTAATTATTATATTTATTCACATTTTATAAGCCTATGATTCTTTTTCTTAAAATAGAATTTAAGAAGATAATTTAAAAAAAATCCAATTAATTTAAATAATTATATGTATGAATGAATATAATTTTAAAAAAATCCAATTAATTTAAATAGCTATATGTATGAATGAATGTATATGCATTTATATTTCACATATTTATTGATAGCTATAGTAGTATATATAAATTGTTTGAATCTATAGATCACTTAATAACTAATTAGTAATGAAATGAAGATGTTGGACAAATTCCTAAATGTTCAGAGGTTAATCTCCTTATAATTTTAAGATGATTAAAATTTAGTTTGAATCAATATCTCTCAACATTTCTTTAGATGAATGTATTTAAAATCTATACTAGATCTTACTTTATGTGCAACTTGGTAACCCAACATGTATAATTCTATTGCACATGTTTAAATTCTATCAATGACTTCTATCTCTATGTCATATTAATTTACATTCCTTAAAATATTCCAATTAATGAAATTTAACACAAACTCTAAAGAAAAGTTAACACATTCTTGCAAATTGTTAAAGCTTTTGCACCCAAAAAATGTGTATTCAATATATAGTTGCATGGAAACTTTAAAATCAAATACCTCACAACAAATGCAATCTGAGAGAAAACCTGAGCATCATAGTCTTCTAAAATCTAATTTCCCATATTTTTCAAAGCACAACATAATTCAAAATATGGGAAACATAGCTAGTTGGTTCGACTGGTTATACAAGCCATGTTACTACAAATATGTTCTACAGGCTACTTAATATAAATACTCTACACCCAGTTGTATTTCAGTTAGATATATGGATCAATTGGATCAACATCTCTCAGACAAGTTCCAACTTAGTTTGGAATATAAGGAAATGTCAAATTGTTTTATGATTTATTTAGATAATAAATAGAATCACATTAGATAAATAAGATCCTTTTCTTTAAATCTCTACCTATATTAGGGTATGTGTAGGATCATGGTATGCCAAACTAGGCCCTTAAGTGGCAATGAAAATTTAGAAAGTTAGGTTTAGGCAAGTTGACCTACAAATTTGAACAAGTTATAAATATTATATCAAAAATATGTAAGAAGAGAATCTATAGAAAATTGAATTTAGTTTCTAAGATACTAGGCCTTTTTTGAAAAATAATTATTCTATATGTTAAAAATTTCAAATTTCAATGTAGTAGTACGAAAATTTTAGGAAAAAATAAGAAGTAGGTGTATGTTTGACCACCTTAAACACAATCAAATGATAATTTATTTTTACAAGATTCTAGATATAAGTAGTAGACTCATGTCCGGATGTGACATATTTTTTGTAATTTTTTCCCAATTAAATAATTAATTATGATTTTTTAGAATATAAAAACTCTCGTGTCTTACCACGTTAACTTAGTCTAAACTTTATCAAATTGAAATTTTTTTTAGTTTTTCTTGTAGTAGGAAAATCATAGAATGTGACACATGTTTTAGATTTCAAAAATGTTATATAGTTTGAAAGTTACAGCTATTTTTCAATAAGTCTAGCAATTATGGCTAGAAAGATAACAGTATGTGTATGTCTGACCACTTTAAACAAAATCAAATGATTATATTTTTTTATAAGATTCCGATAAAAGTAGTAGTCTCATGTCCGGATGTGATGTATTTTTTTACATTTTTTCCCAAGTAAATAATTAATTATGATTTTTCTGCTACAATTTTTTCTGAATATAAAAAATCTTGTGTCTGACCACCTTAACTTAGTCTAAACTTCATCAAATTGAAAGAATTTATTATTATTATTGTATTAGGTGAAGCATAGAATGTGATGTATATTTCAGATCTCAAAAATGTTATATTGTTTGAAAGTTATAGTTGTTTTTCAAACAGTTTATCAATCAGGACTTCTTTTTCACATCGCCACTTTTTAGCATACCATGATCCTGCACATACCCATTACATAGGCACACACATACAATATAAGAGTCATTCAAGTGTTTCATTTCACAAGAAATTCTTGCACATCTCTTAAACAAAGAAAATTCAACTTCACTATGCAAAAGTGGCCTACAATGTTGTGTAAGATTAAAGAAAATGATATTCGTGAATCCTGTATTCATTTCTTTGTCCCATTTTGGTAATGAAATAGTTATTATATGAGGTTTCTCAAACCATATTTAAGTAAGATTTTCCATATACCAAGATACATGCACATAAGCATTTTTATTTTTGATATTTGAGAATCAAAGAAATGTTTCCTAAAGCCTTTTCATTAAATCAATTGTGTGCATATCATGTGAATAGTGTAGCCTGTGAGAACACTTTTCTTCAAGGCATGGTGTCAAATAATTCACATACCTTGTATATGCTTCTACATTTTGAATACATTCCTACCAGGGCCCTTGCAACTATGTCTAACATCATTCCTCTCTCCTTTATGCTTTGATGAATACACATACCTTGTTCCAAAGCTCCTATTTTGGCACATGTAGGATGCTTCCATAGGTTGTATAATCTCGTTGTATGCCTTCCAATTGTATTTGATTGAAAATTTCTAAATTCTTTTCAAAAAATTCATTTGTACATATCTGCCAATCATTTCATTTCATGAGATGACATCTCTTTAAGGTATTTTGTCAAATAATTCAGATGCCTTATCCATGATTTTATGTTTTGGAAGCATGTCTACCAAAGCAATCACAACAACAATTGACAAAGATCCTCTATCCTTTATGCTTTCATGAGTATCCATTCCTTGGTCGAAAGCTCCTATTTTGGCACAGGCAAGGAGGATGTGGTAAAGGTTTTGAATTTTCGCTTTACGCTTATTGATTGCAATTGCTTGAATTTTTTTGAAGTCATTTTCTCATCAAAGCCATTATGTGTACATCCTGCAATCATTGTAGTCCACGAGATTGCACTTCTTTCAAGAATTCTGTTAAAAAATTCATGTGATGTGTCTATAATTTTTTTGGGCAATAGATAGAAAAATGCCTCCATTAATAATTTATATTCGGTCATGTAAGCACTTCAAATGTGAAATAGAACTATTCTCAAACAAGAAACAACCATTTGGAAATAACACTAACCATTAATAACCAGATATTGGTCAGTAAATACTTCATTACATTCATAGAAAATGTACATCTTTCCTCTTATTCCATCTACTCACACTATCCATGCCCATAACCAATCTAACAACATGACAAATCAATACAAAGTTGAAACCTTGCACCTTAATAAAGCTCTTTGCTTGCAAAACCTCATCAAACTTCTCTTATTTCTAAAAGCATTCAACTATAGTTCAAAATAAAAATTGATCACATTGCACTAAATTTAACCCCACTTTCTCCACATGAAAATGATAAGCACCCAGGGTCCTACAAATTCTCTATTGCAGAGATGAACAAGGACCAAGAATGGGTTTTATATGAGAATGCTCTGTCTGCTATCACCACTGATGGAGATGATTTCGTTCAATCCATTCCCTAGAAAATCCTAACTTATGTTGATGATTTAAAGGGCTCTATTGTGTATACTGAGAAGAAGATCAGTAACACAATGGAGTCTGTCCTATCAATTGCGAAGAGAAACAATCTAATCCTAGTGAAATTTGTAGAAAACCCAAACAAAAAGGAAAATAGCTAGAAAATATTGTAATAGAAATCTAAAGGAACCCAATACATACCTCTTCCAATGTAATGTTGAATGCAAAGAGCTCTTTTCTCCTAACAGACTAACCACTGTTGGCAAGAGATGACAATGTGCCACGGGCGCATGTCAGTTTTCCACCAAATAGCTATGTGTCTTCATTCCTCGACAACGAGGTCGGTCCTTGCAAATTTCTTGAGACTCGACACAGATGTAGCTCCTGTAGACTGGATATGATTCATGCACTCAAGATTTGATGTACAGCTCATGCCAAACCATGATCAGGAAATAGTTTGTCAGCAACTTTTTTCCAGTGTGAGACAGCCTGAAGGCATTTTTTGAGCATGAGATAATTCCAGCATGACAAATTATAGTTGCAAGAAACCTCATAGGAGATGCCTATCGGCTAATTAAACATCTCTCCTTAAGGTAACTATGGCTCTGCACTGTATTGTGTCATTTAGTGCTCAGGAAACATTGTTTAGTTCAACTTTTTCATAATGGCCTGTGTTTAGTTCAACTTTTTCGCAACAAAGGAGAATGATATTTCTTACTTCCTTTGTGGGTTTTAAGTTGTTCTTCTTACTTCCACATTATTGCTTCCTAGAAATAAAATCATCGCCGAGTCTTTTCTCAGTAGGAAAATAAAAAGAAATATGGCCCTCCACCACAACATCTTTTTAGTAGAAAATCAGGAAAAATGGCTAAGTGGGCCCGCTGGACAAAGTCGTTACTACCCTGTAAGATAAGATGAGATGAGATCGATTAGGATGTCTCATCTTCATATTTAACATCTTTAATATATGCATTATTAGTCCCACCTATCTAGGTCGAGACTAATGTTTTCATTGAATGAATTTTGCATTACTTTGCCTTGAAAACTGTGTGGTGTAAAATATTTTCATAATTTAAAATGTTTGATAGTCTATTAATTTTTATTTTGAATTAGTTGAAGAATATTTCTTTATTTTTTGCATTCAAGAATTCAAAATAATTGTGTCAATAGATTTGAATGATTTTTTAATACTTTTTTCTGGAAACTTCTAGAATGACAAAATGTTGTAGATATGAAAGGGTTCTTTAATTCAATGGAAAATATTGCTTATGATACTACATGGGTAGCTAGAGTTCCTACCATTGATTGAGACTTTAGGCCTTTTTGGGTGACATTCATAACCATTTGGTTTTGATAGACATGTAAGTGGTGATTGTTTCCTTTTAATTATTTGTGAGAGCATGTCTGAGCATACACCAGTTCTATGCCGGTAGATAGAGGTTATCATGGGCTAGGGCACCACCATAACATTTGAGAGCTTTGGTGCATTTGAGTGCAATTGGTGCAAATAAGGTTCTCAAAATGATTGGTCTCATCCTGTCTAACATATGATTGAGCTTGATTTGGTACAATATGATCATGCACAAGAAAGTATTAATGTTGCTTTGGAAAAAAACCAAATTCTATACACTATAATCAACCATATAAACACAAGATTAGATAAATAAAGTTGTCATTGTAGCAGTAATATTCTAGATCCGAGAAAGCATATTTTCATTTGGACGCAGATTTGGTGGCAACAAATGAAGGAAACAATGTTCTTGAGTCCAAAAGGAAAACAAATCCACATCACTAAATTTCAAATTTGATCTTACAAGTATAACGGTACAAAGTCTGAGATGAGTAAGAAATGACAGGAGTTGATGGCTATGTTAAGCCTCAGTACTTCAAAAATAGTTAGGTGAGTATATCAATACTTTTAAATTTAACTTCGGTAACTCCCAACTTGACTGGGATTTTTTTTACATAATTTATTTAATTTGAGGCTTTTTGTGGGAGATTTTGCTCCCCTGAAGCCCATTTTCTGCCAGATGTTTTTCATCCTAGCTGTGTGCCTAGATTATTTTGAGAGTTTATTCTGATAGTTATTTGCCTAGTTTATTTTGAGGGTTTATTCTCATAGATGATGTGTCTGTAAACAGAGCAGAGTAGGTCCTCTAGAAAACACCACCTCTTGCCACATTTAGCATTATCATGGTTGTTTCTTGGCAAAGGAATCAGATTATGATGATTTTTTCTTCCTTCCTCAACCACAATAGTTAAGAGAAACTACCCATACAACACAATAAGGTTTTTCATGATAGATAATAGACTTCCTTTGACCTCTGGATGCCTTTGTATTGTAGAGAAAAATGGGCACCTTCGTATTGCAGAGGAAAATGGGCATAATGGGAGATCCTGAGGTATGTTTGTTTGCACTATTTCCTCTTATTTTTCCCTTCTAAAAATATTTTCTTAGTCCTTATATATACACTTTCATTTTTGTATTGTTTATGCTTGAAACCTGTAGACATGGAAAATTGGTCAAAGGCTTAAATCAATCAAAAGGTGCATCAAATCATCAAAATAGCATGAAAAATCAATAAATGGAACAAAGGCAATTCAAATCAAAGGAAAATTCAATTAAATGATTAAATAAAGCTTGAAAAGGGGAAAAACACTACGAAATTGATTAAATTCAATTAATGACATAGTTGTTGAAAGCAAAAATCAAAATGAACCTCTTACCCTTCATGGCTAAATTTAATTACTTTAATTAATTAATAAATCATAATTTCCCTCAACAAAGCAAATTGGAGACAAAATGGACACAAATCACTCACTTTTGTTGAAATGGTCCAGCCTTTTGAAACCATTTAAATGATTGTCCCCTCCTTGTCCCCCCATTTATGGACAAAACAAAGCCAATTGACCTTACCCAAGCATAACCATGATCAACTCACTCTACCCCTTACCCTTGGGAAAATCCTATAAGTAGAAAGCATTTTGAGACATTAAGGATCCATTCCATATCTTTGAATTGCAACAAAGCTCTTGCAATTTGCATCCACACCACTCACTTGTCAATTTTGATAGCTTAATTGCTTTGATCATAGTAGATTGTTCATCAAATAGAGCTAGAATTTGATTGAATAGATCTTAATTGCATATCATATAGCTTAATTCTCATCTTTAGAGTGTCACTAGTGAGGATCATAGCTGAGAGCCTCATTTACCATTTTATTTTAGAGATCCATGAGATGTTGATAGATTAATTGTGCATTGATTAGATTAGTTCTCACTCTAATTCTTGTTGTTCTTAGTTAATCTTGTAATTTCATGAAGGTGAATAATATCATCACACAAAACCATAGGATTGTTATTTCTTTCTTTTTTTTTTGTGTGTGTGGGCAATGTTTGGTGGGTGCCAATTTTATGAGGATGTCACCAGCTTGAGTTAAACCTACAACCAATAATTTGTATTTTTATTTTTTCCTTTTTGAATCACTTAGTGGAGTAATTGCTAACCACCTTAGAAATGAACTAGACTAATAGTTGTAATAGGAGAGGCTTCAGATCCTCGGACTTTGTCCTACAACATAAAAATTTCTAGCTTCGAATGCCTTATTTTAGAAGTTGAAATGAGGAACCATAGCTTTGATGCAACGCTCATGCCCAAAAAAGGTTAGAAAAACCTTTGGAAATCTTTCATAATATTTCCTTTGGAGATACAAATGGGAAAAAAATCCTCTATTTTCAAATAGGAGAAAAAAAGGTTGCAACTTAGAAATAATAGCCCAATAAATTATTAAAGAATCAATTCAATAAAATTTGGAAATGGATGTCCAAGCTTACAGGCATGAGGGAAAAACTAGCAAAAAGAGACAGTTGGTTTCTAAAATCATTGGCTTGGGTACACGTTTCTTGTGCCTTACATGTTGTAGACACGTCAAGAGAAAAATTCTTTGGGGTAGGCCACCCAAATCTTCATTTTTTCCATAAACTAGTAAATGCCAAAATCACTATCACTAGTTACTACCTATACAATGTTGTTAGCAGACTTTCCTTTGTGGGGTTAGGCATTTGTAATTATGTTTAATACTATATTTGCACCACTTAAGTGTGTCACTATGTGTTGTACAATGACATCAAATATTGCATTTGTTGTTACATTTCATAGGAAGACATTTGTGTCATCCTGCACAGTTATGCCCCATGCAAACGACCAGCCATTGGAGTGGAGCATTGGGGTCATCCAGTGTTATACAGGCATGGAAGCCATTTCACATAATAAATTAGATGTAAGGGCATTGAGATAAGCACCTCGGTGACTAAATATAACTCCCTCATGTAATCCCACCATCTTTAGACATGTAATGTAGTCCAGTGGAATCCCATTCATCTTTAGGCCACCTTATTTTAAAGTTTTTTTCTACACTGCTCAAAAGGATTTCATGAATCAAGTATGTAGGATTTTTATTTCAAAAATCATGTCTACTATTCAGTTCAAGAATCAGTACCAAAATAGGCATCTTTTCATTTTTATGTTGTAAGAATAGATTTAAAGCTTCACGAACAACTTCTAAGAACTTAAATCTATGAATATAACCTTTTCCTTGTAGTGTCTCAGAAGCATAGACATTGTGTGTGCCTCATGGCACATGTTTAAGCACCAAAGCACTTCCCCTGCCATTGGCACTCCAAATTGTATGTCGCACATTGTTGGGATATTGGGAGCCACTACTACAACCTGAAGAGATAAATGAGGATTATAAGATTAGTTCACATGCATGTTAGTTTTTCATGATGTTATAGCATCTTTTGAAATGCTATCAATTCATAATATTATGTGAATAACTTTAAAATCTTATGTATGTTTGATTATTGTTGTTTTGAAATATAATTTTTGTAACTAAGGTTTGTATGACTTAGGGTTGCAGGGGTGTATGACTACAAGTGCCAACACATTAATACGTATTTTCTTCCCCTAAGCCCCATTTGTATGAGTATTTTTATCAATATAAGAAAATAGTTATTTATTCTTATGTATATTTACATATACATAAGTTCTTAATCTCTTTATACGTTTTTAGAATCCTATTCTGTACATGCCTCTCAATTAATTATTTTTCTAACTAATTTTAACAATATCAAATTTATGTTACATCTATTTAGCTTTGTTTACAAAGCATTCATAGATTGTCTTTTTCCTGGGACTAAATGTAGATATGAAAAATAATAATTCATTAAATGGCCTATATGTAGGCCTTCAAAGGGCACATATTCTTTCTTCGTCCTATGTGTTCTTAGTAGTAGTTTGATTTAAATCTTAGAAGCTACTTATTCCAAAATGTGCTAATTGATAAAGAGAAAATAGAGGTTTTTGCTAGTATAATTGTTAGATAAATTTGCTGCTATAAGTGGTGCTTTCCTTGGGTGCATTCAATAAAGTTCATAATAGGGTGGTCCCACAATAGTGTGTCCCACTTTTTGGCCAACTTTGACACAGAGATCAACATTCTAAAAAAAAACTTCTCTTTCGAACACCTGTTGCTGCAAAACTATTAGGAATTTGAAGATGATGTAAACTAAAGTCTTTTAGAATTTTCTTTCTAGTTTCTAAATATATTTAAAAAAAAAATTAAAATTCATTAAAATTTATTTTTCCTTCTCCTTCAAAAAGTGGTTTGTGTGAAAAACTGTGTTTTTAACGATTTACTGTTACTTGGATCAACATAACTTTTTTTTAAAATATGATAACGATGTAATTCTTTCGAGATTATATTTGTAACTTCAATATCTAAAGGATGCAATTGGTTTCATTCATTTTGGGTTAATATTTCATAGTTTATTAAGTTTTAAAGTGATAGTAACTATAATTTAGACATGAGGTCACTTGGATCGCTCTAACTTGATCTGTGTATATCAAAATTCATTTTTTCTTTTTTCTTTTTATATAAAGGTAACACAAATACTCTTTGCCTACGTATTTTTCTTAATTTTGTTTTTTTAATTTACTATTTTTCCCGAAGTCTTGAATAGATAGGTTGTTGAATGACCAAACAACCTATGTTTAGTTAAAGTAATATTTAAAAGTGATAATGAACTCAATATGTATTAAAATTGTATTCATTAGAAAGCTTGTTCTGAATAGCATCATACTACATAGATAGGTTTTTCAAATGGAAACATTTGATTTGCCAAAACATAAAGTCGAAGTGATTTTTTGTCAGCATTTTAATAGGTACGAAGGAGACTCCATTGTAGGTATGAATGATGAGTATAGATGTTATATCAATATTTTTTAATATAAAAGGCTTTGAGCTAACCATTTGTAATTAATTCCTTCAAATGGAACCTCTCAAGGCTTAAATCATCATATTTTATTAAAAATGTGTTATTTCAGCAAAAATTAGCATTTCTAAAAAAGTGGGACACACTATTGTGGGACCACCCAACAGGTTATTTTTGAAAGTAATGATATCTATGAAATATATTATATACTTTAAAATGTATTTAGAGTAATCAAGTCTGAAATCTTATTGAAGTCAAAATGGTGCCCTTTGTGTAGTAGATACACAAGGTTCAAACTACATTGTTATTAAATACACAACAACAGGGAAAAATATCACATGATTGATAGTTAGACAAGGAAGCTATTGAATATTAAGTGGATAAATCAAATAGGAAGAATAAATATTTATGTTTTTTTATAACAAATATCCTTAATCAAATCTGGATCTGATAAGTATTCAAGTTGCATGGGTAGCACTTAAGAAACTAGAAACACAGACAGAATAAACAACCATGTTTTGAAAGATTTGTAACATATCTCCAATGTAAAAATTCTTTCCTCATCTAAGATTTATTGATATGATTTTTTTCATATCTTTAATTAAAGTTTAATTGGATTGCCCTTGTTAGGAATAGTCCCAAGAGATAACTGAGAGGGGGGAGGGGGGGAGGGGGGGTTGAATCAGTTATCTACAAGTTTCAATTCTTTATCCAATTAAGTATACTTAAACATAAATCATAAACACAATGAAAGAACACTTGAACACAACACCAATATTTTGGTTACAGGAAAACCCAAATAGGTAAAAATCCTGGGGGGAATTGACACCCACTCATATTCTATACTAGTGTATTATGATCCTTGCTAGAATATCCTTAATCCTGTTAGGAGTTGCTTTACAATATATTTAGTACAGTAGACCTGGTCAAGGGTTGGACCCTATTAGGAGTCTTTTACAATAGTCCCTATTAGGGGAGAGGATGCACTATCCAAGAGCACACTGCTCAAAGGGGTGAAGGCTACAACCTTATGTTTAACAAATACACACTATATCTAGATCTTGGTGAACTGCACTTTGAACTATTGTCTGGATCAGTTCCAATGTATAGCACAAATACTTTAATTGGTCACATAGACCTTCTTCTGATGGCTCAACACTTCGCACACTCTGCTCTGCTCTTACTGCCAACCATGAATCACACTCAAGCAATCACAAATGACTGCCTATAAATATATTTCTTCTAAATGATATAATCAATTTGACCTGTTAGAACCACCTTGAAATCATATTAGAGAAGTCATAAAAAACTCTAATAATAATTCAGTCAGCTCTACTAAGCACGCAACACATTTTGGGACCTGTCCAATAAGATAATTGTAGACACCCGCTACATACTGTCATCTCTACCAAAACAACTAGATCTTTCTCCTCAAGCTGAATTAACTCACGTGCTCTTAACCAAATATCACTAACTCTTCTCCAAGCTCTAATCCAAGGGCGCATACTAAAATGATAGGTGTAACTCCATAACCATTATAATCTTTGTCGGCTCTTCTGAACAAACACAAGAAACTATTACTGGTGAATAGAAACTGCATAACTTCACTTCTACTAAACATCAGACTCTAAATTCATGAATGTAACATCACTAAAATGTCTACATCACATATCCAAAGGCACAAGGCTTCATGAAAACTGTACAGACAACCATACACAAAACACTACCTGTTACTCTATTAGGAACACTGCTGACACAAGCTGTTATATAACTGTTTGTACTAACAGTTAACTTCTGCATCCATGATATCATGTTGATAACATGTCCATGCTATATATGCTTAAATCTTACTACATAAGTCTTTCACACATGCTACTTACCATATGTTGTCATCAATGACAAACATACAGTCAGTACTGGCCTGCTGGCAAATCTCCAACAATCTCCCCCTTTGGCATTGATGGAAACATATGGAATGAAAAACACCATCAACCCAAAAGAACATTTCTTTTATAGCATTCTCCATTTCCTCTTCAAAACTCCCCCAAAGATGAATCCTCTATTTTCTATAATATTCTCAACATAACTGCTACCATAGTTGAATACTACTCCCCCTTAGTATATTACTCCTTTGCTTCTATTTTTCATGACTTTGTACTCTATATATTACTCCCCCTTTGACATCAATGGAAAAGGGCACCATTCATTTTAAGCACCGGTACTACTCTTGAGGTAGAGTAGTCAACCTTCCATCAGTTCCTGAGGACTGATGCCTTTTCTTCTTTCTTCTAAGTAGAATAAGGGAAGGGAATTACTCCCAACTTCTCCCTGAGATACTCAAAAGTATCCTTTGGCAAAGGCTTTGTGAATATGTCTACCAACTAATCTTTAGTACTCATATAGTCCAACTCGACTTCTTTCTTTGCCACTTTCTCTCTTAGGAAGTGATACTTGATCTCAATGTGCTTTGTCTTTGCATGCATCACATGGTTCTTTGACATATTGATAGTGCTAGTGTTATCACAATGAATAACAATAGGATAATCAATCTAAATTCTAAAATATTTTACCATTTTCTTGATCCAAACAATTGTAGAATAATTTAGGGATGCTACAACATACTCTGCTTCTGCTGTTGATTGAGAAATGCAATTTTCTTTCTTTCTTGTCCAAGTGACAAGTCTGTCACCAAGAAACACTACTCCACCTGATGTACTCTTCCTATCATCAATGCATCTTGCCCAATTTGCATCAGTATAAACATGAAGCTCAACAATTTTTGAATTAGGATACCATAGACCATAATCTATAGTGCCCTGCAAATATCTAAATATTCTCTTCACTGCCATGAGGTGACTTTGTTTAGGCTCTGCTGTAAATCTTCCAACTATGCCAACTGCATTGGAAATATCAGGTCTAGTCTGAGTAAGATATATGAGTTTATCAATCATAGACTTGTACAATGTTGTATCTACTGCTAGTGATTCATATTCTTTTGTAAGCTTGCATCCAGTTATCATAGGTGTTCCTACTGGCTTGCAATCATCCATCTTGAATTTCTTCAATATCTCTTTCACATACTTGGACTGACTAATGAAAATACCTTTCTCTATCTGCCGCACATTTAGTCCCAAAAAGTATTTGATAGGACCAATCATACTCATCTCAAACTCACTCTGCATTTCTTTAGCAAATTCTACACTTAGTTTGTTATTACCTCCAAAGACAATATCATACACAAATATAGCCACAAGTAGTAGTCCTTCAGATGTCTCTCTTATAAATAGATTACAATCTGCTGCTCCTTTCTTGAATCCAATCTTTGTTAGATATCCATCAAGTCTCTCATACCATGCTCTAGGGGTTTGCTTAAGTCCATAGAGGGCTTTCTTCAATCTGCATACCATATCAGGTCTATTTGATAGGGTGAATCCTTCTGGTTGCTCAATGTATACTTCTTCTTTTAGCTCTCCATTCAAGAATGCTGACATAACATCCATCTGATAAACTTTGAAATTTTTGACTATTGCATAGGCTAAGAATAAATTAATAGCTTCTAATCTTCTCACAGGTGCAAAAGTGTCTAAATAGTCTATACCTTCTCTTTGCGCATATCCTTTACATACTAACCCTTATTTATTTCTTACTACTATGCCATTTTCATTTATCTTATTTCTGAACATCCATTTTGTTCCAATCACATTATTATCACTAGGTCTAGGGACCAATTCCCAAGTATCATTCTTAATAATATGATCTAGTTCTTCTTTCATAGCTTCTTTCATAGCTTCATGATGCATCTTCAACACCTAAAGGTTCAATCTGAGATAGTAAACATACCACTTCATTATTTTCTTGATTCTTTTCTTTTGATCTTGTTGTGACTTTGCTTCTTTAATCTCCAATGATGTCATCCTTAGAATGATATCTAGAAGTAAACTTTGGAACTTTAGGTGATGTTGTCTCATCAGCCTTCGGAGTTTCTTCTTCACTTGTCTCAGGGTCATTGAATAACACATCAATGCTGTCAAACATTTTTTCAATAACTGTCTCACCAGTGGAGGGTCTGGGTTCTTCTTCAATCATAGGTGAGTAAGCATGATATCTTTCTTGAACCATAAGCTTTTCATTAATCTTTACATGATCACTTTCAATGATCTTCTTTAACCTTAAATTGTAACATCTATAAGCTTTTCTTTTAGTAGAGTAACCAAGGAAAATACCTTCATCGCTTCTTGCATCAAACTTGCCTACTGCTTCATCCCTCTTGATGTAGCACTTGCTTCCAAAGATTATGAAGTATTTTATTGTGGGAACATTACCAAACCATAGCTTATAAGGTGTCTTATTTGCGCCTGGTCTCAATTGTATTCTATTGATGGTATACATTGTTGTATTGACTGCATCTCTCCAATAGGTGTGTGCAACTTTTCCTTCAATCATGATGGTGCATGCTGTATCAAGGATGATCCTATTCCTTCTCTCTACAATTCCATTTTGCTAAGGGGTTCTAGTTTCACTCAATTGTCTCTTTATGCCATGTTCTTCGCAGTACTCATAGAATCTATCAGAGGTGAATTCTCCTCCTTTATCTGATCTCAAGCATTTTATCTTTAGTCTAGATTCATTCTCAACCTTAGCTTTGAATATTTTGAACTTCTCAAATGCTTATGACTTATCTTTCAAGAATGCAACCCACATCATCCTAGTATAATCATCAACAAACAAAATTAAATACCTTTCACCATAGTATGTTCTTGTTTGAGTTAGACCACATAGGTCTGTATGAATCAAATCCAACTTGTTCTCTGCTAAATTGAGCTTGCTCCTGAATGAGTTTCTCACATGATTTCCCATCACACATTCCCTGCATATAGTATTAGCTAGCTTTTCTATGTTAGGTAGATCTCTTATTGCCTTTACATTTCTTATCATTACTATGTTATCAAAATTGATATGACATAGTATTTTATGCCACAACCAACTATCATCAACTTTAGCAACAAAATAACTTGGTTCTGAATTGAGTTGGAAAATATTACCTTTTGTCTTTGAGCTTGATACAATCATAACACCATCCTTGTTGTTAATGATGCATTTTTTGTCTTTGAACTCTAACTAATAACCTTTTTCAAGTAACTACCGAATACTAAGAAGGTTATGTTTCAAACCATCTACATAGAGAACATCATCAATATTGTTCTTTCTGTCCAATGTGATAGCTCCTCTACCAATGATAGGTTTAGGAGTGTTATCTCCAAATCTAACCATGCCATCATTGTATTTGTCCAGATGAACAAATTTGTCTTTATCACCTGTCATGTGATGTGAACAACCACTATTTATAATCCAGTCTGTCCTTATATCAGCTTGTGAAATCAATGCTAGCTCTTGTTCCTATTTCTCATCTTCATGATTTGTTTTATTATTCATTTTCTCTATAATAGCAATGAATCCAATTTCTTCTTTAGCTGAATCATCATCTGAAACTCCATCTCCGGCATAGTAACATTGGTTAGAGTATTTAGGCTTGTAGTCATTTTTGAATTTTCTAGCTCTTGTAGGACACTTAGATGCAAAGTGAGCAATCTTATTACATGAAAAGCACTTAAATGACAATTGACCTTCATATTTTACTTTTCCTTTCTTTTCTCTTTTGGAAATCATAGCAATGAAATCATCTAGTGTTTTCTCTTCATCACCATTATCAAAATTACCAGAAGTGTTTGTAGATTTCTTACCATGGACTGTTGCTTTGAAGGTTGTCTCACTTTTAGGTTCTGTCTTCAATCTTGAAATCTCAAAAGATAATATTTTGTTGATCAAGGTTTCTCTCTTGAAATTTGATGTAAGCTGCATGGTCTCATCAAGGATGTTGATCTTGTTTTCATATTCTGGAGTGAGAGTAGTCATCAACTTATCCATAATGTCTTCCTCTGAGATCTCTCCACCATTGTTCCTGATTCCAGCAACTGCTTCATTGATCCTTTGATTGTAAGCTTTGATGTTTTCTTCAGGGATCATCTCTAATGCATTGTATCTTTTCTTCCATGTTTTTTTGTGTGCATCATTTTCTTGTTTGTCTCCTTCAAATATGTCTTCTAGGTACTTCCATATTTTGTGGGCTGTATCTACTTCCTTTATTTCTGAAAACTCACTATCAGATAGGGTGCTAATAAGGGCTTCTTTGGCTTTTTCATTCTAATGAAACAATTCCTTTTTCTTTTAAGTAGCATCATCCTTCACAAGGTGTTCTAAGGTAGGGATCTTCACTACTTTGATAGTTACATCAAAAACTTCAAATGTAATGCATTGCAAATGAGTCACCATCTTGTTCTCCCAATCAAGATAATTCTTTCCATCAAACTTAGGACTTTTTTTCTGAAGAATGCCATCTGATCAACATCAAGTTGTTAAAATTTCTCTCTAAGGCACTTGGCTTTGATACCAATTGTTAGGAATAGTACAAGGAGATAACTGAGAGGGGGGGGGGGTGAATCAATTGTCTACAAGTTTCAATTCTTTATCCAATTAAGTATACTTAAACATAAAGCATAAACACAATGAAATAACACTTGAACACAACACCAATATTTTGGTTACACGGAAACACAAATAGGTAAAAACCCCGATGGGAATTGACACCCACTAATATTCTGTACTAGTGTATTATGATCCTTGCTAGAAGATCCTTAATCTTGTTAGGAGTTTCTTTACAATATATTTAGTATAGTAGACCTGGTCAAGGGTCGGACCCTATTAGAATTCTTTTAAAATAGTCCCTATTAGGGGAGTGGATACACTATCCAAGAGCACACTGCTCAAAGGGGTGAAGGCTACAATCTTCTGTTTAACTGATACACACTATATTTGGATCTTGGTGAACTGCGCTTTAACCTGTTGTCTAGATCAATTCCAATGTATAGCACAAATACTTTACTTGGTCACATAGACCTTCTTCTAATGGCTTAACACTTTGCACACTCTGCTCTACTCTTAATGTCAACCATGAACTAGACTCAAGCAATCACAAATGACTACTTATAAATATCTTTCCTCTAAATGATATAATCAAGTCAGCCTGTTAGAACCACCTTGAAATCATATTAGAGAAGTCATAAAAAACTCCAATAATAATTCAGTCGGCTCTACTTGTGTGTGTAAAAATTGTACCTGATCTGTAGACACAACACTCAGTAAAACATTAGAGGTTAGTGATAATCAAAATCGTGCAAAATTGAAATCTAATCTAACCAAGTGATTTACTGCCTTCTAATAGGTGTGAGATTAATGTTCTCATATTGTAATCGAGATCAGTGACCTAGACGACACCTAAATGAAGGATTTGAACACAAAAGATGGATATGAAAATGAATGCAATTAATCTATATATTTGATATTTTCTATGCAATAAGAATGATAAACTGATATGCTATGAATGCTATTTAAAACTGATATGAAATGAATGCTAAATGATCTAACAATGAAGATTCTAACAATGATATGAAAAACTATGAAATTCTATGCTAAGATACAAAAACTATGCAATTGAAATTGATCTCACAAAGCTTTGAATTCGCAAGTTAATTTCCTTAGCCTCCAATTCTCCAGTGTGATTGTGCAAAATATGAGATGAATTATGAAGAGCTGAAGCCTTTAATTTATAGAAATCCAGGGCTTTGGAGATGCATGGATAAAAGCCATAAATCACTCAAATAACTCAGCTTGATTTTTGAGTTATCTGATAATAATAGATAATCAAGTCACAAAAATATGCAAAAGCTAAGCTTTAACTCAAAATAGAGTTTAGCTTTAATTGATAATTGACAGTTGTCTGCTTTTATGATTGTGCATGTTTTATTTATGAATTAATTTAATAATAAAGTGATTTATTTCCAACTTAACTGATTTTTGAAATAAAATAATTAATTTATGGGTTAATTAACTATTTTATCAAACTTTTATTAAAAATTATATTATTAAATAATGACAACATGCTTTAATTAATTAAATAAGAATTTAATCAATTATTCATAGGAATTTTGATTTATTGTCAAAATTAAATAATACAATTAATAATAGATAGAATTAAATTTAATTAAATAATTAAGTGGCAAATATTAAATCTAATTAATTAAATATGAAAAATATTTAATTAATCAAATTTTAGGATAAATATGGATTTATCACCAAATAATCATTAAATTAAAGATAATTAAGATAATTAGGAATATTACTAGGAATATTCCCCGATGCAGAATTTAAGATAATCAATTAGGATTTGATGATGTTTAGATGTGCCTTAGGTTAGGACTTTGATGTCGATTTTGTTTGATTTATCGATGTAGGAGGTTAATGAACTTATAGCCCATTTTTTGTATTTTGTATTTTTAATTTTTGTATATATTTCTACACATTTGCATAATTTGATACTAGGTTGTGATCCCTAAAGGATTCATTAAGTAGTCTTAGAATACTTGTGATTGATTTGAATGAAGGATTTGAATGCAAAAGATGGATATGAAAATGAATGCAATTAATCTATATTTTTGTTATTTTCTATGCAATAAGAATGATAAACTGATATGCTATGAATGCTATTGAAAACTGATATGAAATGAATGCTAAATGATCTAACAATGAAGATTCTAACAATGATATGAAAAACTATGAAATTCTATGCTAAGATACAAAAACTATGCAATTGAAATTGATCTCACAAAGCTTTGAATTCGCAAGTTGATTTCCTCAGCCTCCAATTCTCCAGCGTGATTGTGCAAAATATGAGATGAATTATGAAGAGCTGAAGCCTTTAATTTATAGAAATCTAGGGCTTTGGAGGTGCATGGATAAAAGCCATAAATCATTCAAATAACTCAGCTTGATTTTTGAGTTATCTGATAATAACAGATAATCAAGTCACAAAAACATGCAAAAGCTAAGCTTTAACTCAAAATAGAGTTTAGCTTTAATTGATAATTGACAGTTGTCTGCTTTTATGATTGTGCATGTTTTATTTATGAATTAATTTAATAATAAAGTGATTTATTTCCAACTTAACTGATTTTTGAAATAAAATAATTAATTTATGGGTTAATTAACTATTTTATCAAACTTTTATTAAAAATTATATTATTAAATAATGACAACATGCTTTAATTAATTAAATAAGAATTTAATCAATTATTCATAGGAATTTTGATTTATTGTCAAAATTAAATAATACAATTAATAATAGATAGAATTAAATTTAATTAAACAATTAAGTGGCAAATATTAAATCTAATTAATTAAATATGAAAAATATTTAATTAATCAAATTTTAGGATAAATATGGATTTATCGCCAAATAATCATTAAATTAAAGATAATTAAGATAATTAGGAATATTACTAGGAATATTCCCCGATGCAGAATTTAAGATAATCAATTAGGATTTGATGATGTTTAGATGTGCCTTAGGTTAGGACTTCGATGTCGATTTTGTTCGATTTGTCGATGTAGGAGGTTAATGAACTTATAGCCCATTTTTGGGGTATTACATTTTGCCCCTCTTTGAATTACTGTGCGAAGCGCAGTGGTTCAAAGATAGTCTGTGTTTGGTAAAGATATGAAACTGATTCAAAAGATAAACCGATCTCAAGATAGAAACCGATTGAAAGATATTAAGATAGGAGTTGATTGATATTGAATTTGATATGAAGATAATAGGTCTTGAATGACAAGAGATAATGTTTACTGTAGCAGCAAATGAACCTATGATTGCGAAAAAGTTTCAAAATGCCTGATTCTGAACCTTAGGATTGATAAGAAGTGAGTGACCCGTTCTAGACTCGATTGTCTTAGCAGAACTAGCAAGTATCACATCTAAATCCTTCAGTTGCCGAAGAACCAAGGAAAGAACACTATGATCCGATGGTTGCAAAAACTGATACAGTTTACAAGATTAGGAAAATACCAGATTGATATGGATCTTGATGAATTTGATATGCCCCAAGTGATGATAAATTTTCCCTGAGCGATGAGGACTTTTGATGAATCAACGACTAGACGTGATTGTTGTCTTGATCACTGATGAAAGATATTGATAGATTTGATTGACAGACTTTGAATGATGTGCAATACCATGCCCCCTTCAGGATTAAAATTGAAATCTGACAAGAAAAGTCAGCGTTATAGTTTAGAAGCTTGTTAATTGATTTGAGAAGTGTGGTGAAACACATTCAAGAACACATTCTGCATCGTTGGAAGGTCCCAAAAGACCAAGTTTGACTAGGTTAAACCATGAGTTGACCATGGTTGACCAAGTTGAAATTTTGATAGTTTGATGTAAGCTAATCAGTTAAGTTGAATACTAGATCTCTGTGATGATTGAAGGTCGATTATGCAAGCAGTGAATAAGATAAATGATCTCAGATTTCAATTTTGATCCCGAAAAAAGATTCTACTTGCTGTTTCATTGGAGGAACCTTCATGTGAGATTCAACTCTTGTTAGACTTGAAGATGTGATTTGAAGAATCATTTAAGCATTGAAGTTCGTTTAGCCATTGTGAGATCATGCAACATGTAAAATGCAAAGAGACATGCAAAATGAAATGCAACCTAAGACCTAGGATCTAGTCACTGATCATGTGTCGATTTGTTATCATCATTGAACTTTTAGGTAACCGGATAAATCAATACAATGCCCACTAGCTATGAAACCATAGACATATGAATATTGATTTGTATGTGTAAGAATCAATACAACATCCACTGGTTATACAACCATGGACATATGAATATCGATTTTATTTTCGGAATGTCGGATTAGATATAAGCACCAAGGCACAAGTGCCAGGATGACCTGAATATCATGTCCATTTTGATATAGCAATTTGTATAAGCATCAAAACATAAATGTCATGATGACCTTGTAGACATGGAAAATTGGCAAAGGCTTAAATCAATCAAAAGGTGCATCAAATCATAAAATAGCACTAAAAATCAATAAATGGAACAAAGACAATTCAAATCAAAGGAAAATTCAATTAAATGATTAAATGATTAAATAAAGCTTGAAAAGGGGAAAAACACTAAGAAATTGATTAAATTCAATTAATGACATAGTTGTTGAAATGAAAAATCAAAATGAACCTCTTACCCTTCATGGCTAAATTTAATTACTTTAATTAATTAATAAATATGAAATTTTCTCAACAAAGGAAAAAGGAGACAAAATGGACACAAATCACTCACTTTTGTTGAAATGGTCCAGCCTTTTGAAACCATTTAAATGTTTGTCCCCCAATTTAGAGACAAAGCAAAGCCAATTGACCTTACCCAAGCATAACCATGGTTATCTCACTCTACCCCCTACCTTTGGAAAAATGTTATAAATAGAAGGCATTTTGAGGCATTATTCATCCACTCCATATCTTTGAATTGCAGCAAAGCTCTGTCAATTTGCATCCATATCACTCACTTATCATTTGTCATTGCTAATTAGCTTAAATTGCTTTGATCATAGTAGATTGTTCATCAAATAGAGCTAGAATTTGATAGAATAGATCTAAATTTGCATATCATATAGCTTAATTCTCATCTTTAGAGTGTCACTAGTGAGGATCATAGCTGAGAGCCTCATTTACCACTTTATTTTAGAGATCCATGAGATGTTGATAGATTAATTGTGCATTTGTTAGATTATTTTGCTCTAATTCTTGTTGTTCTTAGTTAATCTTGTAATTTCATGAAGGTGTAAATCACTCACACACCAAATGGCACCCACCGTGGGGCCCTATGCCTCAAATTTATCATAATTTTCACGTTATTTGCAAAATTTAAGCTAGAATTGCAGGATTTTGCTCACTGTTTGTAGGTTACAGGAAAGAAATCACGCCTAACAGTAAACAAATCATGCCTACAGTAAAGAGATGTCGCTCGCGGTAATTTAGATGTCGCCTGGAGTCTGAACGCTCACGCTTCTCAACAGCAGAATCACGCTTCTGGACAAAGAAATCACGCCTGTGGACATTAAATTCTCGCCTCACTTACAAACATCTGATGCCTTTGGCTATTTAGATGTCGCCTACAAAGAATTAAAAACCGCGAAAGAGGAATTAGTTTACGCCTGGTGTAAAGGGAGTTCACTGCATTTCACTTTTAATTTGTTGCTTTTATTATTTTAAATGTCGCTTTCAGTTAATAAGATGTCGCTTATCTGAGTTAATTTGTCACTTGTGATAAAGAATTTACGCGTTTGTTTAATTTGATATCGCACTTAATTACTTTAATCTCGCTTGAGCCTCTTTTGGTGACGCTCGCGGTTAAAGTAATTACGTCTTTGTTAAATTAGATATCGCCTTTAGCAAAAGAAATGTCGCCTGGTCTAGCATCTATATTGTATCAGAGTAATTGCTGTTGTCGCCTGTAGTAAAGATTTCACGCGTTTGCTAAATTTAATATCGCACTTGACTATTTTGATCTCGCTTGAGCCCCTTTTGGTGACGCTCGCGGTTAAAGTAGTCATGTCTTCATTAAATTTGATCTCGCCTATAGTCTGGATAATGTCGCTTGACAGTATTTTCACTATTTTTTCAAAATAAGGACTGTATGCTAACTTCACTGTCATTTTTTTTTGTCTCAGGAGCATGGTCTGTCATAAGAAAGTGCAAAAACCAGAGAGAAGACACAACTTAGAGGAGAAATTGATCTCTAAAAGGATAAGGAAAGAAAATCGGGTACATTCTACCTTTGTTCTCAACAATAATTTAGAGAAAGAAGTAGAATTACATGCCAAATACATTGCTGTTGTAGATGCTTACAAATGAAAATATGTCTCATTGAATTAGGAATTTAGTCCTTAAATTTGTAAGAATTTTGCAAGTATTTTGGTAAAAAAAGAATCAAAAGCATAATCAATTATATCATTTTTAGCTTTGATTTTGGTTTCCCCTCACTTTGTTTGTATTGTGCTGACTAACTTGTTGGTGGAGGGAACGTTTTGCCAAGGTAAGAGAAGGATTTGGAGAGAAAATGAAAAATCTACTACTTAAAAATGCGCCTAGCCTTTGCTAGCATCGTTTGAGGTATTTTTCTCATCAAGCTTGCACTTCCCTTAAATTGTGGCATTTTCAAAGTTCAAAACATAGTTTAATCATAAAAGGAAAAAAATAAACACTTCAATTCTAAGAACCCCTTTGTCACGGGGTTGAAAAAGAACCAAATTTGATTGTGAGTGTTTGGGATAAGGGAAAAGCAATAGGGATATGCTCTTCACTCTTTGAGTGAATCAAATTCCCAAACTTGCTCTACCAAATCCACTTTTCATGCTTTTCAATGAATATGTTTAAAACTTAGTGGGCTCGCCTCCCGAGATTGCCTTAGAAGGGCCAGTGAGAGGGACAACCCAAAGTGGGATACACTTGCTTTTGCCGCGAGAATCCGACCCACTATAAAATGAAACGCGGGTATCCTTAATGGGGTACACGATAAAAGGATTTTAGCTCTTTCGAACTTCCTCTAGTAGTTCTAACGGATTGCGCAAAATCATGCTTTTGTGCGTGTGGGAAGCCCCTTAACATAGTTGGGGGATGAAAAGCTAAGATCTCTTTTGAACGGAAAACTTATTACATAACGGTAAAATAGCAAAACTACCTATTAGAGCCATGTTTACGAACCAATTATATGCTAGGTAGATTGTGTGAAAGCTATTCTTGTGTTAAACCTATGAAAACGTTCAAAAATATACACATTAGAGCATTCTAGGGATATGGTACCCAATTGATGTGTGTGTTGAGATTGTTTTTATTTTCAAACAAGATATTCTAAAGTTATTGATCAAAACACCATTAAAAATTTTAAACCATTTAAAATTGATCAAAAACTTTTACCTTATTCCAAAAACAGCTTATCAAGAGAAGAAAGTCAACATACCCTTAAAGTTTGTTCATGCCTGTTATTACAAGGTCACTCTCTATAAGGAAAGCATTACAAACAGACGGGACCTACAACGGAGAAGAGCTCCCATTTCCAAAGAACACTTTCATTACTTCACGAGTGACTGAAAATCCCACTAAGGCCAAGGACATTAACAACATGTTTAGTGGTACCCTAGGAAATATCGATCCCACTAACCAAGGGAACAACATGAATGGGGGCATAGATCCTAATAACAACCAAGGGAACAACATGAATGGAGGTATGGATCTTAACAACAATCAAGGAAATTCTAATAATGGAGGAAGAGATCCTAATTCTCAAGAGGCAAATTCACAAGGCAACAACTTATTTCCTCCTCATAATACAAACTTACCCCCAACTGCAGAAGAAGCCACGATTGAAAGAGCATTAGAGGCAAGACAATGTCCTTATTTCATAGAACTAATGAAAAAGACCATGCTTATGGATAAAGAAAAACACTTCATGGACTTAATACAAACGGGGGTAAAGCTACCTAAAGATTTTGACATAGAGCAATTAAAGCCCAAGGAAATAGAAGACCCTATGGAAGCAATGAGGAAACAATTCAAGGCATTACAAATGGAAATTGACAATTTGAAACAAAATGGGGCTCCTAAGCCTTTCTCTATTGAAACATTATGTCCTTTTCCATTCGATAAGAGTTTGGTCATGGTGCCTTTTCCCATTAATGTAACATTTCCTAAATATGAGAGATATGAAGGAACATCTGACCCACATGATCATCTTCGGGGGTTTTGTGCATTGAGTCTTGAATTCATGCATGAATCAACCTATTTAATGAGACTATTCCCAAGAAGCTTGGGAGGAACAGCCATGGATTGGTTTTCAAAACTACCATCCGGCATAAAATCCTTTGAAGAGTTAGCATCTAAATTCGTGACTCATTACTCTTATAACATCAAACATGAGGTCACCATGATAATGTTATGTAACATGAAGCAACAAGATGGAGAAGCCTTTCTCACATTCTTGCAAAGATGGAGGACTGCATTTGCTAGATATCCAAGAAGTGTACCGGAGAAAGAAAAAATGGATATCTTTATTAACGGTTTAAGAAGCGAGCTGAATTATAGACTAAGGATGCAATGTCCCAAAACCTTTCAAGATTTAATTGATAACGGAATTACAACGGAAGAAGTGTTGATTAAGAGTGGAGAGTTGAAATTGCACAAGGAAAATAAGAATAACTCTAACTCCAACAACAACAATACCAACAATAACAACAATCCAAATAAAAGTTGGTACAACAACAATAGCCGTTATGCTGCAAAGAATAACAACAAAGGTATTGTTAATGATGGTGTAGTGGAATCCAGCAACTTGAAGGTGATTCCATTTTCCCTTACAAAGACACCAAATCAAGTGAATAATGCTAATCAAGCATATAATGCACCTTCCAACAACAATAACAATGCCAATAAGAATAATCAAGGAAACAAGGATCAAAATAGCAAGTATGATAAGTATTTGAAGCCCACTCCAGCAAGACACTTTACACCCTTGGGAGAATCACTTGAAACTGCATTAAAGGCTCTCATAGCTAACAATGTTATTGCATTACCCGCTATTAAACCTTATGAACCAGACCATAAGCCGGGTTGGTGGGATGCTAAGCATCATTGTGAATATCATAGGATTCGGGGGCACCCTACAAATGAATGTTTACAATTAAAGAATGTGGTGCAAGACTTGATAGATAATAACATAATCACTGTTGATGGACCCCAAAATAATGAAGATCATACGGCCTTCAAACAACCTTTTTACAAACATGATAAAGGTGAGTCATCAAATGGCAAGAAACAAAGTGCCAATAATCTCAACTTTGCGCCATCATATGATCATATTGTTAATGCTATCATCATTAATGAACAGCCTCAAAAGGAAGCAACAAATGTCATTACAAGAGGGCAGAATTCTAGAATGACTTTGCAAGGGATAGTCCCTCAAAACACCAATATCCCACCATCCAACATTGTGGTCAAACAATCTCCTACAGCAGCAAGACCTTATAGTTTGGTGGACCAATTACAACGTACTCCAGCACAAATCTCAATCTTAGAGTTATTGAAGTTGTCACCAAATCATAAAGAGATTTTGGAAAAAGCTTTGGAAGAGACACATGTTTCTACTACCTTAGGGGAAGAAAAGTTTCAAAATATGGCAGGACATCTTGTGGCTCCTCATTGTCTTTCATTTTCAGATCAAGATGACATGTCTATAACTCATCCTCAAAATTTGCCATTACATATAGAGGTTTTGATCGAAAGGCATAGAGTCAAAAGAGCCCTTATTGATGGAGGGGCTGGCCTTAACATATGCACATTGAGTCTTGTAAAATCCTTAGGTCTATCTGAGTCTTGCATTGACCCTACAAAGAAAATCACCATAAAAGCTTATGATGAGGCTGAAAGAGCTTCTAAAGGCATGATTGTGTTGCCCATCCAAGTGGGACCAGTTAAGAAGGAAACCAAATGTCAAGTGTTGGACATGAAATTAACCTATAACATCTTATTGGGAAGACCCTGGATTCATGAGATGCAAGCTGTCCCCTCCACATACCACCAATGCATCAAGTTCCCATACATGGGTGAAGAAATCACAGTTGGAGGAGACTCAAATCCATTTCAATATTGTAATGCACTCAAACCCTTGCATGAATTATACATTCCACATAATCATGAAGGAGTTGTTCCAAGAATCACCAATGAAGATGCACAAAATCCTCTTCAAGCTAGCTCAACTACATCAACTAAGGGCAAGGAAAAAGTGAGCTACGAGGGTCCAAATGTGATGGAAAGTCCATATGTGGCACCTAAATTGGAAACAGTGATCTACAAACCTACTAAAGAGGAAAAAGAACAAGCTAAAGTAGATCATTACCAATACATGAGTGAGATGATGAACAAATTTGACAAACAATGCAAGATTAGTTTAAAAGGGGTAGGAGAATATTCAGTTTCTCTATTTGACATGCCCATGTCTCCTAAATCACATGGAAAACCCTCAAAAGAACATCTTCCCCATAAGTATAATTCTTATTTTGTGAGGGAAGATAGCAAAGCAACATGGGATAAGGAAGAGGATGATGTCCTCCAATGGCTTTATCATGATGAGGATGGTACCCTAGACACTCCCATGGAAAGAATTCAGCATGTCAATATACAAACAGAACAATATGGGAAAGGATTTGATATTATGCAAAAGATGGGATACAAAGGAAGAGGACCCCTAGGCCAAAGAAATAGAGGATTATTAGAACCTATTGAACCTGTTTGGAGGGCAAGTCATGAAAAATCCGGAGTAGGTTTTCAATATAAGGGAGAAAGTTCAAGTCCAATGCATGATTTTCATCCCCAAATAAATGCATTAGAATCCGAAGGAGATAGTGATGATTCTAGGGATTATGAATGGGATACTTTATCAGATGAGTCATGTCAAGATAAAGAAGTCATTGCTATACATACTTATGCAAAAATCCCAAAACAAGATGCTCCAATTAATGAAGAATCTTCTATTCAAAGGCCTAATATAGAACAAGCATCTAGTAGTGGAGCATGGATAGAAACATTTTGGACACCTTCAGAGGAGGGAAATTCAAATGTTAGTTTTAACCCGCTTGTGGCTTTTCCCACATTGTTTCCCGTAGAGGTCGACGAGGATTCAAGCGAAGGGGACTTTGACCCTGCTTCCATGGATCATCTTGAGGAAGCGCACATCATAGATCTAAACGATACAATGTATGAACCCTCAAACGAAGTCATGTCCATAAATCCTATTGATGATACCTTACCCAATAATTCCTTAATTTTGATACATCCAGACCTCATTGATTGGGATCAAACTGAACCACATGACTTACTTTACTTCCCAAATGACCAAGCAACAAACCAATACCTCAATGCGGTTGAACCCTCTTTCACCAATGAACTCAACACGGACATGATGACAACAGCAAGGGTCCAATCTCTTAGTCAAAAAAAAGAAAAAATGAAAAGTTCTATTGGTGAAAACCCAACTGTGGCACCATTAGAACCAAAAACAATGAAAATAATAGATGTTTCTTTTGGTGAAAACCCAACCGTGGCACCATTAGAAGAGAGATTGGACACTTTGCCTGAACATGAAGAAGAACGGTCATCTATTCTTATAGAACCAACAGAAAAAGTTAACATTGGTACAAAACTAGAGCCAAAGGTTGTACACTTGGCTGCATCACTTACATCTATTGAAAGAGAGAACTTTATCAAATTCTTCCAAGAACAACAAGTAAATTTTGCATGGTCATATGCCGATATGCCTGGATTGGATCCAGATTTCATAATGCATCATCTGAATGTTAGACCCGGAGTTAAACCTGTGAAGCAAAAACTAAGGAAAATGCACCCACATGTGGCTCTTCTAGTCAAGGCAGAATTGGAAAAATTGTTAAAGGTGGGATTCATAAGAACAATAGCATATGCTGATTGGATCTCTAACATTGTGCCAGTTACTAAGCATGATAAATCTATCCGTGTGTGTATGGATTTCAGAGATTTAAACCTTGCATGTCCCAAAGATGACTTCCCATTGCCAAGCATTGATACCATAGTGGATTTGACAGCAGGTCACGCAATGTACTCATTAATGGATGGATTTAGTGGCTACAACCAAATCAAGATTGCTCCCGAAGACCAAGAAAAGACAGCATTTACTTGCCCTTGGGGTACTTTTTGTTGGAATGTTATGCCCTTCGGTTTAAAAAATGCTGGAGCTACATATCAAAGGGTCATGACAACTATTTTCCATGACATGATGCATACTTTTTTAGAAGATTATGTGGATGACATTCTAGCAAAATCCCACAATAGAGAAGAGCATTTACAAATCCTAAGAAAAATATTTATTCGGTTAGAACAATTCAAAGTTAGACTAAACCCAAAGAAGTGTGCCTTTGGTGTCCAATCCGGCAAGTTATTGGGTTATATAGTGTCAGCAAAAGGCATTGAAGTTGATCCTGAAAAAGTACAAGCAATTCTAGAAATGGAGATTCCAAGAAATATTAGCCAAATGAGGTCACTACAAGGAAAGATTCAATCAATAAGGAGATTTATCTCTCAATTAGCAGAAAAGTGTCACTCCTTCACCAGCTTGTTACACAAGGACACTACATTTATGTGGGATGAAGAATGTGATAAGGCCTTTGCTACTTTGAAGACTTATTTGATAAACCCACCTATTCTTATGTCACCTATCAAAGGTAAAGAACTGTTGTTATACATATCAGCCACAGAAAGGTCTCTAGGCATATTGTTGGCACAAGAAGATGAGCAAGGAAAAGAAAGGGCAATCTACTATCTTAGTAGAACCTTAATAAAATATGAACTTAATTATTCATTCATGGAAAGAGCATGTCTAGCAGTGGTTTTTGCATCTCAAAAACTAAGACATTATATGTTGATGCATAAGATCAAATTAATTGCCAAGATTGATCCTCTCAAATACTTACTAAGTAAAACTGCCTTAACAGGTAGAATAGCAAAATGGGTCATGATCCTAAGTGAATTTGACATTGAATATGTTGATAGAAGAGCAATTAAAGGACAAGTGATAGCAGATCACTTAGCAGATAACCCAAGGGAGTCTACACAAACCATGCAAATTGAATTTCCAGATGCAGAAATTGTCAACATAGAAGCAAAGACATGGAAGTTATATTTTGATGGATCTTACACACAAGGAGGTTTTGGAGCAGGTATATTATTGGTTACTCCTCAAGGATACACCATTCCAAAGTCTTATAAACTCTTATTTCCATGCACCAATAATATAGCGGAATATGAGGCATTAGTCATTGGCATCAAAATGGCTTTAGAATGGAGTATTGCAGAATTACAAGTGTATGGAGATTCCCAACTCATAATCAATCAGGTTAATAATGAATACAATACCAAGGACATAACATTGATGAAATATAAAACCTTGATTGATGGATGGAAGAAGTACTTTGCTTTGATCACATTTGAACAGATTCCAAGAGAAAAGAATAGAGCAGCAGATGCCATGGCTACCTTGGCTTCATTGTTACAAAAACCAGATCAAAATGAGAAGTATGAGTTCTTGGTGGAAGAGTTGGTAAAATCGGCATTTAACCTTCCTGACACCCAAATTGTTGCTCTTTTACATGGACATGACTCTCCTTGGTATGGACCCATCTATACTTACCTTAAAGACCAAGTACTCTCCATAGACCAAACTCGTGCCCAAAAATGTAACTTCATACGCCAAGCCGCCCGTTACCTAATCCTTTCAGACACATTGTATCGTAAGGGTCTTGATGGGATGTTACTTAGATGTCTAGAGGAAGAAGAGTCTAAGTTAGCTTTACGCGAGGTCCACGAAGGCATTTGCGGGTCACACTCAAGCGGTTTTAATCTAGCTAAGAAAATCCTTTGTCTAGGGTACTTTTGGACAACATTAGAAAAGGATGCTTGTCAATTTGTGAAGACATGTAGCAAATGTCAATATCATGGTAATATGATACATGCACCGGCTCAAGAATTACACCCATTCATTACACCATGGCCTTTTTATCAATGGGGTTTTGACTTGATTGGAATCATATATCCTCCATCTTCAAACGGACACAAGTATATCATCACAGCAACAGAATACTTCACCAAATGGGTGGAAGCAGTTCCATTAACAACAGCAACCGGCAAACAAATTTCAATGTTCATTTTGAACCACATAATTTGCCGCTATGGTATTCCACATGCCATTATCATGGATAATGGGAAACAATTCAAAAATCAGGATATTGATGAACTTTGCATGACATTTCACATTACACATCATTCATCATCCATTTATTATCCACAAGGCAATGGACAAGCTGAGGCAACAAACAAAAATATCCTCAAAATATTAAAAAGATCAGTTAACAAATCAGGAAGAGATTGGCACGTGCAAATAAATCCCGCACTATGGGCTTACAGAACTAGTATCAGAACACCTACAGGAGCCACCCCATTCTCTTTAGTCTATGGAACCGAAGCAGTTCTACCATTAGAAGTTGAAATTCCATCTCTACGGGTTTCATTAAGAGGATTGATCACTAATGAGGATTATAGGATTGCCAGACTACAACAATTGGAATTGTTAGAGGAACATCAGACTCAAGCTTATGAGCATTTAAAGGTTTATCAAAACAGGATTGCACACAATTACAACAAACACATCAAACCAAGAACTTTTCAAGTAGGAGACTTGGTACTAAGAGAAAATCCCAAAAATCAAGTTGAAAGGGAAAAGAAAGGAAAGTGGGAAGCTAATTGGATAGGCCCATTTGTGATAGTGTCATCCTTTGGAACTGGAACATTTAAGTTATCAGATTGTAATGGTGAAGAATTACAAGAACCCATAAATAGCATTCATTTGAAGAGATTCTACACCTAAAACAGATGAAAGAGTATAAAGAGTATCAGATGAGAGAGCATTATAATTATTGTACATAATTAAAAATGGAAAATACCAAAAATATTTGAAAATGGAAAATTCAAAAACATTGGAAAAGAAGAAAGATAAAAAACAGTGGAAAATTGAGCCTGAAGAAAGCAAAAACATTTGAAAAACTATCTCTTGGTGAAAACCTAGCAAATAGGCGCCAAGGTGATAATGAAAAATACAAAAAAAAAAAGAAAAAATGAAAAATACAAAAAAAAAAAGAAAAAAAGAAAAATATAAAAAAAAAAAATGAAAAAAAGAGAAAAAGTGCCTTGGTGAAAACCTAGCAAATAGGCGCCTCGGTAGCAAAAAAAAAAAAAAAAAGAGAATACCCAAAAGTGAAAACTTGGTAACAAGCACTTTTGGTTCCCTTAAGTCATTTCCTTCCTAGCCACATGTGTATATAATGCATCTCATCATCCCATTTGTCTAAACCTTCATTGCATCCGTCATTTGTACATAGTCATAATAACAGTTTGTAGCACCATCCTTTGCATTGCCTAAAGTTGTCAAAATTGATACATCAAATACTTGGGGGCAGCATAAACGGATTGGAAAGTGGGTACCTCAAAAAGGATTCATATGAACAACATTCAGTCACAAGCAGAAAGGGATTAACATTTTCAGAAGAGAGATCAGATTTTTGTAAACCTTTGATTGATAACGAAAAAGTTGACTACCACAACAAAATCCTTGAAGCCTAAATTGACTTATTATTCAGGATTAAAAATCAAAAATCATGTCATGATCAAACACTTGGAAATATATTTTGTTGAAGATCAGAAAACAATGCAAAACACTTAGATAGATTCTTTTGAAAAGTTGGTTAAAAATCTATTTACTTACATTCATTCAATTTGTATCAAGTCTTTTTAGCTCATCAATGATGTTTCGACTAGATTGGCAATGATGGAGACATGATATTTTTCTTGACTATGAAGTGACTGTTTGGAGGAAAATTCATTGCCTTATGAGAATTCATCTAAAGACATGGTCATCAAAGAACCATCGAGGATTATCTTATAAAACAATGAGTTAACCTTTGTTTGTTTACGCAACTGGATACCTTGGATATTTAGATTCTTCATATCTAAATGACAAAATCCACTTGCAACATAGAATCTGACAAAATCGGTATTCATACTCTCATGATTTTTTTGAAATCAGTGATAGTCGTATCGATGAGACCGATGGGAAAGCAAAACGGAGGTTACCATATGAGCAGTAAATAAAAAGCGATATTCATATCATCATGTCAGTGGGCAGTGGTGATTGTATCGACTTTCCAGTCCCAAGTGCTCAATGATGAAAATATATCCTCAAGGCATTTATTTGCTAAAAGCTAGTGACACTTAGCTGCATTCATAAAAAGGTTAAATGCATTCTCATGTTAGATTAATTGCATGTGCATTTTTCCCAAGGGTTTTATTTTTGCATCAAAAAGGGGGTACATGACATCATTAACAGGGTTAAATCAACAAGGACAACATCATTTCAACGTCATCTTTTCTACAAAAAAAATAAAATAAAAATGAGATTATACTTTTTACATTCATTCCATATCATTAATCATTACATAGATATTATCAAAGAAAAGAAGGAAATAATCATTTACATGTGCATACATACAGATTGCATACATGAGAAATAATATATCAAAACTGCATCCATACATGAAGAAGAAATGCATCCATTTATCTATATCATACATAAGATACGTTGCATCCATAGCCAATATCCATCCAAAAACAAATGCATTAGATAAACACATATAGCAGCATCTAAAGGAAATCTCATATATCATCAAGTAAAAGCAGGAAAGATCATAAATGTTCTCATATCACACGTCTACTCATAACTCAATATATCAAGTATAACAATGATGTCATAAAACTCAACTCTATAATCGCGCATCAACAGGGGCATCAATGTCAAATAAGTGTCAATGTACAACTGGAAAGGTGACACCAAGGTCACAAGACTATGGTACAATATCAAGTATCTCAACATCAGTACATAAATGATCAATAAGAGCACTCATAGCTCATCTCTCGTCACCACTGGGAGGAGGTCTTGGAGGAGGCTGTGGAGGAGGCTGTGATGGAGGCTGCTGAGGAGGTGTCTGACCAACCATAGCAACAAGGAGAGGAACCAAGGGAGCCAAACCTGATACCAACTGCTGAATCATAGACGACATCTATGACACCTCTGTCCGTAATGCTCCCACATCTGCTCGTAGCTGGGTAGTACTAGAACTCTCTCCAACCTCATAGGTACTCTGAGGATCACCTGTATCTATAGGAGCTTTTCCTCGATCACGGGAAAAAGCTGTTGGCATCTGCTGTGCACCTGTATCCTGACCATCCACGGTAGCCTGCTGTAATCCTGCTCCCGTATCTTGTCCTGTACCTAGATCCTATCTAGCAGCCCTCACATGATCCTGACGATCTATCCTCTGTCTCTGTGCTACTGTAGGATGAGGAGGAGGAGGTGGTGCCTGTACCTGTGCATCTCTCGCTCATCCTCTGAGCCTAATCACTGCCCTACCTTGGGGTCTACCTCTACGTCTCCTCCCACCACCAACATCATCACCATCATCATCTCGCCCAGGCACTGGCTCTGCAGGGTCTGTAAATTGAGGCATCGGATGCTCCATCAACCAAGCTAGATAATCTTGTGTGACTCCGGCATCTCTGATGTGTAACCTCATGTCCCAATCCATATAACCCAGTAATGATATCTGCTCTATAGCGTCATCATATGAAGGCATGTGACCCCAAGTAGCACGCTCTGCACTAGAACGAGCATATACTGCAGATCCCTGAGGCATAGGCTGAATCCGCCCAAACTGTCGTAGTACTCTCCCTGCCAAGAATCTCTCAAGAACAGAGTCGATCCTACCGATCATCCATCGAGGAGCAAACATATATGGTAACTCCAAGCTATCCTCTCTCCAATCCTCGACCTCAACATATGGTCTCCAATAGACCTCATCCATGTCATCAATCTGCCGTCGCCAATACTCCAAGTGACTCAAGTGATGCTGTGTCACCATACCATTATACTGCCATGCAAAAGGATATCCTAGAGGATGATCTCGATCTGATATAGGATGAATGACTGGTAAGTGCTCCCATATCCACAACTGTAAAATATGAATCCCAACAGATAATGAGGCTGATCTCCTGTAAACCACCTCATGAAGATCGTGATAAAGCTATGCCAGCACACAAGATCCCCAGTCAAAGCATCGAGGATGATGTAGCAAATCCTCGATAATCCTGCCCCATCCCACTGAAAATCCGCGACCTCGCCGATCAGGTAATAAAACACCACCAATGATAGCACCTAATAATGCTGGTAAAATAGGAAATGAGGCAAACTGAGGCCATAAGATACAATCATCACCAATAGACGGATCTCCGAATACTCGTCGACAATATGTCCTGTCATAGACTGCATCATAATATACTATCTCTCCATGAGTCAGGATCCGTAGCAATCTGTAAACATCCTCAGGTGTAATAGTCATCTCGCCCTGTGGTAGCCAAAATGTGTTTGTCTCAGAGTGCCAACGCTCTGCGACAGCAATAATCAAACCTCGGTTCATCTGGAACTGAGGAAGCTCTAGTACGCATAGTAAACCGCAGCGCCTAATCACTCGCCTCTCGGCGTCAGTCAACTGGGTCCTAAGCTCCATCACCCAGTGTGGTACAGTCTGAAGGTACAGCACAGGGACATCCTCCTGTTTAATCAAAACAAGGGAATCACATGAGTAACTTACTATCAGGAAATCAAACAATCAATCATAGTCATCAATTTAAATATACCTATCAGACTTACCAATCCTAACTCTAAGCATTGAGGAAGGACGATCCTAGTTTTATGTCTCTAAGCATTTAAGCATAAAATGAATGGACGTTTAGATCCATGATCTATCATTCGTGATGAAGATTGATTAACCTTATTCTTTGATATTATAGTTACCTATGTCCTAATTCATTGTTGAAATCAAACAAAGGGAATACCCTAACTAAACATTCGATTGAATTCATTGACGTGATCGATATCAATCAAGTTGACGCAATTGAGCAATCAGACGTCCTAGAAAAGTTTCAAATAAACAAATTTTTTTTTACGCGACTTTTCTTTCTGGCGTCATTTATTTTACCAGAGGCGACATTTCTTTGTTCATACGCATGATTTTATTCATCCGCGTGACTTAATTTCACGGAGGCGGTATAAGATTTTCCGCAGGTGACATCTTATTATCACGCGACACCTGATTAAAATGATTAAACCCTAAGCGACATTAAATTAACCTTACGCGATACAAGATTTTCTAAATGCGTGATAATACCTAAGGGAGGCGACATCAAATTTACTGAAGGTGACATTTTAAATTTTCAGGCGATATTAAAATGCACGGAGGTGACATTTCTTTTCATGAACGCAGAATTAAAATTTTTAAAAGCATTAAATAAGGTCATAAATGCAACTTTAAAGACATGAGGAAAATTTGAATGACATACCGGAGGACCATCGGTCGCTCTCCGACTGAACCGGCGCGCTCTCTCAAACTGATGCTCGCGATGTGGGACCACCATCGTCTCCAAAAGGCTAAAATCAGAGCTCAAAATCTCAAGAAGGAACGGTGCAAATGAATAGTAAAATGAGGGGTTTTACCCTATTTAAGGTGAAATTGGTCCTCATAAACACTTAAAAAATGCACTTTGAACCTATTATAGGACATTTTCATTAATCGGGGCATGAATCAAACTTGATTATTTCTTTCAAACGGTATCAGAAATCAAAACATATTCCAACTACTTAAAAATCTTTTAAATCAAGGACTCAATATGTTTTATTTCTGAGGGGGCATCAGAGTATCAAATTGGCATCACATCAAAAATAGTTATCAGTGGGGCATATCATATCATATCGCATCATATCAAGATATCAGTATCATATCATATCAATTTCATATCAGGAGGCAAATCAATTGCATATCAGTATCATATCATATCATTATCATATCAGCAATCAATTAACCCAGGACCTTTATCAATCAACCCAAGACCTTTATCAATTAACCCAGGACCTTTATCAGTGAACCCAGGACCTATCATCAAACCAGGACCCATATCAGATCAGTATCATATCAGAGGCATCAGAATCAGATCAGCACCATCATCAGTGGCACATCATCGTCATCAAGAAGTACATCAATCAGAACGATCAGAGGAATATCAGAATCAAGAATTGAATCAGATCATCATACTAAGGGAATCTTTGAATCGGTGTTCTTCGCACATCGACTCAAAGAGGGGCATTTGTAGACATGGAAAATTGGCAAAGGCTTAAATCAATCAAAAGGTGCATCAAATCATAAAATAGCACTAAAAATCAATAAATGGAACAAAGGCAATTCAAATCAAAGGAAAATTCAATTAAATGATTAAATGATTAAATAAAGCTTGAAAAGGGGAAAAACACTAAGAAATTGATTAAATTCAATTAATGACATAGTTGTTGAAATGAAAAATCAAAATGAACCTCTTACCCTTCATGGCTAAATTTAATTACTTTAATTAATTAATAAATATGAAATTCTCTCAACAAAGGAAAAAGGAGACAAAATGGACACAAATCACTCACTTTTGTTGAAATGGTCCAGCCTTTTGAAACCATTTAAATGTTTGTCCCCCAATTTAGAGACAAAGCAAAGCCAATTGACCTTACCCAAGCATAACCATGGTTATCTCACTCTACCCCCTACCTTTGGGAAAATGTTATAAATAGAAGGCATTTTGAGGCATTATTCATCCACTCCATATCTTTGAATTGCAGCAAAGCTCTGTCAATTTGCATCCATATCACTCACTTATCATTTGTCATTGCTAATTAGCTTAAATTGCTTTGATCATAGTAGATTGTTCATCAAATAGAGCTAGAATTTGATAGAATAGATCTAAATTTGCATATCATATAGCTTAATTCTCATCTTTAGAGTGTCACTAGTGAGGATCATAGCTGAGAGCCTCATTTACCACTTTATTTTAGAGATCCATGAGATGTTGATAGATTAATTGTGCATTTGTTAGATTATTTTGCTCTAATTCTTGTTGTTCTTAGTTAATCTTGTAATTTCATGAAGGTGTAAATCACTCACACACAGACCTAAATACGCCTTGCATGACAAACACATCAAACAGCGAAGAGATTATTCTAAATCCAATGTGAATTACCTGTAGTGACCCTTTATCGTTCACATCCTTAGGTAAGATCGTGTTTCACAGTAGGAGAAAGAACTCACTCAAAAAGATAATAGTTAGATCAAACTTTCTTGAATTTTTTTGGGTATCAATGGTCGAGGTACGTATGGCCATCCAATTCGAGATAGAGGCTCTTACAGTCGAACACCATTTCAATCCAGAATTTCCAAAGTTGTTAGATTTTCACATACAAGTAGAAGACAAAGAAAAGATTATGCCCCTAGTCATCACTCTCTAAATCCTGTAAAGGACATCATCGAAGAGTTCAAAGGGACACAATATGCAAAAATCTCAATGCGGATCAGTAAGCATACAAGGAGATAAAAGCATGTAAAAAAACATAGATTGTTTTCAGTTGAGTTTTGATGTTTGATTGCATTGTTGTAGATGCAAAATCCTTTCTGGAGACAAGGCAGACTGACTGACTCAACTTGAAGCTTCAAAGGACTCTGACCAGATAGGATACGTCTAAGATACATTGGAGACCATAGGATATGACATTGATTGCCCCCAAGTGTTAAACATTGATAGGATACAGAGGCTTGAGCTGATTGGTGTACAGACCGACTTATTGAAAACTGGAAATGGGAGATATGTACAAACTAAAGCAAGATTGAAAGATGGGAAAGACCAAGATTGTGCTGATAGATGGAGCATTTTGAACAGGTGGCACCCATTTGCTGGGTTTTCACCATCTTGGCAGAGATTCTATTTTTGCTAACAAGGCGCCTGTTTCTAGGTTTTCACCAAGGAACTTTTTCTTTTTTTCATTTTTTTTTTGTATTTTGCATTTTTAATTTTTTTTAATTTTTGATTTTTTTGATTTTTTTTTGTGAATCATCAAGGCGCCTATTGCTAGGTTTTCACCAAGATGTTCATTTTTTTCAGGACTTTTTCCAATTTTTAAGATTTTTTCAGAACATTTTACCATAGACTGAATGCCTTAGGCATAGAATTTCTTCAGATGGAGAACGTTGATTGGTTCTCGGAGCTGTTCTCCTTCAGTCATTGAGAGTTGATAGGCACCAGAGCCAAAAGTAGCAGTGATAACAAAGGGACCCAGCCAATTGGGTCGAACTTCCCCTTGCGTTCTCGATATGATTGATTTTTAAGATTTTCTCTCAATACTAGATCACCCACCTGAAATTCTCTGTGCCTAACTTTCTTATTGTAGCCTCTAGACATTCTCTTCTGATATACTCTGAGATGATCATACGCTGCTTGCCTGCACTCATCTAGTAATTCAAGTTCTTGTAACCTAGACACTCTATAGTCATCGTCGGTGACAAGTCCATGCATTCTAATTCGAAGTGATGGGATTTCAACCTCAATAGGCAATACCGCTTCAGACCCATAAACTAAAGTGAAAGGTGTAGCCCCTGTAGGCGTTCTGATACTAGTTCTGTATGCCTAGAGAGCTAGATTGATCATGAGATGCCAGTCTCTTCCTATTTTATTTACTGTTCTGTGCAAGATCTTTAGGAGATTTTTGTTTGAAGCCTCAGCTTGTCCATTCCCTTGAGGATAGTAAATAGAAGACCAATGTTGTGTAATCTTGAATTTAGCACATAAGTCATCTAGATCCTTGTTTTTGAATTGTCCCCTGTTATCTGTGATTATAGAGTGAGGGATCCCATATCTGCAAATGATGTAGTTTAGGATGAACATAGAGATCTGTTTCCCCATTGCTTGTGTTAGAGGAACTGCTTCTACCCATTTTGTAAAATAATCTGTAGCTGTGATTATATGGGTATGTCCATTAGAAGAGTGCAGATGGATAGCACCTATGAGATCAAATGCCCATTGTTGAAAAGGCCATTGTGTAGTAAAGGGAATCAGATCTCTCCCTGGAGCATGAATCAAGTTGCCATGTACTTGACACTGTTGACAGTTTTTAGCAAATTTAATAGCGTCTTTCTCCATTTCAGGCCAATAGTACCCAGCCCTAATAATTTTTTGAGCTAACGTTAAACCGTTCGAGTGTGACCCACATATACCCTCGTGGACTTCCTCTAATGCATGTTGAGACTCTTCCCGTTCTAAACATCTAAGCAGTGTACCATCTAGACCTCATTTGTACAGGTCATTACCAATGATGACATATCAGGATGCAGAGCGGATAAGGTTTCATTTCTCAAAATGGTTAAAAGAATTAGGAATGATTTGGTCATGGAGATAGGAGAAAAGATTTTTGTAGCGGGATGAATCATAACCTACAATGGTGCAGATCATGCGGGTTTCAGAGGAGTCATATGCAGGATAGGATAGGGCTTCCACCAGGAACTCATAGCGTAGTTAATGTTCGGGCTGCTGTAAGAGAGTAGATAATGTCACCATTGCATCGGCAGCCTTATTCTCCATTCTAGGTATTTGCTCAAATGTGATAGATATGAAGTATTTCTTTAAATCATCTACCATTCTCTTGTAAGGAATGAGCTTTTCATCTTTGGTTTGGTACACATCATTGACTTGGTGGATAACCAATTGTGAGTCTCCATGGATGTGCATGTCTATAACTCTCCACTGTATTGCCATTTTCATACCATTAAGAAGTGCCTCATATTCAACAATATTTTTTGTGCAAGGAAACTTTAATCTGAATGCTTTTGGTATCGAGTATCCTTGAGGAGTGATGAACAATATGCCTGCTCCAGATCCATTCTATGTGTAGGAGCCATCAAAGAATAATTGCCATTCTCTAGAAGAGAGGTGCATGATAGAGGAATCGGGAAATTCCATTTGCATGGGTGTATCATCAAACAGTGGTGCTTCAGCTAATTGATCAGCAATGACCTGTCCTTTGATAGCTTTTCTTTCAACATATTCAATATCAAATTCGCTCAAGAGCATGACCCATTTAGCTAGTCTACCTGTGAGGGCAGCTTTGCTTAGGAGATATTTCAGTGGATCAATTTTAGCTACCAAATGAGTAGTATGAGCTAACATGTAGTGTCTCTGTTTCTGTGATGCAAAGATCGCAGTGAGACAAGCTTTCTCAATCATAGAATAGTTCTTTTCATACGCCACCAATGTTCTGCTTATATAGTAGATGGCTCTTTCCTTTTTGTCTTCATCACGTTGTGCTAGCAATGCCCCCAGTGATGTGGCTGTTGCAGAGACATACAAGATCAATGGCTTCCCATGAATAGGAGGCATCAAGATAGGTGGATTTGATAGATACTTCTTGATATGGTTAAAGTTGTTCTCGCATTCTTCATTCCATGCAAAGGTCACACCTTTATGTAATGTTTTTGTAAAAGGCTATGATATGTCCGCTAGCTGTGATATGAATCTTCTTATAGATTGAACTCTGCCTTGTAACATCCTCATTTGACTGATATTCTTGGGAGGTTGCATCTCTATGATAGCTTTCACCTTAGCTGGATCGACCTCAATGCCTTTCTTTGAAACTATGTATCCTAAGAGCTTTCCAGAAGTGACACCAAAAGCACACTTCTTAGGATTTAGTCGGAGACTAAATTTTTCCATTATGTCAAGGATCATGCTCAAGTCAGTTAGATGTTCAGTTCTGATCATTGATTTTGCTAAGGTATCATCAACATAATCCTCCATTGTTCTATGCATCATATGATGAAAAATAGATGTCATTGCTCTTTGATATGTAGCTCCAGCATTTTTGAGTCCGAATGGCATAACATTCCAACAGAAGGTTCCCCACACACATGTGAAAGCTATTTTCTCTTGATCTTCTGGAGCAATTTTGATTTGGTTGTACCCAGAAAAGCCATCCATTAAGGAATACATTTTATAGCCCGCAGTCATGTCCACTATCATATCAATGTTAGGCAGCGGAAAATCATCCTTAGGGCATGCTCTGTTGACATCTCTAAAGTCCGTGCACACTCTGATTGAACCATCTAGTTTTGAAATAGGTACAATGTTAGAGATCCACTCAACATAGTCTATGACACGGATGAATCCAGCTTTTAGGAGTTTTTCTAGTTCTGCTTTGACTAAGAGTGCAACATGAGGATGCATCTTTCTCAATTTTTGTTTGATTGGTTTTACTCCAGGAGCAATGGATAGATGGTGCATAATGAGATTGGGATCCAATCCTGGCATATTTGAATATTTCTATGCAAAGTTGATCTTTTTGTCTGATAAGAATGTAGTGAATTTCTGTTTCTCTTCTTCTGATAGAGATTGTGCTACATGTACCAATTGTGGTTCCTCTATTGTACCCAAATTGATGGATTGAGTTGGCTCAATCAGAACTGGAGATCTATCCTGTAAATGACTCAGAAGGACATCAAATATCTCATCCTTAGGTGCCTCAGAGAGGTTTTCACCTTTAGATACGTCTTTTCTTTTTACTTTTGTCAGTTCTGAGACTACCACAAAGTGGTTTTCACCCTCATAACTCTTTTTCTTTTTCCTTTTACTCTTGTTTTTTTGACTAAGATATTTGATGTTCGACTTGGTCATGCTGACGCTCGATTCACTGATGGAAGTACTCATAGGCTTAACTGCATTGAGGTAGCAGGCAAGGGCATAGTCATTCGGGAAGGTATAAATACCATGGTTTGGGTTTGTGGAAGTTTGGTTGATAAGATCAGGGCATTGGATAGTCAAAGCGGGAAAGGCTTGGGATATGGTGTTCACAGTCATGGATATGTCATCATTGGTCCTAACCTGACGCTCAAGTTCAAAGGTGATATTATAGCTCAAAATGTTCAATTCATGAATAGGCTCAACATCATCATGGGAGTCCTCTTCAGCCATAGGTGGATCAGACACGTTAAGTTCATTATTTCACTCTAGACCTACGTTGGGTTGAGATACATATTGGTGAATAACATCAATATATTTCTCTGTTATAAGCTCATCTTCTTCTGGAATGGCACCCCATTCATAGTCATTTGACTCAGCTTCTGATTTAGGATCTCTAGGAAATCTTAGAAAATGTGTGAAATCAGGATGAATACCCCAAGAAGGATTACCCTCAGTCTTTGACTTGAATTCATATTCATGGGAATCAGTGTCAGAATAACTATCCCCTTCTTCTTGATCAGTTTGATTGGCTTCAAGAATAACCATCTCTTGCGCTACAGTAGGTTCTTGTGTTTCTACTACATTAATTCTTCTGATAGGATCATCTTTATCATCAAGAAGATCTTTGATCTCTTTAGGCAATTTTTCATAGGGGATAAGCTCAGAGCTATCTGAATCATCATCAGAGGGTTTTGTTTCTTCTTTCTTAAGAAGGGGTTCTCCTAGTGCAATTTGTTCTATGACATGAGAACAACCACCTTTGAGATGATAGGGTTTCTTCTTAAACCCTAAGCCACCAGAATCTTTGTTGGCTCTACCAATATGTGAAATGGGTGTCACAAGACCTTTTCCTCTGATTCCTAGAGGTCCTTGACCGGAATATCCCATCTTGGCTATCAATTTGTTTCCTGGACCATATGAATTAGAAGGGATTGTAGGTGATATAGATTCACTAGGTTGAACAATTTTAGATTCAGAATCCTCTTTATATAGCCATGCCAACACAGCTTCATCCTCTTCAAATTCTTGTTTGGATACTTGCTCCGCCACAAAATTTCTTTTGTATGCTTCCATAGGTTCCTTAGGTTCTGATGTAGACTGCTTCAAGGATTGTCCATACAACTTATGTGAGATTGGGAGAGATGTCAGAGACAAGACTGGCTCTATAGTGTATTCTCCCAACCCATGTTCTTTGATATTGATCTCGTTAGCAATGTCATCCATCTTAGATGTGGAAGCAACATTTAGCTGCTTGATGGAAGATTCTCTGTTATTGGGGACAAGCTTATCGACACTTTCCTTCAATGTATTGCAAGTTGTACTCAGATCTGCTGGGATAGTAACCTCCACTCCTTCATAGGGAAATTTCAAGCATTGATGGTACGTAGAAGGAATAGCTTGCATTTCATGTATCCAGGGTCTCCCTAGAAGGATATTGTAAGCCAATGGTAGATCAAGCACCTGACATGTGGTATCTTTGATGACCGAACCCACTCGGATGGGTAAAACAATGGTGCCTTTAGAAGCTCTTTCTTGTTCATCATAGACTTTTATGGTGATCTTCTTTCGAGGATCAATAGCCATCTCTGAGAATCCCAACTGTGTGATTAAGTTGTAAGAACAAATGTTGAGGCCTGCGCCCCCATCTATCAACACACGTTTGACTCGACGGTTCTGGATCAAGACTTCTATGTGCAAGGGCTGATTATGTGGGTGACTTAGGGAGTTGTCATCTTCTTCTAAAAAGGAGATATATTGTGGAGACATTAGATGACCAACCATAGTCTGGAACCTGTCTAGATCTAAATCATCAGAAACATTAGAGCCAAGCAAAGCTTTGTCTAGGATATCTCTGTGAGTTGGAGATATTCGGAGTAACTCAAACATAGAGATTTTGGCATTGGTATGCTGGAGTTGTTGGATGATGCTATAAGATGTAGGTCTTTTATCCTTTGGATTGGAAGATTTCGAGGCAACCTTCTATTTAGAAGCAGATGTGAGATTGAAAGGTATCTTAGGGACATTAGATGAACTTGGTGTTTGTCCTTTCAGATGAGCCTGAGCTTGTGATCTGGTAACCGCATAAGCTAAGGAATGATTTCTATCTCTTTGTACAATCGTGATGACATTGCAGCTCTCAGAGAGACATGGTTCAACCATATTGATGACAGCATTGTTTCCAGGGTAGGCATAGTTGACTTTTGCCCCCATGTTAGGCTGAGAAGTGGAAACTCCCTTGCCATGTTGTGGAAATGGTTCTGTAAATGCTGTGTGATCATTATTGCTGGTAGGATTATCGATCATGATGTCCCCTTGATCTATCAAGTCTTGAATGGTATGCTTCAAGTGGAAGCATCCATTAGTTCTGTGGCCTTTAGTCTGATGGAAAGCACAGAATTCATTATCTTTCCACCAATATGGTTTTTGATCCAGATCAGGGTTTCGGATTGGTGGTAAAGAGATCATGTTATCAGTTATCAGGGTTCTCAGGGTAGATTCCAAAGATTCTCCCAGGGGAGTAAACTTTCATTTATTATCCCATTGTTTGAATGACTTCTTTGGAGATGGTTCAGCAGATTTTTTCTCTGAAGCTTCAATGGCTTTGGTGGCAAGGGTGAGATTGTAGGCCGGTGCCTTTGATGGGGTGCATATAGTGTCAACAACACCATCAGAGATGATACCTTTGTTTCTATTCCAACTCTTGTTTTTATCTTTTGAGCTAGATCCAGATTCAGACTTGTCCTTTTGAAGTGTGATTTCTCCTTTCTTGACAAGTACTTTCTCAATCTTGATTGCATTATCCACCATTTTATCAAAAGATACATGATCTTGCATTTGTAATGGATAATTGAGCTCTGGAACAAGGTTATTGATAAAGATTTCAAGTTTCTCCATTTCGGGAATTTGTCTAGAATATAGAGAGAACTTCTTTCTCCACCTCTTGAGGAAAGTTAGGAATGATTCCCCTGGATATTGCTTGAGGTTACAGATATCGATCATGGTGACTGGATGTTGAATATTGTAGGAATATTGTTGATAAAACAATTTAATCAATTCCTCAAAAGTTTTGATTGTAGAAGGTAATCTTGAAAACCACTGAATGGATGCTCCTCCCAAGGATCTAGGAAAAAGATGCATCAGATAAGTTGGTTCATGCATGAATTCCATGGATTGCGTATAGAACTCTCTGACATGATCTTGAGGATTAGAGTGTTCATCATATTTTTCATACTTTGGTATCTCCACTCTTTTTGGGAATGGTGGCATATACAAGTTTTTGTCGAACGGGAAAGGACATAGGGCCTCCATGGAGAACTCCTTGGGTTCCTTCTCCTTCTTAAGATTGTTAAATTTGACTTGTATAGCATGCATCTATTTTGTCATAGCTGTGAGTGGAGTTTCTTCCTCATGTGTGATTATATCATCAACGTTAAAGTTGGGAGGAAGCTTAGCCCCTTCCTGGGCTAATTGTAAAAAGTATGCCTCTCTATCCACTTTCAAGAAATGCCTCATCATTCTCTTGAATTCATCATCATTCTGACATCGATGGATTTCAGAGGGGGTAGGTTCTTGGTTGGCATTATGTTGAGAATGGTGTCCTTGGGACCCTCCTCCTAGAGAACCGTGGTTTGTCCCTGGTTGAGACATGGTAGGAGTTTTTGGGCTCCCTGGAACAGATTAAGGAGGAGTTTGCTGATTACCTCTGTGAGTTGATAGAGGAGGTATGTAACCATTTTTCAATCAAAAGTTACCGAGACCATCATCTTCATAGATACCTGACTTGATGAGTTGTTCAAGAGTTGGACCTAGGCTATTGGTCAAAAGTAAGTACTGAGATTTTTCTTCTGATTTCTTGTGTGAAGAAGCTCTGGTCTCCACCATTAACTTTGAATGAAATAGAAGAAAAGGATGAAGACAACTGAAGAACAATTTGATTTGAGAAAATCAGATGACGCAACCTTGTCAAGATTATGATAGTTTTGAAGATCTGATGAGATGTGGGTGAAGGAAACTGTGCCCTGGATGTATGGGATAGATCACCCAAAAGATTGCGGACATGAGTTCTCAACACTTAGTCTATTTTTGAAGATTGATTGAAGATTGATAGTTATGACAAGGTTTTGACATGAGATAAAAAGGACTCAAATTGATCAAACAGAAGACTAGATCAGATTCAAAAGATCAAACTCAGAAAATGGTAGAATGCTCAATAGCTACTGCTCTGTTCTGGACACAATGATATTTTTGACAGATTCTGGAACTAGGCTGGAAACATTGGATATCTTGCAATTTGACAATTTCTGACAACTCTCTCAAATTTTTCCAAACGACACTCTGCAGACTCGTACGACACTGGGTAGTCTATGAAACGACAGTTGGGTAGCAATGAAACGACAGTTGTCAACAAAGTTTTGACTTTCTTGAATTTACTGGCATGAAAACTCGTACGACACTGGGTTCTCAATCGTATGACAGATGGGTTATACTGAAACAACACTTGACAAAACTCGTACGAATTTTGACTCCAGAAAAGATTTTATGTCAATTTTTGCAAAATTTAAGGTCTGTAATTTTGGATTGTTTGCAAATTGTACTGTCTAGATTTTGAAGGTTATACCAGATTTGATCATTTTTAATAGCCAAGTAGATAAACAAGCACGCAGAACAACAAGCAAGTGATTCCAAGCACGTCTGAAAACAATGAACAAGGGCAAAAGCAACCTTACGCATGAACAATCAAGTGACCAAATTGTGCTAATCCTTGAGAGTACTAATTGTGTATGTTCTGAAAAGTTTTGCAATAACACACATATACCTGAGAATGAAAAATTGGCCTCTCTAGGGTTTTTAGTAATGGTTTGACTCTGCAACTTTTATAATTCAAAGGGGTGAACTCCAATCCCGGCGCACCAGGGTTTTGACACAGTCCGAGAACTTAATCTTCAAGAGCTGCTAGGGAGATCTGACAACCCAATAATGAACCATACCCGTGGAGATTTCTTCCACAAGGACATTTATATAGCGGCTGTCACTACCATGGCAAAAATGGCTATTACCACTTGAGGTTCCATCAACACAGTTTGCCCTGTGAAGGGATTGTCCGCTATGGTTAACCCTCTCTAAAGGTGACTCACAGATTTATACCACAAGGGGACTTGGCTCCAGATCCAAGGTTTTTGACAGCTTTTCACTTTTAACCCAAACAAAGCAAGTAGATTAATCCGACATGCTAAGACAAAGTTTTGTTCCACCAAGGTCTGTGATATCAACTCCACGTGATCTATCAACCTCTCTGAGGAGAGAATGTATCAATCAATAAGAGAAGATGCACTAACCAATTTTGATTCACCAAAGCTCGTGATATCAACCCCACGTGATCTATCAACCTCTCCGGAGAGAGAATGTGTCGATCAATAAGAGAAGACACACTAACCAAGCTGAATGTGAAACGCACTAAGTATCCTCCCTACCTACAAGGATTTCATCATCAAGGAAGGATTTCGCTAGGAATCCAATCTCTCAAGAATCATGAATAGTGTTTAGAGGGCCTAATTACTATGTGAGCACAGATGTATGTTCCGAAAGTAAATCTACCAAAAGCATCCAAAAAGTAGAAAGAGGAACACTTAACGCTTAAAGCAAATATGAGATGAGTCCACAAGGTGGAACACTTAACACCTCACATAAGCTGAAAATGAGTCCACAACTTAGAAAATAGGTAAGTTCCTAAAAGAACAAAAGGGTTGCCAAGTGGAACACTTAATGCTTCTGTCCTGTTGACCCCTCCCCTTTATGGCGCTGAGATTGCAACCACGGGGCAGAAATGAGGGGCCGACAGATTAGCGAGTCCAATAACCCAAGATAGCATTCAAGATCAATCACAAGTATTCTAAGACTACTTAATGAATCCTTAAGGGATCACAACCTAGTATCAAATTATGCAAGTGTGTAGAAATATATCAAAAGCAACTTGACACGTGAGAGATTTATTTTAAGTCCAAATCGAAATGTTTTTAGAACAAGGAGAATACCTCGTGATCCTCACAACGCGCTTAGTAGATTTTACCTGATTTTTAGCAATTCTTGCACTTTTTCCAATCAAAACCAGTAGAGAGCAATCAAAAATAGAGAATTTCAATTGTCAAAATTAGCTGTTAGCCAAAATATAAAAATCAAATCTGATACTTTGCTGTGAAAAATGAAACGACAGTCAAAAGCTGGTACAGAAACTCGTACGATAGTGGGTATGCTCCCAGATGACAGTCCAGAAACTCGTACAACACTGGGTATGCTACCATATGACAGTTGAGCTCCCAAACGATAGTGAGTATGTAATGAAATGAGTCTCGATCTGATAGACTATCGCACGACAGTGGGTCCAGTATCATATGACAGTGGGTATGCTCCCATACGACATTTGTCAGAAACTCGTACGATAGATGTACGGACAAAATTAAAAATCATAGTTTTGCACAGATCCCGAGAAGAAAAAGATAGAAATTGATAGAATTGAATTGGAAACCCATTTCAGGGCCCCACGGTGGGCGCCAAAAATGTGTGTGTAAAAATTGTACTTGATCTATAGACACAACACTCAGTAAAACATTAGAGGTTAGTGATAATCAAAATCATGCAAAATTGAAATCTAATCTAACCAAGCGATTTACTGCATTCTAATAGGTGCGAGATTAATGTTCTCAGATTGTAATCGAGATCAGTGACCTAGACGACACCTAAATGAAGGATTTGAATGCAAAAGATGGATATGAAAATGAATGCAATTAATCTATACTTTTGATATTTTCTATGCAATAAGAATGATAAACTGATATGCTATGAATGCTATTGAAAATTGATATGAAATGAATGCTAAATGATCTAACAATGAAGATTCTAACAATGATATGAAAAACTATGAAATTCTATGCTAAGATACAAAAACTATGCAATTGAAATTGATCTCACAAAGCTTTGAATTCGCAAGTTGATTTCCTCAGCCTCCAATTCTCCAGCGTGATTGTGCAAAATATGAGATGAATTATGAAGAGCTGAAGCCTTTAATTTATAAAAATCCAGGGCTTTGGAGGTGCATGGATAAAATCCATAAATCACTCAAATAACTCAGCTTGATTTTTGAGTTATCTGATAATAACAGATAATCAAGTCACAAAAACATGCAAAAGCTAAGCTTTAACTCAAAATAGAGTTTAGCTTTAATTGATAATTGATAGTTGTCTGCTTTTATGATTGTGCATGTTTTATTTATGAATTAATTTAATAATAAAGTGATTTATTTCCAACTTAACTGATTTTTGAAATAAAATAATTAATTTATGGGTTAATTAACTATTTTATCAAACTTTTATTAAAAATTATATTATTAAATAATGACAACATGCTTTAATTAATTAAATAAGAATTTAATCAATTATTCATAGGAATTTTGATTTATTGTCAAAATTAAATAATACAATTAATAATAGATAGAATTAAATATAATTAAACAATTAAGTGGCAAATATTAAATCTAATTAATTAAATATGAAAAATATTTAATTAATCAAATTTTAGGATAAATATGGATTTATCACCAAATAATCATTAAATTAAAGATAATTAAGATAATTAGGAATATTACTAGGAATATTCCCCGATGCAGAATTTAAGATAATCAATTAGGATTTGATGATGTTTAGATGTGCCTTAGGTTAGGACTTCGATGTCGATTTTGTTCGATTTGTCGATGTAGGAGGTTAATGAACTTATAGCCCATTTTTGGGGTATTACACTACTAAGCACGCAACACATTCTGGGACCTGTCCAATAAGATAATAAACAACTAGATCTTTCTCATCAAGCTAAATTAACTCATGCAATCTTAACCAAACATCACTAACTCTTCTCCAAGCTCTAATCCAAGGGTGTATACTGAAATGATAGGTGCAACTCTAGAACCAATATAATCTCTGTTGGCTCTTCTGAACAAACACAGGAAACTGTTACTGGTGAATAGCGATTGCATAACTTCACTTCTACTGAACATCAGACTCTACGTCCATGAATGTAACATCACTAAGATGTCTCCATCACATACCCAAAGGTGCAAGGCTCCATGATAATTGTACGGACAACCATACATAGAACATTGCCTATTACTCTGTAAGGAACACTGCTGACACAAGCTACTATATAACTGTCTGTACTAATAGTTAACCTCTGTGTCCATGATATCATGTTGATAACATGTCCATGCTACATATAATTAAAGATTACTGCACAAGTCTTCCATGCATGCTACTTACCATATGTTGTCATCAATGACAAACATACAGTCAGTATTGACCTACTGTCAAATCTCCAACAACCCTTAATGTTTTATATTGAATTTGAGGCTAATAATTGCTCTTGAATGGTGGCTACTATTTTTCTAAAATCATTGTAATCAATCTCTCTAAGTTTTAAATAAAATTCTTATAAAATTTAAGTTTTATCTTTACTTTGAATGGTAAGTGTTATTTAAAAAAAAATTAAATAATTGCTAGCCACTTTCTTAACATTAAATGGTAATATTTTTTCTATTGTCAGGGATTTCTAGCCACCATGAAGTTTCAGAGAAGATATGATCTAACTTCAAGGATTTATAATTGTTTTATTCCTTGCAAGGATGAGGTTAATATTGAGGTATATATGATTGATTATTGTATGGGTTAAATATTGTTTTTGCCTTGGCTAGCAAGAAAGAAAGGAGCCAAGAGCATGTACAAAGATTTTAAAGATCTACAGTAGTACACAAATTTTCTTGCACCACCTTCAAGTTGGAAATGGGTAACTGATGAGATGGTTTCTATCTCAGAGTCAAGGGAGGTTGCCTCTAACTTAATTACATATACTTTTCTAGATCGAGTATTTACTAGCAAAAAAACTTTTGGTACAATTATAATATGAAGCAATAGATGTTCTTTGTATCACAATTAATAGATTATGAACACTACAAATATGAGATAACTAAATTATTTTCTAAACTTGTGTTTTTCAACTAGAACTATTTCTAGTTTTGTTTTTTTCATATGCAGCCTTGTAATTGTTAGGTATTTCTTGAGAATTCAAAATATTGAATTTGGGAGTTATCTCTTTCTTTTAATGTAAAGATTGCAGTTGAAGAAAGGAATGATTGGATTTAAATTAAATTTGTATCCTTGATGAATATGTCACTTTGATGATAAAATCTCTTTGATAATTTTAATTTACAAAGGAGCTAAAACTACCAAGACAGATGATTTAAAAACCCTAGCTTGCTTAAGCACAAAATCCTTGTAGCACTTAAAAAAATTTAATTGTTGTCAAACTTCCTAAAAAATTAGCATGAATTCAAAAAGCCACAATCATGCCTCAAATAAACTGAAATGAAACCTCAACCCCTACTAATAGAAAGCTTAAAAATATATATCAGAAAAATTCAAGAATAATTATTTGAAATTTTTACTTTATTGAAGCTTTATGCCAAAGCAAGGCACACAAAAAACCTGCTTAACATGATCCATCAAATAACATAAAACACAAGTCTTCATTCTTCTTTTTTCCATTAGGCAGGACTCAAGCTGTAACACATCTCTTGTTTTCTAATAATTTATTGTAAACCTTTTTTTTTAATTTATTTATTTTTATTGATATAAGATAAGATGAGATCGATTGGGATGTCCCAATAAAGGATATTCCCATGGATGAGGACTCAGATGACCCTATTCTTGGTGGACCAGCACATGATGAGCCCTTAGGTATGGAGATTGGGGGTGAGGATATATACATACAGAGACAAGGACATAATGAGGAGGAAATAGACATAGATGATATTCTGGTCAAATTAGCCATGACACAGGTACATGCATATAGGGTCCCAAAGATAGAGTGGAGGATACATAAGTTAGATGAAATGATATCAGTGGTGAGGAGAGAGCGAGACACAACCATAGAGAGACTTGGGGAGGATGATACACTAGTAGATGAGCTAGAGGCCACACAAACCTTAGGGCCACATGTTGATAGCCTACAAATGATGCTGAGAGCTAGTAGGGAGATTACCTACTAAAAGGATGCATACAAAAAGATTGTGCTAAGAGATCAGTAGATAGACAACTTTCAAGAGAGCTCATACATTGTTATGACAATAATACATCAGCAAACACCAGAGGAAAGTGGGGGCACAACACTGCATCCTCCTAGACTAGATATTGGGGTAGGTGATACAGAGGAGGTGAGAATCTCCATTCCATTATGTAGACAGAGACATACTAACTTAGGGGGAAATGGAGTTTAGACACCTTGTATACACTCGTGAGTTGTATGTTGTATCATTATGTATTTTGACTTGATGGACACTTTGTTATATTTTTTATATCATCGGACATTAGACATCTATCTTTTATTATTTTTCATGATGCATGGAGTCTATATGATTGATATTTAAAAATGGATACTGACATATATGTATATTTATCTGATACTGATTATGATGCTATATGAAATGGACACTGACACTTGTAGGATTTGATGACATGAGTTATGATTATGCAGAAATATGTACAGATGGTTTATGATTTTACATGTTGTGACAATCCTATATGATGCAATGCAGTGATTTATCTCTTGTATGTGTTTAGATGCTATGTAAACTGTAGACACCTAAAAATCCTTTAGAACATAAAGTATTTTTTATTTTTTGAAAAACCCTTGATGACATCATCATTTGTTAATTAATTAATTAATTTTTATGTCATTAAATCCCTTTATCTTAATTAAAAATATTTAATTAAGACATCCCTCCCAAAAATGTTTAAATCTTATTTAAACACCTTTTCCCTATTTATTAATTATTTAATTAATAAATTGACCAAAAAACCTTAAAATAAAAAAATTATTTATTTTAACCCTAAACCTTAGAAATGTCCTAAAGATCATTAACCTCTTCTAGAATCTCCTAATCTCACTTTAATTTTAATTAAAGGAGGATGTACTCATTCCCTAAACCTAATCCCAACTCAAAATATTTAAATTAGTTTAAATATTAAATCCTCATATTTATTAAATCTATTTAATAAATATTCTCAAAACCTAAAATCCTTTGAAATAAATAAATCTTTATTTATTTCCTAAAATCCTGTTTATCTTAGAAAGCCCTAGACTCTTCTAGAAAGTCTTCATCCTCATCCAAAGCCTTGGTCCAACCAAAAAGTCAATTCTTATCCTTAACCCTAACCCTAACCTTCCCCCAAACCCTGACTCAGCCTCCTAACCCAACCCCTTCCAAAAACCTATAAATACCTTCTTTTCAAAGAGCAAATAGGCAAATTTTTATTCAATTCCAAGTAGTTTTATAATGTTAGAATAGCTCTAAATCATTTAGCTAAAATAACTAAATTGTTAGTTTAGTTCATTTTCAAGCTTTCTTAATTCACATCTTAGCATAGAACTAATGGATTAACTTAGTTTAATTCCTGTTTATGCATCATTTTCACATATATTTTGGGCTTAAAATCTACTTAATCATATTAGTTGCATAAATTTGAGTTCTTGAGGCCTTAGGGGCAATTTTGGGTGTTCTACCCAAAATTGTGCCATTTATGGGGTTCTCATGAATCTCAATCCCTCCAAATCTACATTAGGAACATGCTCCAGGTGCTTTGAGAGCACACCCACATACTTTTTATCTAAGCAAATCAAACAGTGCATGGGCGCATCTGTTTAAGCTCAATTTGAATGACTTTGAGAATTACTGTCTGCTTTTGTTAGGTATAAGCTGTTTAGGCTAACGTTTGACATGTCTACGCCTTTCAAAACAGATTAGGTTTGCATCAATCAGATAAACATTCATATGATGTCATGGCATTTACATTATCTAGTTTATGAAATGCATTCTAATTTGATGCATATGATCAAATCACGACAATGTTTTTTATGTCCTACATGATGATTATGTACATAATGAATGATTTATATGATGGTATAAAATAATTAAATGTAAATACATATATACATATTATGTAATGTGGACAAATATCTATAAATGGAAAAGGATAAATGATCAATGCAATAATATATACAATGAGACAATGACAAATGAAATAACAAACCTAATTGAACTTAACACATGTAAATATACAAATGATAAATAATGATAATGATAATAATGGAAACTATAAGGTGGTTATACTCATGAATAGTTAATGAAATCTATATGAAATGCATAATATGAAATGATGTTTCTATATGAAATGCATGATTTTTTTTATGATGTCTCATATCCTCAAGTTAATAACAAAATGTTTGACACTAGAAGAATTGACAGAATGAAAAGGATAACCTAGACATTGAGAAACCTTAGAAAACCCTATAAAAGGAGCACCTTAGGGAAAAAAATCTATGAAATGTGATAATATAAAAAAATGCAATGTACAACTATAAATGCAAAGTATAATGATAAATTTATATCTAAATATAAGCATCATGGTATAATTAAACTAGAATGACCTGAGCATTTCTTACATGGATTTTAACATAGAAGATTGACAAACATCTAGGTATAATTAAACCAAGATGACTTGAGTTGCTCTTGTATGATCAACATACAAGGAATAATTGTACAATTGGATGCAAGTATTAGATATACGAAGGAACTTATGCACAAAAACCCCATTTAATTGTTATGTCAACTTCATCGAAAAACATCCCACAAATAGCAATCAAAATAATAATACCATGCCCCCATCTGGGCAGCTATTATATTCAATGACAGATACGAGTGATTAAATCATGCCAAATACATCTTTGAATAACATAGGAAACATGATAAAACTGAAATAAAGATATGAATGTATAACCTATAACACTCACTCAAATTTCCTTCCTAGGAATATATCTTTCTTGTCAAACAAATCCTTGATATTATTTTGATTGATTTGATTTTGATAGGTCAAATTTTGATATAGACAATTATTTTCATTTGATTTGTCACAAGTTTGAGTCATTATCTTGATTTTACTGTGAAGCGTAGTTTGATTATGTTTTTTGTCTAAAGATTGTAAAGCATGATTCAATGTCATCCTCTTTGAGTCAAGATTGTCAAAGATCCACCTCCAAAAGTACGTTGAGGACATGCCCCTAGTTAGGTAATAGATTTAATTATTATGGACAAACAAAGACATGAAAAAAAAAGATCAAGCACAAGACCAAGCTATGATGAAATATTTATTATCGGTATGTAGAATGTGGGAATGGATAGGTTAGGAAGTGTATTATGGATATATACAAATGACACATAACAATAGAATAATCCTAATAGATAGAAGAGCTAATCATGTCATAAATAGTGTGTTTCTAGGTTTTGACCACTTTCTTTTATTGCTCTTTTTGTTATTATTTGATTTTTTTAATATTTTCTCAATTTAAATTTTTTTTTTTGATCCTTGCATTGAGATTTTAAGCATAAAACTTTTTAAGATGAATAATTTTGATGGGTTCATCCAACAATTCACCTTCTAATGTAGGAAACATTGATACCCTATATATTCTTCATCAGGAATGAGACCTTGCAATGATACTCAGAGAGAAGACAAATTGACCTTAAGAGGCAGGACAGATTCATAAACATAAACAAGGGAAGATGGTGTTTCTCTAGTTGGAGTACATATGGATGTTTAGTGTGCCCATAAGTTAGGATTCAATTGGATATGCCACTCACAACAAATGTCATTGACATTATTCTTAAGGATTTTAACAATGGTTTTAATAGATGCCTCGGCTTGACCATTTCCCTGGGGGTAATAGATGGTTGAATAATGATGGGTGATGTGGAACTTTTCACATAATTTATCCATATCTCAATTTTGGAACTGTTTCCCATAATCAATGATAATATACATAGGGATACCATATCTACAAATGATATAGTTAAGGATGAACATGGATATTTGTTTATAGGTGGTAGTGATCAATGGAGTAGCCTCAATCCATTTAGTCAAATACTTAATTATGGTGATAATGTACTTATGGCCATTAGAATATGGAGGGTGAATAACCCCACAAGGTCGAGTGGACCCGCTGACTAAAGGGAAATGTAGTGATAAAATAATGAAGCTCTTGTGTTGGTGCATGAATAAGATTCCCATAGCTTTGACACTTTTTACATTTTCTAGCATATTAAAAGGAATATTTCTCCATCATTGCCCAATAATAACCTATACATGCATGATTATTTTAGCCAAGGACCACTCGAATGTGTCCCACAAATACCCTCATGTACATCTCACAAGGTAGTTTGAGATTCATCAAGTTCAAGACATTGTAAAAGAGTACAGTCAAGAATTTGTCGATACAAGGTGGGTAAAATCACAATAATGTGTCCCACTTTTTGGGATGAAGGAAATCGCTCTTCAAAAAAAATAATTTAGGGCCTTTGCTCCAAGTACCATCTTCGTGCAAAGGGGATGATTGGCTTCATGTGAAGTACCCTACGTGGGGTACTTCACACGAAGACCCCCCTTCGTGCGAAGTACCATATGCAGGGTACTTCACACGAAGCCACTTTTGGCTAGATTTTTTTATAAATTTTTGACTTTTCTATTTTATTTTCATTGTTTACTGTTGCAGATTTTTTGAGCCCAGGTCTTAGAGTGAACCACTGATGTCCACTACGACATCAGCACCTCCCGAGATTTTTCAACCTCTTTAGATTGTTAGTAGTATCAGGTACACACATTTTTCTCATTTTTTGTTGTAAATTATATGTTTTATATTTATTTTAGTTAGTTATTTGTTTTAAATAATTTTTAGTTTGTAAAAATGTTAGAAAATCATAGTTAATTTTAGAATATGTTAGAAAATGATAGTAGAATGGTAGAATATGTTAGAAAATTGTAGTAGTACTATTAGAAACTCAAAGTAGAATTGCTAGAAAATGTTAGAAAACATTAAAAACCGTAGTATAAATGTTAGAAATGTTAGCAAATGTTAGAAAATCGTAACTTAGTATACATTATAAAATATTACTGAATAGGTTGGAATTGGAAGCATGTCAAAATGAATGGGGGAAATATGAGATCTACTTCTAAATCCAAATTCCCAAAGGAAAGATCCAAGTTGATCAACCAAAAGGTTAATACACAAAAGAATCAATCTATGAAGAACATGAAGAAGGAAGAAAACCTTATATTTCCCTATAAAGAAAATGTGCTTGAAATCTGAAATAATTGAAAGGCAAATACGAACCTCAAAATAGGGTAGATCTGGAAAATGCTGATATTTGATGTCTGTGTACAGTTTTGGGAAATTTTGCAACTTGTTTCGAACTAGAAATGTCGAGACGAAGGAAACCCATAAATTTTTTATCTTTCTGACAGCAGGTAGTCTTTGACCCTGATAAAAGGTCAAAGGCTACTTTGAGATTTTGAAGGTCATCCTTGACTTTGTTCGTAGATCTTGAAAGTTCATTAAAAAGGGTATCCAAATCCAAGCTTAGATCCGTAGTTCTGGACCTGTACCTGCAAGAAAAAGAGGGTTTTTGTTGTTTGGATGGGGGGTTTGCCTTGGTCAAACCCCAATTTAAGAATTAACCTTGAAATTGAATTGAAATTGTAATGTGCATAAATAAAGTAAATGGAACAATTCACCTTGCTTATGTTGAAGTCCTTGTAGAGGATTCAAATCCTTGAATCCACAAATAGGGATGCTCCAATGGATGTAGAATGAATGTAGGATGTCTCAAATCAATGACATTTGATCTTAAACACCAATATTGAATGTATCTTTGCATATGAGGAGGCTTGGATGAATGTAGAAGGATGGATCTTCAAGGGGGCTCTAAAGAGATTGAATCCTTCAATGGCTAACAATGGATCTCCTTGATGAATACTTGAATGCTTGAATGGATGCTTAGGCTTGAAGATGAATGAATGCTTTCTTTCTTTCCTTCTCCTTCTTGCTTTCTTAATTGTACTTGAGAGCTTGAGAGATTTCTTGGTGAGAATTGATTGATTGTCAAAACTTGATGTCTTGATTATGAAAATGGATGGAGAAAATGAGAGAGGAAGGCTTCCTTTTATAGTGATCTAGGGTAAAAACCTCTAGAGAAGGCTGACATTGGGGAATTAAATCTAAATTAAGATTAAACCCTAGACATGGACCCAAATTAAATGCAATTTAAGGATTTACCATTCTGATACTCGAAATGGCCAACCCAAAAGTAGGAAAACAAATATTTTTGAAACCCGACATCCAAAGATCATGAGAATTTAAAATTTAAAATTTGGGTCAAGGACAAGGTAGACCTCATCCTAGGTCAAGGTTGAGGTCATCCTTGACCTAGGTTAGGGTCGAGGTCATCATTGACCCTCAAGTTCATCTTTGACCTTGAGGTCAAAAACCTCAGGACCTCAATCCAGAGTGCTAGGAAATGCAGAAAGATAGTGAAGAACATGTGCAGAGAGAAGAAGAACGGGGGGAGAAAGCTAGATACATGCAAAGACTTGATCAAGGCTCTTAACATGACCCCAAACTACTCATTCAGAGGGTTAAACGCTCTTATCTTGGAAGTGCTTCCATTTTAAGATGATACAATTACAAAACTATAAATTAGTATAGATTAGAAAATATTAGAAAATTGTAACTTAGTATACATTAGAAAATTGTAACTTCTACTATACATTACAAAATATTAGAAAAACATAGTAGAATGTTAGAAAATGCTATAAAATTGTAACTTGGTATGTTAGAAAATGATAGAAAACCATAGTAGTTTGTTAGCAAATGTTAGAAAATATTTACAAAACATTAGAAACTATAGTAGAAATGTTAGAAAATGTCAGAAAATATTAAGATCTTATAGAAATTATTAAAATATTTGTTTTTAAATTGTTTTTAAAGTTAGTAAATATTAGGAATCTCTCTCTCTCTCTCTCTCTCTCTCTCTCTCTCTCTCTCTCTCAGGTACACACATTTTTAGTAAAGTTAGTAAATATTAGTTAGTTATTTGTTTTAAATAATTTTTAGTTTTAGAAATCTTAGAGAATTGTAGTTAAATTTTAGAAAATGATTGTAGTATATTAGAATATGCTAGAAAATTGTAGTAGTTAATATCTAGGACCCTTATCCCTCCCTTACGACATATTAAGACACATAGGATCCCTTAGGAATCTCAAGACCTTATAATTTATGTTAGGATGTCCTAGGACCCATTGATGTATGTTAGGTTCCATTAATACATACAAGGACTCATTGTTTCCCTCAAGGCTCCTTAAGACATATTAGGATGAATTAATGTAACCTATGATCCGTTAGGACCTGTTATGACACCTACAACCCCTTTAGACATTCTAGGACCCTTATGCATCGCTTATGACATCCTAATACCCATTATTATATCTTAAAATATCCTAGGACCCATTCATCTATCTTAGATTCTGTTAATACATATGCAAACCCATTGTTCCTGCAAGAACCCTTAAGACATACTAGTGTCATGTAGTACTTCGCCCCTAGTTCGATTTTATAAATGTTATGATTACTTTAGGATGATAGATTATATGTTAGGAAATCATTGATAAATATGATTTTATTGACCCCATACTTGCATGTGTATGGTTGATGTGCTTATTTTATATTTTTGTTTGATGTGCTTGATGTGGTTGAGGGACAGAGTCATAGTTACTTGTGAGATCCACACGATCGGCCGATCCCCGCCATTGTCTGTTATATATTTATATATGTTTGTACATGCAAGTGTTGTATGTAGGTTCGTAGGTACCAGGCATCATCTTCCCTGAATTGTCAGGATGAGCGTGCCCTATCGCAATATCTCAAATGGTAAGAGAGGGGAGATAACACGGATCCAAAACCCAATCCTAAGCCTATTTATCCTAGTTGTTGGATAAGTATCTATTGACTACCCTATCCGAATTTGTCAAGTTGACAAAGTTCATGGATCCCTTCCTTGAGCTTGTTTGTTTTATATGATGATCTTGTTTTATTGCTTTTTGAGTATGTGATTTTCTATTATTATGGAAATTAATATTATATTTGAAAAAATAATACTAAATTTATTTCCTATGTTCTTGTATGATTATTAATTAATTAAAAATCAAATATTAGGTTATTTGGTTTTAATTAATTAATTATGTGAAAATAGGATTATTATTGTTCATTAGATATTAAATTGATAAATTGCATGTTTTAATGATGTTAGGAATATTAAATTATTTAATAATAGATTTTATTATTAACATGTGCTTTATTGAGTTTGAATGTGATTTGTTTGAAACAGGAGTGAACTTGTCTTTAGGAGACTAAGTTGAGTTGTACATGTTAGCATGTGCAAAAAATTTCATGGCTCTAGCCCTTTTCCCCTGGTCTCTGCAGTTAATTTTAGGTCTCTGCCTTAGGCCTTGGTTCAAAAATTCAAAAATGTAGCCATTGCATACAAAACCCTTTGTTTTAACCCTGGGCTTGTTATAATTTTATGTTACTTTTCCGGGCCACTTAAAATCCTAATCTGCATGTGCTAATTAAAATCCTTTAAGCTGTTCGGCGGTTAGGTTTTCATGTCCGGCGTAGCCCCTTTTAATTTTTCCTAAGTTTTACCCTGGTGGCCTTTAATATTTTCCTATAGTCCCTTGCACCTAATTTTTCCCAAAAAGCCTAAGTCTCAGTGTTTATTTTTTCCTATGTTTCGGCTTAATATTTTTTTGGGCCCGATCTTTTGACAACATCTCCATCTGACAGTCAGCATAAGTTCTCATAGACTTTTTCAGAAGCTTGAGATCTTAAGCCGATCATTGATCTTTCCTGGTGATGTAGCTTTTCTTTCCATACGGGTCCACTTGCCAGGTGTGCAGATTTGGTTGTCTCTCATTGGTCCGCCTATTAATGACTTAGAGTGTTGTCAGTGGGACCTGGTTTCTGGATGTGTCAAAGGGTCCTGGTCTTGTTAGTGAATCGACGAATGATGTATGATCTCATCGAGTGTGTCAGAGGCTTAAGATCTTGCGATGGCCATTGATTTCATCTAGTCTCAGAGGGTTGTCAAGGTAGGGAGAAGATTCTCCATCCGACAGTGGGCATGTAATCTGATAGAATCTTGGAGGTCTATGCAAACTTCAGACGGCCGTTGATCTTCCTGATGCGGGCCCGGTTAAATTGCCTCAGTCTTTTGGTGGTCCTGATAAAGTTTTAGCGGCCGACAAATTTATGAAGGCTTCACTTATTTGCGTGAAATGACAACAGTTCTCTAAATGTTTTAGCGGTTTAGTGAACAAGCGTTTGCGTAATCGCTAAAATTTTTGGTGGTATTATAAAGTGTTTCGTGAACTGGCAGAAACCTTCAGTCGCCAGTTCGCCAGATGTAGCTAGGACGAGTTAAGTCCCTTTGGTCGCTAATTCATGGGGTTAAATGGTGAGTTAGGTTTTATTTCCGCGAATGAGAAAAAACATTGTCGCACAGTCGCTAAATGTAAACTAGGATTCCTATGATGGTTAAATCTTAAAAGACCATGAAACATAAAGATCTGACAGCCATGATATAAAGTTGGCCTAGGTTTAAATATAGACTACCGATTTATTGCAAGTGCCATAAAGTATCCGTTTGATTTCAAATTTGAATTTGCAGAGGGTTTTGCGCTTGAGGTGTGTTGCAGGGTTGACATTTTGGGGTGTTTCTGTGATTCTCAGTACCTTCTCAATGAGATTATCATGATTGAGGATCAATCCGAGATTTGTTTTCTCCTGGTTTCCTGGGTTTCTTCCCCTGCAATTAATTTGTGACTATTTCCAGTGGGTTTTGTGGTTGAAACCTTAACCCTAAGTCATCTGTAGCTTGTTGCATTCTCTTTGAGGATTCGAAGATGACTAGGGAGTATAAGTTGCAACATTTTTGATTTTGTAAGGGTTCCAAAACATTTTTCTTTTGGTCCCTAGTTGTTGATGGTTTTATACTGAAAGAGGAGTTGGATTTTGGGTCTTTTTCCTATCTTTGTATTACTTTGATTGTATATTGATCTTGAATATGTTAATGAAAATACTATTGAGTTCCAATCTTGCATCTGTGCATGTCTTCTTGTTTCAGTTTTGAGCTCATAAATGTTAGTTTCACAAAGTGTATTAACATATGGTAAATAAAGAGTATTGTGAAGTCATCTCTGAGTTCCTAACAAAGTTAGGATTAAAGTCTTTTGGGTGAGTTCAGTGAGTTTACAACCAAATAAGAATCTGATGTCCATGTGTTTGAGGGAGAGGGGTAATAGGCAAAGCACTTATCCTGGATTCAATTGTATTTGAGTTAAGGTCTTCAGCTGATGTATGCAATTGGGTGACTCTTTGCCCTAGGTTAAGGCACTGGTCCATCCTCTGGAGACATTTCATTGTCATCAACCACACACACATTCAAATGCTAAAATCTTAAAGTAGTCAGTAAAGAGTATATAGTTCTATATCATTTAGTGATTCTTTTCAAGAAGTGAATCAAGGGTACACCCGCCTGAGCATTGAGGCTCAAAGTGTAGCAGGATCTCTTTTGATCCTTGTTAATTGGCCCTCTTTCTTGTAGACTTTGGAGTGGTGATAGAGTCAAAGTGTTATTTAAGTTATCCATCAAAGTATAAATCTACAAGTGAAGATCAAAGGGAACTTCCAACAGTACACAATTAAATATATTTTTATTTATTAATTGGTATTTTCTTTCAACTCAAGAGGGTGAGTTTGAATAGGAGATGTCCTATGAGTCATCTAGGGTTTGCATGAATGGTGGAGTTGAATCCCTAATAGGGGGATTTTGCTTTCATTTGGATTCAATCGGGTTGTTGGAGATTTGTTAAGAGAGCTTTTGGAGAATTTGTGACATTTTTTTGTGTTCTTGAGATTTTGTGTGTGTGCTTGAATTTCTAGGTGAAGATTGCTTGCATCTGGAATTTGGTTTTGCATGCATTGTGATTCAGATTTGTGGGATTGAGCTTTTCTATTGTTAGATCTGGGAGTTTCAGTATTCTATAGGCATTCTATTTTAGTTTCTAGCATTGGAATTGAGGTAGGGGTTTGAGGAACCTTTCAGTGGATTCATCTATAGAATTTTTTAGTAATTTACTATGGTTGATTTGGTTTATAGTTTTAGATCTATGTCTATTTATGCTTTCAATTTGGGGGTTTAGAAAACTCACAGATTTGCTATTTCATATTTTTATATATACTTGGCATAGTAGGGTTATGTTGTCAAAATTTGGAGAGAAAATACATCCTAGAATTCTTAGAAAATGATAAATTAATCTTGATATAGTTTGTACTATAGTGTGGTTAAATTAAATTATTGGGTTGTTGACAAAAACTCAATTTGAGTGAAAAATCATCAATTTGGAAAAAAATATATACTCTATAAAAAAAATACAGTTAGAATAAATTTACACCAGTAAAAGAAAAAATGGAATAAGCCAAGGAAAAGACAAAAAAAAGAGATAAAAGCCTATTAGATTTGAAAGACAAGCTATTGCTTTTTAAAAGTTAAAATTGAAATGTTCCATTTCAGGAAAAATTCTCTACTATACTTTCATTTCCATTTTTGGAAATATACAATCCTGTTAAAAATAAATAAATAAATAAATAAAGTTATTAGTGTTGGACATAAAAATGTATATTTTTTTATTCATGCTAAAAGTGGGTTTGTTAATAAAAGAAATGTTTAAAAAATAATAATTTTGAAATGTAAAAAAAAAAACATTTAAAAAAAAAATTATTAATAAAGGTGAAGGGAGGCGGGGGCCACCACCTCCCCCCACCTCCCTTGGCGGTTGTGCGTGGCAGGCCAGGCCTGTCGACGGTACCCGAGGGTACCACGCGACAGGTGCTGACTTGCCAGGCCTGCCGTTGGTACCTTAGGTACCATGCGACAGGGGGGGTGTGGGGACCAGCCGCCCCCCCCCCCCCCAACACACTTATATTATATGGTATTTTATTTTATGTTTTTCTTTTAAATTTTTTTTTATAATATGTTTTTAATTAAACTTTGTTAGTTAGTTTAGTTATTAATTAATAAATTAATTTAGTTTAAATTTAGTTTAATTAATTATGTTTTAATTTATTTATAAATTGGTTTTATTTATAATTCATGGATGTGTATTATATTTAATTCAAAGCTTAATTATTTTGTAATTAAATTTGAGTTTGTAAATTGTTTTATTTTGTAAGGTATTCTAGAATACCTTGGCTCATATAATCATTTTGTTTTTATTTTAGTTAAAAAGAATAGATCATTGATTTAGCTATTTGAATTGAAAATTGAAAATTTAGATTTTATATAAATCTAATATGAGGTTAGAACTATATGATTTAGTTTGAATGTAATAAACTTTTAGTGATCTTGGTCGATAGTTGGTTTGTTTAGATAGGACTTAGCATATAGTTTCGTATGATTATATTTCCATACTATTTGAATTATAATTTTAGAATTCGATCAAATTAGACCTACTGTGTTACTACTCAAATGTTACGTATGTACATACATGCCTAGGATATTGGGAATACATATATTTTGCGTATTGTAATATATCTAACTGTGAATCATATTGGAAAATGAACTTAACAAGTGTTTAGTTTTATGCTAAAATTGGGTCTTTTTGTCTGTTAAGTTCACTAGACGTCATTGGGGAATATTCTTTGCTCATGTCAATGTTGTAATGTTTATGTTCATAATTCTTCTAATAGGTTTATTTGTTCTCATGCCTGGATTCAATTACGCTAAATGAAATTTAAATGCTTTAGGTCTTTTTCAGTTCTTCATGATGTGAGTGTTGTATTCTTTGTGCCTGCTGTGCCTTCTTGTGCTATTTTGGGTTATCGGGTACTTGAAGACCTAGGGGGAAATAGAGGCTGAGGTATGTGTCAGATGTTTCTATTTTCAACTGTGTTTTGATGTGAATGCATTTCTCTAATTTTCATCACCTATTTTAACCATTTCGGCTCATGTTGTATTGAGTTTTTCTTCATATTTTATAGAGGAGAATATGGTATTGATTGTTTATGTCTGATCCACGGGATCATGTGTATATTATTTTGTGAACACTTTGAAAGTGTTTTGTGATATCATGGTTATGTGAGAACCAGTATGTTCCTGTTATTTTGTGGAACAGTCCTGAGGGACATTGTTATCTTTTTATGATCTATGTGAGATCTGTGAGCCTAGGGTAGTTTACCTAGATATGTAGTAGGAGGTGGCTTGCAATAAGCGTCGAGGCCCACAAGTGGCTACCAAGATCACTTATTGTTAAGTATCTTAATCAAGTGATAACTAAATATAACATTGTGAGATTTTAAAATGAACCTAATAAGATATGGTTTCCTCACCCTGGCTTAGTACTAGTACAGACTAAGGTGGGAATGGAGAAGATGACTAGCCACCTTTTAAGGGATGAGTTGGCATAGTCAATAGCTTCACCATTACAAGAGGTTATTGACACTGTGTATGGTCACTTGGGTACCGGGATCTAGCAAGATGACCAGGACAAAACTCAAGGGTTAGACGTACATGATGATACCTTCCTATGCATAGTCTAGTTATCCTACATGTGTTGGTTGCCTCTGGATTAGTGAGTCTTTCATGACATTATTATTTTTTCACCTTGAATTAGAGAGCTTTCAGAATCCTTTCCTTAACTTGAGTTGTTTGATGTTTGTTATCCAAGTGGGATCTATTGTTATCTCCTCAGCACAGTGGGAGTGGACCATTTAGGTTGACGAGGTCAGGTGGTAGTGATTCTTTTACCATTTGAGATTACGACGTTTGTGCACTAGTGCTCGATGATCCCTATACCAGTTGATCCTTCTTGATCTTCCTTGTTGGAGTTGTATTCCTATCTCCTTCTTCTTCTTCTTCTATGTGATCTTGTATCATTGTATCAGTTGTCAGTGATTTCATGTTGTACTTTATTTTTGTTATTATATTACATACCTTGGGACATGTGCAGTGGATGTAGATTTATGGATACCTTATGGTACTAGTTGTATTTATGTCATCTTCTATGTGATGTTGTTTTATTTTTCATTTGTTTATATGGGTTTTGTAATTGTACCTAATCTAAATTATTTAATTAATGTTAAAGTAATATTCGTCAAGGAACCCTTGAGAGTTGTAACTTGTCTTGGTTATTGTATTATTGTGAATAAATGGTAATTGCTTCTGCATTGATGTTTATCTTGTATGTTAACTTTTAAAAAAAAATTATTCTGCAAACTTAGAAGCATGTTTAGGTTAAGTTCTTTTGGGTTCCCTGGTGGGGCATTACATATCGATTAATGTAACCTAAGATCCCTTAGACAACTTATCACACCTATGACCCATTAACATTCTTGGACCATTAGACATCCCTTACCATATTTTAAGACACATATGACCCCTTCGGATCCTCAAGACCCATTAACATATCTTAGGTTGTCCTAGGACACATTTATGTATCTTAGATTCAATTAATACATACGAGGATCCACTAATGTAACTTAGGACCCCTTAGGACCTCTTATGTTACGCATGACTCCTTAAGACACTCTAGGATCCTTATCCATTCGCTACACTATATTAAGACACATAGGACCCATTGTTTCCCTCAAGAAACCTTAAGACATACTAGGATCAATCAATGTAATGTAGGATCCCTTAGGAACACTTATTGCACCTATGAACCATTAAAATTCTAGGACCCTTATCTATTCCTTATGAAATCTTAAAATAAATGTGAAACCTTAGGACCCTCGAGACCCATTAAAGAATCTTAGGATGTCCTAAGACCCATTGATGTATCTTATATTCCATTAATACATACAAGGACCCATTGTCACCCTGAATACCCCTTAAGAAATACTAGGATCCCTAAGGACCTCTTATGACACATACGACCCCTTAAGACATTCTAGGACCTTTATCCATCCCTTACAACATCTTAAGATACCTAGGACCCATTAGGACCCCAAAGACACATTAATGTATATTAAGATGTCGTGAGACCCATTCATGTATCTTACATTCCATTAATACATAAGAGGACCCATTTGTTTGCCTCCAAGACCCTTAATATATACTAGGATTAATTAATTTAACCTATAATCCCTTATAAGCATTTATGACACCTATGAAGCCTTAAGACATTCTAGGAACCTTATCCATACCTTATGACATCTAAAGATACATATTCTATTAGCTTGTGGTGACTGATCAGGAAAGTACTATCTAGGAAAGTACTATACACTTTTCCTCCCAACCTCACCAAGGTTCAGGGCTGACATATTTTTGACTATTTTTGGGCTGACATGTTGTAACTCATTCTAGCCCTAAAGTGGTAAAATATTGTATAATATGGCTTAGGGTTAGGGATTTCATAATGTATGATTTTAGTACTTGCGACAGAATTGAGCTGTAAGGGATTATGGATTGTATTCAGGTTGTAATCACTAGATAATAATAACATTGGACTCGTCATTGGTGGGCATAGCCCAGGGATTGGGTGAACCACATTAAATCTTTGTGTCTTGTGTTCTCTTCTATGTGGTTAATTGTTTTCTCATATTGGTTTTATTTGCATGTAATTGTTATTTCTGCCTTTTTAATCCTAACAAGTGGTATCAAAGCGAGGTTGTTTTTCAGTTATCCTTTGTAGAAAGATCTCATGGTTTAGTGAGAGTCTCACGGCTGAGTGGGAGAAATTGCAGACGAGGGTAGGCTGAAGGTTGACAAGTTTAATGGGCAGAAATTTCAGTTATGGAAAATGCAAATGGAGGACTATCTCTATTAGAAGGATCTACGGCGGTCATTGGAAGGAAAAGCCAAGAAAGTAGCAAGTATTTCTGATGAGGAGTGGGATATTGTTGACAGAAAGGCTCTTGGTAGTATTTGATTATGCATGGCATAATCGGTGACATTCAATATTACCTTAGCAAAGATGACTGAAGATTTGATAAAAACCCTAGTGAAGTTGTATGAAAATCCCTCCGCTTGAAATAAGGTATTTCTCATGAAGCGTTTGTTTAATATGAAAATGGTGGAAGGTGGGTTAGTTGTTGATCATTTAAATGGGTTTAATATAGTTACCAGTCAATTAACTTTTGTCAATGTTATTTTTGATGAAGAAGTCAGGGCTCTCTTGATTTTGTGTTCTTTGCCTGAAAGCTGGAATGGCTTGGTAATGACTGTTAGTAAATTTGTTTCTATTTCTAATACCCTAAAATTTGATGATTTTATTGGTGTTATTTTGAGTGAGGAAATTTGTAGGAAAAGCTCAGGTGGATCCACACTAGGAAGTGTCTTAAATGCACAAAGCAGAGGTAGAACGAATGAGAGAGGAAACAATTCTAGAAACTATGGGAAATCAAGAGGAAAATCATAGGGAAAGAGGTTTGAATCCAAAGGGCCAAATGATTGCTGGTCTTGTGGAAAACTAGGTCACAAGAAGAAAGATTGCCAATCTCAAAAGAATAAAGGAGACAAAAAAGAAGGTAAAAAGGAGGCAAATGTGGTGAGTAATAAACCCGAAGAGGATGCCTTGCTTCTTTCTTTAGAAAGTATTGATGATTCATGGGTTTTAGATTCCAGGGATTCATTTCATGATACACCCCATATAGGTTACTTTCTTGATTATGTCCAAGGGGATTTTGGGGAAGTTTATTTTGGAGATAATGAACCCTGTCTGATAGTTAGAAAGGGAAAGATTAAGATTAAATTGTAGAATGGGAATCATTGGCTACTACAACAGCTAAGAAATGTTCTAAGACTGAGTAGGAATTTAATTTCAGTAGGGCAACTGAGTGATGAGGGTTTCATAGTTACATTTAATGATAGAAATTGGAAGGTTTCAAAGGGTTCCTTAGTAGTAGAAAAAGGTGTGAAAGTAGGCCCTTTATATCTTTCTAGAGGTCATACTGTTCCTTCTACTTTAATTGTTTCAGAAGATAATGAATGTTCAGAAATAGTGGTTGCAGTTGAGTAGGAAGAACATCAAACCATTGTTGTAGATACTAACACAACACTTGGACACAACAGACTCAGGCACATGAGTGAAAAAGGTATGAAATTAATTCATTCAAAGAAAGTTTTACCTGGTCTGAAATGTGTCAATATGGATTTCTGTGAAAGTTGTGTTTATGGAAAATAAAAGAGAGTTAGTTTTATAAAGAGTGGGAAGGAAAAGAAAAATGAGAGATTAGAGCTTGTGCATACAGATGTATGGGGACCAACTTAGGTATCTTCCCTTGGTGGCTCTCTATATTATGTTACATTTATAGATGATGCAACAAGAAAAGTATGGATTTATTTCCTTAGACAAAAATCTGATGTATTTCAAACTTTTAAGAAATAGAAATGCTTGGTTGAGAATGAGATTGGTAAAAAGATAAAATGTCTTAGATCTCATAATGGTGGTGAGTAATGCAGCATAGAATTTGAAGATTATTGTTCCTCTAATGGTATTCGTAGGAAGAAAACTATACCTAGGACTCCACAACAAAATGGAGTGGCTAAACGCATGAACAGGACAATAATGGAGCCTACAAGGAGTATGAGGTTGCATGCTAGGCTGCCCTTGAACATGTTAGTAGAGGCTATAAACACTATTGTTTATTTAATCAATAGAGGCCCCTCTACTCCTTTGGACTATGGTATTCCAGAGGAAGCATGGAGTGGTAAGAAGGTGAGATATTCTTTTCTCAAAACGTTTGGTTGTGAAGCTTTTGGACATTCAAATTATGAAAATAGAACCAAGCTGGAAGCTAAGTCAAAGAAATATGTATTTTTTGGATATGGCATTGATGAATTTGGTTATAGGCTTTGGAATTTTGAAAATCATAAAATTGTAAGAAGCAGGAATGTCCTATTCAATGAGAAAGTGTTGTACAAAGATTTGTTGTAGCAGCATGAGGAGAAAGAAAATGACTATGTAGTATTGGATGATACTTCAAAAGATGAAGTAGTTCCTTATGCTCTGCAACAACATCAACAATAAATACCACACACCCCAATGAATGTTAGATAGTCAACAAGGCTAAGTAGACCTCCAGAAAGATTTTATCCATCTTTGTATTCTATTTTGTTAATAGATGCTGGTGAACCTGAATGTTATAATGAAGTTGTGCAGGTAGATACAAAGATTCAGTGGGAGTCTGCAATGAAAGAGGAAATGGACTCCTTGCTGAGAAATCAAACTTGGGATTTATGCAAGTTACCTTTAGGTAAACGGGCTTTACAAAATAAATGGGTTAATAGGTTGAAAGAAGAGGATGGAGGTAAGAAAAGATTTAAAGCCAAGCTAGTTGTAAAAGGATTTTCACAGAAAAAGGGCATTGATTTTGATGAGATATTTTCTCCAGTTGTTAAAATGACTTCTATTCGTACTATTTTAAGTATTGTGGCTGGTGAAGATTTGCATTTAGAGCAGCTTGATGTTTGTATCTTCTTAAAATGGAAGCACTTCCATGTTAAGAGAATTTAGCCCTCCAAGTGGGTGGTCTGGGTCATGTCAAGCACCTTGAATCAACTCTTTTATCAGATTTGACTTGTTCTCTACATTCTACTTCTATATGCCCCTATTTTCAGTATATTTCTACATTTCCTGGCATTCTCGGTTGGGGTCCTAAAGTTTTTTTACCTAAGGGTGAAATTCAACCTTGAGGGTCAAAGTAGACCTCAAATTTGACCTAGGTTAGGGTCGAGCTCGACTCTAACTTAGGGCAGAGTTGACCTCATCCTTGAACCCTAGTTCAAATTTTAGGTTTTTTTGATTTCTGGATATCGGGTTTCGGAAAGATTATTTTTCCGTCTCCGGGTTGGCCATTCGGGTTTTGGAATGGTAAATCCTTAAATTACATTTAATGTGGGTCCATTTCTAGGGGTTAAGGTTAATTGAGATTTAATTCCCCAATGTCGGTCTTCTCTAGAGATTTGTGCCCTAGATCACTATAAAATGAGGCCTTCCTCTCTCATTTTCTCAATCAAATTTTCCATCTCATTTTCCTTCATGCATCAAGCACTCTAAAGGAGACATTGGTGACCAAGTTTTGGCAATAAAGTTCTCTCTCAAGCAAGATCAAGCATCCATTCAAGCATTCAAGCCCTCTTCTCCATTCAAGTTCTCCATTGAAGATCAAGGATTCAAGAATTCAAGTCTTTGAAGGGATTTGCTTCAAGCATGCACGATTCACCATTCAAACCCTAGATCTAGCCATCATGATGGTGTGATCTTCCTTCAAGATCCTTTGTTAATCTTCTAGATCGATTCATTCTTCTATCAAAGTGGATTCCAAGCATACAAGCATGGATGTTTCATATTTACTTTCATGGCTTTGATCTAACTTTTTCCATTGTTGTGTTCAAGCTTTTATATCAATATAATTGTTTAAATTTGAAATAAAATTGCATATCTATCGAATTGCATAGCTTCATTGTTAGATCTACTTCTACCACTTGATACCAATCTCCATTTTAATTTAAATATTAAGGTTGATTCCAAACCAGGGTTTGACCAGGGCAAACTCCTCAAACAAACAACAAAAATCCTCTTTTTCTTGTAGGTGTAGGTGCGGAACATTGGATCTGAGATTGGATTTGGATACCCTTTTTGGTGAACTTCTGAGATCTATGAACAAAGTCAAAGTCGACCTTCAGAATAAGAATGTAGCCTTTGACCTTTTATGAGGGTCAAAGACTACTTGCCGTAAAAAAGATAAATGTTTTCTGGGTTTTCTTTGTCTCGACATTTCCACTCCAAAATAGGTTATAGAATTGCCTGAAACTGCACACAGACATCATAAATCAACATTTTCTAGATTTTCCCTACTTTGAGGTTAGTATTTCCCTTTCAATTATTTCAGATTTCAAACACATAATGCATTATAGGGAAATATAAGGTTTTCATCCTCTTCCATATTCTCCATAGATTGATTCGATTGTGCATTAACCCTTTGGTTGATCAATTTGGATCTCTCCTTTGGGAATTTGGATTTAGAAGTAGATCTCATATTTCCCCCATACCAAATACACATTACATTATAGGAGGAAACACCATTTCTTCCTATTCATTTTGGTGAACCCGACATACTTACCCCTTTTGTTTTCTGGAATTAGATGCCCTATTGTGTTAGATTTTAGATCCTTTCTTGCATTTAGATTAGATCTAGTTTCTGCTCTTGCATTTTAAATTCAAAAATACAAAAAAAAAATCTATATATTCAATAAAATACAAACATTTCATTTTCTATGGAGATCATTAAGATGCTTTGATGTGTAGTCATGTTCTTTATGACCCTTCTTTTATTATCCCTTTATAGTACCTATGATGTTTATGAGAGTCTCATTCACTTCATTATGTTGATGACCCTTCACTTTACTCTTGCCTATGCTTTTGTGAAGTTGACCGATACTAGTATTCCTACATTCAAAACCTTCATTAAAGATCTATGTGGTAGTCTTATTAATCTTTTGGATTATGTGAAGAATTTGGTAGATGATACACCATGTCCTAGTCTTCCTAATCTTAATCCTATCAATCTTAATCTTAATCATATCAATCCTAATCTTAATCCAAAGCTTCCTAATCCTATTCCAAGACCTAATTCTCCATCTATTCATCCTCTCTCTTCATGTACTTATTATGTGATTCAAGCTATAGCTCAGGATGTGGATGTGCAAGAATTCTTTGGTTTATCTTCCCCTCTGATTCATGATGAAATTAAAGGAAAGGGTAAAGAAAATTCTTCAAAACCTATTATCCCATAACCTTATACAACCTTTACTCATGAACATGATAAACAATCATCTCCTCTAGAAGCTTTACATAATATGTATACTATTGGAGATAATATGGTGACTAAAAAGGGTTATAAAGGTTTAGTGCTTGGAGTTAATGAGCATGGTATTAGGTTTTCCATTCATATACCCCCTAAACCGGATATGTATGGTGTTGGTTGTTCAAAGTCTCAAGTCAAGATAGGTGATGCTAAACATCATCCGCCTCTTCACATTCTTCTCCCTACACCTATTTTAGATAACCCTAATACTCATCAAGAAGTGGTTAAGAGGTTATATGTTGAACTAATGAATTCCAAGAAAGAAATATTTAGACCCATGCCAATAGATGCTTTATACAAATATAAATTTCCTTTTCATTATAGCAACACACATTTACTTGCTGATTGTAAACATTTCAAGTTATATGTTAGAGAAAGAGCTGCTTTAGGAATTATATCGCACTCTCGTGTAGTTTTACAATTCCTTCATAATTTTGATATAGGGGATTCCCCCTCTTCTGATATAATATACATGTTCTTCCCCCTCTTGTCTTGTGACTGGGGGGCAAGAGGTGTATTCTCATCCAGTATCCTAGGATCCATTAGGCTTTTAGCATATATGGTGCCTTGAGCTTAATTGGTATTCTTTCTCTCCTATTTTTCTATGGTTTTGCATTATGTTCTTAATCATCCACAAAATCTATTTTTCAAGATATCTTTTCCAAGACATTCATTTTGCGAAGGTATCCCTTGTCCCTATCCCTGAGGGGCAAGGTAACTCCTTCTTTCTCATTGTCTAGGGAATTGCTTTCCTTAACCTAGTGGTATTTGTTTATATTGCAACATTATTTCAACATATTGACATATGTTTTGACTATGGATAACCTTATTATATGAGAAATTGTGGTCCTAAGTTGGCACTTCTTCTGTATGTTGCAAATTATTTTCTTTATAAACTCTCACCCTTCCTTTGGTGTTAGAGTTGTTTCCCTCATTCCAAAGATTCCTTATGAAATTTTAAAACAAATATGAAACCTTAGGACCCCCAAGACCCATTAAAGAGTCTTAGGATGTCCTAAGACCCATTGATGTATCTTATATTCCATTAATACATACAAGGACCCATTGTCACCTTGAATACCCCTTAAGAAATACTAGGATCCCTAAGGACCTCTTATGACACATACAACCCCTTAAGACATTCTAGGACCTTTATCCATCCCTTACAACATCTTAAGATACCTAGGACCCATTAGGACCCCCAAGACACATTAATGTATCTTAGGATGTTGTGGGACCCATTCATGTATCTTACATTCCATTAATATATAAGAGAACCCATTTGTTTGCCTCCAGGACCCTTAAAATATACTAGGATTAATTAATTTAACCTATAATCCCTTATAAGAATTTATGACACCTATGAAGCCTTAAGACATTCTAGGAACCTTATCCATACCTTATGACATCTAAAGACACATGTTATGTTAGCTTGTTGTGACTGATCATGAAAGTACTATCTAGGAAAGTACTGTACACTTTTCCTCCCGACCTCACCGGGGTTCAAGGCTAATATATTTTTGATTATTTTTGGGCCGACATGTTGTAACTCATTCTAACCCTAAAGTGGTAAAATATTGTATAATATGGCTTAGGTTTAGGGCTTTTATAATGTATGATATTAGTACTTGCGACAGAATTGAGCTGTAAGGGATTATGGATTTTAATCAAGTTGTAATCACTGGATAATAATAATATTGGACTCACTGTTGGTGGACGTAGCCCAGTGATTGGGTCATCCACATTAAATCTTTGTGTCTTGCATTCTCTTCTATGTGGTTTATTGTTTTCTGATATTGGTTTTATTTGCATGTAATTTTTATCTCTGCCTTGTTAATCCTAACAAGATGTATCAGAGCAAGGTTGTTTTTTAGTTATCCTCTGCAGGAAGATCTCACAATTTAGTGAGAGTCTCACGGCTGAGTGGGAGCAATGGAAAATGAAGGTAGGCTGAAGGTTGACAAGTTTAATGGGAGGAACTTTTAGTTATGGAAAATGCAAATAGAGGACTATCTCCATCAGAAGGATCTATGACGGCCGTTGGAAGGAAAATCCAAGAAACCAACAATAATTTCTGATGAGGATAGGGATATTCTTGATAGAAAGGCTCTTCATAGTATTCTATTATGCATGGCACAATCAGTGGCATTCAATATTACCTCAGCAAAGACAACTGAAGATTTGATGAAAACCCTAGCTAAGTTATATGAAAAGCCCTCCGCGTCAAATAAGGTATTTCTCATGAAGCATTTGTTTAATTTGAAAATGGTGGAAGGTGGGTCACTTGCTAATCATTTAAATGAGTTTAATATAGTTACCAGTCAGTTAACTTCTGTCAATGTTATTTTTGATGAAGAAGTTAGGGCTCTCTTGATTTTGTGTTCTTTGCCTGAAAGCTGGAATGGCTTGGTAATGGCTGTTAGTAAATCTGTTGCTGGTTCTAATACCCTAAAATTTGATGATGTTATTGGTGTTATTTTGAGTGAGTAAATCCATAGGAAAAGCTTAGGTGGATCCACAATAGGAAGTGTCTTAAATGAACAAAGCAGAGGTAGAATGAATGAGAGAGGAAACAATTTTGGAAATTGTGGGAAATCAAGAGGAAAATCAAAGGGAAAGAGGTCTGAGTCCAAAGGGCCAAATGATTGCTAGTCTTGTGGAGAAGTAGGTCACAAGAAGAAAGATTTCTGGTCTCAGAAGAATAAAGAAGGAGAAAAACAAGAAGGTAACAAGGAGGCAAATGTGAAGAGTAAAAAAACCCGAAGAGGATGCCTTGCTTCTTTCTTTAGAAAGTATTGATGATTCATGGGTTTTAGATTCTGGGGCTTCATTTCATGCTACACCCCATAGAGGTTACTTTCTTGATTATGTCCAAGGGGATTTTGGGGTAGTTTATTTGGGAGATAATGAACCCTATCTGATAGTTGGAAAGGAAAAAATTAAGATTAAGTTGTAGAATGGGAATCATTGGCTACTACAAGAGCTAAGACATGTTACAAGACTGAGTAGGAATTTAATTTCAGCAGGGCAATTGGGTGATGAGGGTTGCACAGTTACTTTCAATGATAGAAATTGGAAGGATTCAAAGGGTTCCTAAGTAGTAGCAAAAGGTGTGAAAGTAGGAATCTTATATCTTTTTACAGGTCATACTCTTCCTTCTACTTTAATTGTTTCAAAAGATAATGAATGTTCAGGAACAGTGGCTGCAGTTGAGTAGGAAGAACATCAAACTATTGCTGTAGATTTTGACACAGCACTCAGGAACAATAGACTCAGGCACATGAGTGAAAAAGGTATGAAATTACTTCATTCAAATAAATTTTTACCTAGTTTGAAATGTGTCAATATGGATTTCTGTGAAAGTTGTGTTTATGGAAAACAAAAGAGAGTTAGTTTAGTAAAGAGTGGGAAGGAAAAGAAAAATGATAGATTAGAGCTTGTGCATATAGATGTATGGGGACTAGCTCATATATCTTCCCTTGGTGGCTCTCTATATTATGTTACATTTATAGATGATGCAATAAGAAAAGTATGGATGATGCAACAAGAAAAGTATGGATTTATTTCCTTAGACAAAAATCTGATGTATTTCAAACTTTTAAGAATTGGAAATGCTTGGTTGAGAATGAGATTGGTAGAAAGATAAAATGTCTTAGATCTAATAGTGGTGAGTATTGTAGCATAGAATTAGAAGATTATTGTTCCTCTAATGGTATTCGTAGGAAGAAAACTGTACCTGGGACTCCACAAGAAAATGGAGTGGCTGAATGCATGAACATGTCAATAATGTAGTGTGCAAGGAGTATGAGGTTGCATGCTAGGCTGCCCTTAAACATGTGGGTAGAGGCTGTAAACACTATTGTTTATTTAATGAATAGAGGCCCCTCTACTCCTTTGGACTATGGTATTCCAGAGGAAGCTTGGAGTGGTAAGAAGGAGAGTTATTCTTTTCTCAAAAGCTTTGGTTGTGAAGCTTTTGGACATATAGATTTTTAAAATAGATCCAAGTTAGAAGCTAAGTTAAAGAAATGTGTATTTATTGGAAATGGCATTGATGAATTTGGTTATAGGCTTTGGAATTTTGAAAATCATAAAATTGTAAGAAGCAGGAATGTCATGTTGAATGAGAAAGTGTTGTACAAAGATCTGTTGCAGTAGCATAGGAAGAAATAAAATGACTATGTAGTACTGGATGATACTCCAAAAGATGAAGTAGTTCCTTATGCTCTGCAACAACATCAAAAAAAAATACCACACACCCCAATGAATGTTAGATAGAAAACAAGGCTAAGTAGACCTCTAGAAAGATCTTCTCCATCTTTTTATTCTATTTTGTTAACAGATGTTGGTGAACCTGAATGTTATAATGAATCTATGCAAGTAGATACAAAGATTCAATGGGAGTCTGCAATGATAGAGGAAATGGACTCCTTGCTGAAAAATCAAACTTGGGATTTATGCAAGTTACCTGTAGGTAAATAGGATTTAGAAAATAAATGGGTTAATAGGCTGAAAGAAGAGGATTGAGGAAAGAAAAAATTTAAAGCCAGGTTAGTTGTAAAAGGATTTGCACAGAAAAAGGGCATTGATTTTGATGAGATATTTTCTCCAGTTGTTAAAATGACTTCTATTCATACTATTTTAAGTATTGTGGCTGCTGAATATTTGCATTTAGAGCAGCTTGATGTTTGTATCATCTTAAAATGGAAGCACATCCATGTTAAGAGCATTTAGCCCTTTGAGTGAGTGATCTAGGTCATGTCAAGCACCTTGAATCAGCTCTTTGCTCGAATTTAACTTGTTCTCTACATTCTGCTTCTATATGCCCCTATTTTTAGTATATTTCTACATTTCCTAGCATTCTGGATTGGGGTCCTGAGGTTTTTGACCTCAAGGTCAAAGTCAAACTTGTGGGTCAAAGTAGACCTCAAATTTTACCTAGGTCAAGGTCAACCTCAACTTTGACCTAGGGAAGGGTCGAGCTCATCCTTGACCCCCAGTTCAAATTTTAGGTTTTTTTGATTTCTAGGTATCAGGTTTCAGAAAGATTCTTTTTCTCCCCTTTGGGTCGACCATTTTGGGTTTCAGAATAGTAAATCCTTAAATTGCATTTAATGTGTGTCCATTTCTAGGGGTTAAGGTTAATTGGGATTTAATTCCCCAATGTTGGCCTTCTCTAGAGATTTGTGCCCTAGATCACTATAAAAGGAGGCCTTCCTCTCTCATTTTCTGAATCAAGTTTTCCATCTCATTTTCCTTCATGCATCAAGCACTCTCAAGGAGATATTGGTGATCAAGTTTTGGCAATCAAGTTCTCTCTCATGAAAGATCAAGCATCCATTCAAACATTCAAGCCCTCTTCTCCATTCAAGTTCTCATGGTTGAAGATCAAGGATTCAAGCATTCAAGTCTTTGAAGGGATTTGGGTCAAGCATGCAAGTTTCATCATTCAAACCCTAGATCTAGCCATCATGATGGTGTGATCTTCCTTCAAGATCCTTTGTTCATCTTCTAGATCCATTCATTCTTCTATCAAAGTGGATTCCAAGCATACAAGCATGGAGGTTTCATATTTACTTTCATGGATTTGATCTACATTTTTCATTGTTCTGTTCAAGCTTTTATATCAATATACTTGTTTACATTCGTAATGCAATTGCATATCTTTCGAATTGCATAGCTTCATTGTTAGATCTACTTCTACTACTTGCTAGCATTCTCCATTTCAATTTCAATATTAAGGTTGCTTCCAAACCATAATTTGACCAAGGCAAACACCTCAAACAAACAATAAAAATCCTCTTTTTTTTGTAGGTGCAGGTGCGTAACCTTTTATGAGGGTCAAAGACTACCTGCTGTTAGAAAGATAAATTTTTTTTGGGTTTTCTTCATCTAGACATTTACTTTCCAAAACAAGTTGCAGAATCTCTTGAAACTACACACATACATCATAAATCAACATTTTCTAGATTTTCCCTACTTTGAGGTTAGTATTTCCCTTTCAATTATTTTAGATTTCAAACACATAATCCATTATAGGGAAATATAAGGTTTTTATCCTCTTCCATATTCTCCATAGATTGATTCGATTGTGCATTAACCCTTTGGTTGATCAATTTGGACCTTTCCTTTGGGAATTTAGATTTAGAAGTAGATCTCATATTTCCCCCATACCAAATAAACATTACATTATAGGAGGAAACACTATTTCTTCCTATTCATTTTGGTGACCCAGACATACTTACCCCTTTTCTTTTGTGGAATTAGATACACTATTGTGTTAGATTTTCGATCCTTTCTTGCATTTAGATTAGATCTAGTTTATGCTATTGCATTTTAAATTCAAAAATACAAAAAAAAATCTATATATTCAATAAAATACAAACATTTCATTTTCTATGGAGATCGTTAAGATGCTTTGGTGTGTAGTCATGTTCTTTATTACCCTTTTTTTAGGTTCCCTTTATAGTACCTATGATGTTTATGAGAGTCTCATTCACTTCATTATGTTGATGAACCTTCACTTTACTCTTGCCTATGCTTTTGTGAAGTTGACCAATACTAGTATTCCTACATTCAAAACCTTCATTAAAGATTTATTTGGTAGTCTTATTAATCTTTTGGATTATGTAAAAAATTTGGTATATGATACACCATCTCCTAATCTTCCTAATCTTAATCATATCAATCCTAATCTTAATCCTATCAATCGTAATCTTAGTCCTATCAATCCTAATATTAATCCTAATCTTCCTAATCCTATTTCGAGACCTAATTGTCCATTTATTCATCCTCACTCTTCATGTACTTATGATGGGACTCAAGCTATAGCTCAGGATGTGGATGTGCAAGAATTCTTTGATTTACTTTCCCCTCTGATTCATGATGCCATTAAAGGAAAGGGTAAAGAAACATCTTCAAAACCTATTATCCCACATTATACAACCTTTACTCATGAGCATGATAAAAAATCACCCCCTGTAGAAGTTTTACATAATATGTATACTGCTGGATATAATATGGTGAATAAACAAGGTTATAAAGGTTTAGTGCTTGGAGTTAATGAGCATGGTATTAGGTTTCCCATTCATATACCCCATAAACTGGATATGTATGGTGTTGGTTGTTCAAAGTCTCAATTCAAGATAGGTGATGCTAAACACCATCCTCCTCTTCACATTCTTCTCCCTACACCTATCTTAGATAAGCCTAATACTCATCAAGAAGTAGCTAAGAGGGTATATGTTGAACTAATGAATTCAAAGAAAGAAATATTTAGACCTATGCCAATAGATGCCTTATACAAATATAAATGTCCTTTTCATTATAGAAACACACATTTACTTGTTGATTGTAAACATTTCAAGTTATATGTTAGAGAAAGAGCTGCTTTAGGTATTATATCGCACTCTCGTGTAGTTTTACAATTCCTTCATAATTTTGATATAGGGGATTCCCCCTCTTCTGATATAATATAGATGTTCTTCCCCCTCTTGTCTTATGACTGGGGGGCAAGAGGTGTATTCTTGTCTAGTCTCCTAAGATCCATTAGGATTTTAGCATATATGGTGCCTTGAGCTTAATTGGTATTCTTTCTCTCCTATTTTTCTATGGTTTTGCATTATGTTCTTAATCATCCACATAATCTATTTATAAATATATCTTTTCCAAGACATTCATTTTGTGAATGTATCCCTTGTCCCTATCCCTGGGGTGCAAGGTACCTCCTTCTTTCTTTTTGTCTAGGGAATTGCTTTCCTTAGCCTAGTGGTATTTGTTTATATTGCAACATTATTTCAGCATATTGACCAATTTTTTGACTATGGATAACCTTCTTATATGAGAAGTTGTGGTCCTAAGTTGGCACTTCTTCTCTATGTTACAAATTATGTTGTTTGTAAACTCTCACCCTTGCTTTGGTGTTAGAGTTGTTTCCCTCATTCCAAAGATTTTTCTTCCTTTTCTTTGTAGGGGGCTTGACGATTGAATCTTTGTTGCCGCTATTGAAAGATTATATTTTATCTAAAGTACTCCTCTTTGGTGGGGGTTTGGTTGATAAGATCTCTTTCTTGGTGGATCCTTTTCCATGAGTGACATCCTTTTCATGATTATCTATACTCTTTGATGTAGGGTTCAATATCCCTTGCCAAGAATATGGTGTACATTTTTGTAAATAGGATATCTCCTTGCATTGTGAAGTAGGTATCCTCTTTCATCTTTGTTCCTACACTTGGGGGGCAAGGATGCCATCTCCTTCTTTTCTATCTTTTTGGGATTCACCTCTTTCCTTGGTTAAGCAATATATATCTATTATGTGATATCCAATCATACATAATTTTTTTTTTTTTGGTTTGCATTGAGGATCTATGTCCTTGATAATAACCTCTTTTCTAGTTTGACATTGGGCTTCAATGGTTGATATATCTCTTACCTTGGAAATTGAACAGTGTGCTATCCCTCATAAGGGTTACTTTTTTTCACTTCTTGGATGATATCTCTTTGCATGCGTCCCTTCTATTGCCTCATAGGAGTTGTGACCTTCTTGGCTTGGACAGGGTGTTGTTTGAGGATATTTTCTTGATGTTGAAGAAGGCTTTATCCTTGTTCTTTCCTTTCCTTAACATGTCAAAATAGTATTTTTTTTCCATATTAAGGAGGGGGGCATATGTAGGGTCTCCCTTGTACTATAGTTTTTTATTTTTACATGCTAAATCTTGGAAGGTAATGCACATAGGTTAGTAAATCCTGAAAAGATACCCATAAATATGCTAAATCTTGCAAAGGTAATAGACATAAGCTACTAAATCTTGAGGAGACATGCATTTTAAATTTTTTTTAATATGCTAAATCCTCTGAATGTAACGCACATAAGTTGCTAAATCCTGAAGGGACATAGATTTCACATTTATAATATGCTAAATCTTGGAAGGTAATGCACATAAGTTGCTAAATCCTGAAAAGATACACATCTATATGCTAAATCTTCCGAAGGTAACGCACATAAGTTGCTAAATCTTTAAAAGACACACATTTCATATTCATAGTGATACAAGAAGGTGGATCTATGGGTATTCTAGAAGCCATCACAAGACACATTACAATTGCAAGCATAGTTTATGGGTGAACCTGTTGGGCTCTCCCTCAAGGGTGATTCATGGTAAGGTGGGCATCTTACTAGGCTAGGTAATCACCCTTTTCCCTTTCTCTCTTTTTGATTTCATGCTAGTAGGACTGGATCATGAAGCTATGTTATTTATAGTGTTTCTCCTATCTTTATTATGTAATCATTTATGCTTTTATGATAGATTTCCAAATATGATATTAGTATGAGAAATGTTTCTTAGCGAGGTTTCTTATGATAGTTGATTTGGGTTTGTTTTAGTACTAACCCCTCTTTTGTGTCTTTTTCATTTTTGTTTTCACACCCTCATGCATGTATGTTGAGTTAGAATCCTTAGCTTAGGGGCTTGTGTCCCTAACTAAGTGTTATCCTATCTGGTTGCGAATCCATTGGGATCTCTTTTTCCTTCTCCTTTACCAAGAGTTTGCATCAAATCCATACTCTTGCTAAAGTGGGGGCTTAATGTATCATCTTAAAATGGAAATATTTCCATATTAAAAGTGTTTAGCCCTCTGTGTGAGTGGTCTGGGTCATGTCAAGCACCTTGAATCAGCTTTTTGATTGGATCTAACTTTTTCTCTCCATTCTTCCTCTATATGCCCCTATTTTTAGTATATTTCTACATTTCCTAGCATTCTGGGTTGGGGTTTGGAGGTTTTTGACCTCAGGGTCAAAGTCGACCTTGAGGGTCAAATTTGACCTTGATGGTCAAATTCAACCTTGAATCTGAACTAGGTCAGGGTCGACCTCAACTCTGACCTAGGGAAGATTCAACCTTGTCCTTGACCCCCAGTTCAAATTTCATGTTTTTCTAATTTCTGGGTATCAGGTTTCAGAAATATTCTTTTTCCCGCCTTTGGGTCAGCCATTTCAGGTTTCAGAATGGTAAATCCTTAAATTACATTTAATGTTGGTCCATTTCTAGGGGTTAAGGTTAATTGGGATTTAATTACCCAATGTCGGCCTTCTCTAGAGGTTTGTGACCTAGATCACTATAAAAGGAGGCATTCCTCTCTCATTTTCTCAATCAAGTTTTCCATCTCATTTTCCTTCATGCATCAACCACTCTTAAGGAGACATTGGTGATCAAGTTTTGGCAATCAAGTTCTCTCTCAAGCAAGATCAAGCATCCATTCAAGCATTCAAGCCCTCTTCTCCATTCAAGCTCTCCATTGAAGATCAAGGATTCAAGTCTTTGAAGGGATTTGGTTCAAGCATGCAAGATTCATCATTCAAACCCTAGATCTAGCCATCATGATGGTGTGATCTTCCTTCAAGATCCTTTGTTCATCTTCTAGATCCATTCATTCTTCTATGAAAGTGGATTCCAAGCATACAAACATGGAGGTCTTATATTTACTTTCATGGCTTTGATCTACATTTTCCATTGTTGTGCTCAAGCTTTTATATCAATATACTTGTTTACATTCATAATACAATTGCATATCTATCGAATTACATAGCTTCATTGTTAGATCTACTTCTACTACTTACACGCATTCTCCATTTAAATTTCAATATTAAGGTTGATTCCAAACTGGAGTTTGACCAAGGCAAACCCCTTAAACAAACAAGAAAAATCCTATTTTTCTTGTAGGTGCATGTGCAGAACTTTGGATCTGAGATTCGATTTGGATATGCTTTTCGATGAAATTCTAAGATCTGTAGAGAAAGTCAAAGTTGACCTTCAGAAGAAGAACGTAGCCTTTGAGCTTTTATGAGGGTCAAAGACTACCTGCTGTCAGAAAGATAACAAATTCATGAGTTTTCTTCCTCTCGACATTTCCAGTCCAAAATAGGTTACAGAATTGCCCGAAACTGCACATAGACATCATAAATAAACATTTTCTAGATTTTCCCTACTTTGAGGTTAGTATTTCCTTTTCAATTATTTTAGATTTCAAACACATAATCCATTATAGGGCAATATAAGGTTTTCTTCTTCTTCCATATTCTCCATAGATTGATTCTATTGTGCATTAACCCTTTGGTTGATCAATTTGGATCTCTCCTTTGGGAATTTGGATTTAGAAGTAGATCTCATATTTCCCCCATACCAAATACACATTACATCATAGGAGGAAACACTATTTCTTCCTACTCATTTTGGTTAACCTGACATACTTACCCCTTTTCTTTTGTGGAATTAGATGCCCTATTGTGTTAGATTTTAGATCCTTTCTTGCATTTAGATTAGATCTAGTTTATGCTCTTGCATTTTAAATTCAAAAATACAAAAAAAAATCTATATATTCAATAAAATACAAACATTTCATTTTCTATGGAGATCGTTAAGATGCTTTGGTGTGTAGTCATGTTCTTTATTACCCTTCTTTTAGCATCCCTTTATAGTACCTATAATGTTTATGAGAGTCTCATTCACTTCATTATGTTGATGACCCTTCACTTTACTCTTGCCTATGCTTTTGTGAAGTTGACCGATACTAGTATTCCTACATTCAAAACCTTCATTAAAGATTTATTTGGTAGTCTTATTAATCTTTTGGTTTATGTGAAGAATTTGGTAGATGATACACCATGTCCTAATCTTCCTAATCTTAATCCTATCTATCCTAATCTTAATCCTAGTATTCCTAATCCTATTCTAAGACCTAATTCTCCATCTATTCATCCTCGCTCTTCATGTACTTATGATGGGATTCAACCTATACCTTAGGATGTGGATGTGAGAGAATTCTTTGATTTACCTTCCCCTCTGATTCATGATGACATTAAAGGAAAGGGTAAAGAAACTTCTTCAAAACCTATTATCCCACCTTATACAACATTTACTCATGAACATGATAAACAATCACCTCCTATAGAAGCTTTACATAATGTGTATACTACTGGATATAATATGGCTAGTAAACAAGGTTATAAAGGTTTAGGGCTTGGAGTTGATGAGCTTGGTATTAGGTTTCCTGTTCATATACACGTTAAACTAGATATGTATGGTGTTGGTTGTTCAAAGTCTCAAGTCAAGATAGGGGATGCTAAACATCATCCTCCTCTTCACATTCTTCTCCCTACACCTGTCTTAGATAATCCTAATACTTGTCCATAAGTAGCTAAGAGGGTATATGTTGAATTAATGAATTCGAAGAAAGAAATCTTTTGACCTATGCTGATAGACACCTTATACAAATATAAATGTCCTTTTCATTATAGAAACACTCATTTACTTGCTCATTGTTAACATTTCAAGTTATATGTTAGAGAAAGAGTTGCTTTAGGAATTATGTCGCACTCTCGTGCAGTTTTACAATTCCTTCATAATTTTTATATAGGGGATTCCCCCTCTTCTGATATAATATAGATGTTCTTTCCCCCTCTTGTCTGATAACTGGGGGGCAAGAGGTGTATTCTCATCCAGTGTGCTAAGGTCCATTAGGCTTTTAGCATATATGGTGACTTGAGCTTAATTGGTATTCTTTCTCTCCTATTTGTCTATGTTTGTGCATTGTGTTCTTGTATACAAATAAATGCACCTTCATAGAATTAGGGTTAATAATCAACAATAAGTAAAATAATAACTAAATACAACCATAATTGAGAAACTATTTAACAAAATCAATGATTAATTGAGCATCCTATGGCTCTCTAACTAAGATGTTAATGAGTGAGCTCTTAGCAAGCTCTCATTAATGACAGTCCTAGAATGAGAATGATGAAGATAAAAAAATGCTAAAGCTAACAATTATCAAGATAAATGCTAAAATTGCTCTTAAATGCTTTTCTAAATTCAAATTGCAAGAGCTTTGATTCAATTCTCAGATTGGTGGTTGATGAATTATGAAGGATTTTAGCCTTCCTTTTATAGATTTTCCAATGGTAGGGGGTGTAGTTGTGTTTAATCATGATTGAGTCAGGGTTAAGTCTTTGGTTCCACCCTTTGAAGACAAAGAAAAGTTTGTGTCCTCAAAGCTTGAGACAAGTAGACAAGATGGATGGTCAAGATTCCTTTTTACTTTCAGTGAATGAGATTCAATTTGGCTTGATCCATGTGAATGCCTTTCCTCAAATCTCATTGGTTGATTGATTTTCCTCTCCTTTTGGTTTTTGAGAGTAGTTGATTTTTATTAATTGATTTAATTGATTTATTTTAGCCATGTACCCCTTGAATGGGTTGAATTTAATTTAATCCAAAACTATACAATTAATTGAATTAATTGTATTTTGATTTGACTGCACTTAATTAAAATGCTCTCAATTTTGATTGATATTGGATTAACACTTGATTTTAATTTTGATTGGCTAATTATGCATTGTGATTCAATTGATTCAATTATGTCCTTGATTTACCTTGATTTGACTTAATTTGCTTTGAATTATTGTTAAATTATCTTTGTCCATTTTTAGGTGATTACAAATGCCCCTCTTTGAGTTGACTTGTGAAGCATGTCGATTCAAAGAATACTCTAATCTTGCTTGATTGATAGGTCTTGATTCATTGATGGTTGATCTTTGATGTTTATTTTTAATGTCTTTCGATGGTTGATCCTCTGATTTTTCGATATGAAGTTGATGTAGATATGATTGATATGAAACTCTCCTGATTGATGTGATTCTCTGATGATTGTTCTTGATATATGATGATTGATTTGCCGATTGATCTTGATATGATGTTTGATTTGATGATTGATATAATGCCCCTTTCATTTGATTACAAATTTTTTTCTGATAACAGCTTTCAATTTGATTTGATGATCTATCCTTGATTTTCGTTGATGTTACTGATGATGTTGATCTGATTATCTGATGGTATGCCCCCTCAGAAATGAAAGATATTGTTATTTTTGATGGAGAGGTTTAAATGTTTGATTGATATGTTTTCATTTCTGAAAAACACTTTATGATATACCACCCTTCTTAATTTGCCCCAGTAAATGCAATAGATTCATATAGGTCAAAGTCATTTCTTACCTCAAAATTAGGTCAAATTTAGCTTAAGTAGGTTGAAAAACCTAGATTTACTACTCATTTTCACTTTTGACTTCTGTGATTTTACTCTGGTTCTGCTTGGATTTTTGAGATGGTTGTGCCTATTCGAGAGCATCAATTCAAGCGTTGTTGGAGATATGCAAGGCCACTTGACTATGGACCTCTGGTAAGTATTTTTCAACCCTCGGTATTGTATTTATTGCTCATTAATTAGCATTTATTGCATTTCCCAATTTCATCGCTTCTTTGAAATATTTAATTCACTCTTATGCAAATTTCAATGTTGCCTAACACTGTTAAACGTCACATCCGCAGTTTTTAGTATTGCTTACGAGTATTTCAATGTTTCTTATCAACTTTTCATTGTCACCTATGGTTAAATGATTCACACATAGCCTTAGGTTTTAAAGACCAGATTCTTTAAGTTTTTACACCTATGAAACCCTAGCAATTTAATGTTGCCCAGGAAGGTTTTAATGTCATGTAAGTCAATTCAGTGTCGCCTGTGAAAATTTTGTTGCCTGAGACAAAAGTACTGTCGCCTGTGAAAAATTATGTCACTTAAGGAAATATTGCTTGCGATGAATAAAATCACACCTGTAGCATTTTTGTTAGAATTTTCACTTGTACTTGACTATTTTCTATTTTAATTTTTCTATTTTTTGAAATATTTAGTACGTCAATATGACTGATTAGAATAATATGATTGGGTCAGTTATATTTGAACTAAACAATTGATTAGGATATCAATATAGTAATACCAATGAAGTTGATTTGTCAATCTATTATGATAGAGTGATGGTCTAATATTTTACTCTCAAGATCTAGAGATATAAAACAAAGATTTTCCTTCCTCAAGGTATAGAGTTAGTATTTTTGATGCGCTCATGATGAGCAAATGGATTTTAAAATAACTTGATCGACCTTAGATGTTCCTTGACATAATATGCTGATATGATTCTTTTGTTCTTTGCCAAATAGGCTGACTTCCCTGTGTTATATATCTGATCAGTTCCATGATGGGTTATTAACCTTGGACAAACATTGACTACGACTGAGTACCGTGTTATAGAGCTTTGTGGTTTGAGCTTCCTTCTCGATCTTCCCCAGTTTCAGCTGAACCATGGGTTATTGACAACTGTGGAGGAGCATTGGCACTCTGACCACAATACTTTCCATCATCCTCATGGTGAGATGACGATCACGCCCGAGGATGTGTATTGTTTACTAAGGATTCCCTGTTGAGGAGAGATTGTTTATTATGACTCTGTGTATGATTCTACTATCTGCTGATGAATGTTCGGGGACAATTTGATTGATGATGATACGATCACATGGCCACAGTTTTCTTTTTTCCCTATATTGCCTACAGTTCTTGGTGCATTGATTGGTGGTCTACTTTTTCTTGACCGATGAGGTCACGGTTTTTCTGTTGGTTGGGGTAGGATTTTAGAGGATTTACTAGCATAGCCTTGACATTTTGAATGGGGTTCTTGCATACTAGCTCAGTTATATTAATATCTTCAAGAGGTGGTGTACAAAGAGAGTTCTTCCTTATTTGCTGGTGCTATTATTCTCCAGTTATGGATTTGGGAGCATCTTCCTATTACCAGGCCTATTTTTGATAGGAGATGACCACATGGATATCCTTATGCCTTTCTATATACTGGTATGGTGATTTAGCATCATTTAGGTCACCTAGATTATTGGAGACATTAGATAGATGATCTTGATCAGGTTACATGGTGTCCCTACCTTGATTGTGATTTCTGGCGGGAGGATGATGATGAGTTGCCATATATGTTTAGCCCTCATTGGATGATTGGCCGATCTGATACTATTATTGAGTAGTTATTTTTTGGTCAAGTTTCTAGACAGTATGGTAGGATACAGGATATGCCTCTGGGTAATGCCTTATATGCACATGTTCAGGCCAAGAGATCTTTATGGGGCCCTTGTATTGATTACCAATTTACCTTGGCTCAAATTGCTGCTATGCCTTTCTACAGATGGGAGATGTTGACAAGTATGTCAAATGCTGGTATGTCCCATGAGTATCAAGATTGGTGGTCTTGAAACAGGTTTATTCATTTCACAGATCTAGGGGAGCTTATTCCTAATCGACATGGTGGTGGCAGTGGTGGTGATGATGGGCATGGTGGTGGTAGACATCAGAGGCATAGAGATCCTCCTATTATTAATGGTAGAGGATGGGTGAGGGATGGACATGATTGGGATAGAGCCAGAGATAGACATGTTGATGCAATCTAGATAGTTCATCCTAGAGCAGTGGTTAGACATGATAGAGTTCACCAGTAGTAGCGAGCTCAGAGACAGGCTCATGTTGAGGCTACTAGATAGGTTCCTGGGGGTTTAGATCCTTTAGTGTAGTTACAGAGAGTTTCCCTCGCACAGTAGGATGATGATGCTCAATAGGTTCAGGGACAACAGGTTCTGGCACAATAGATTTTGCAGCCAGTTCCTTAGCCATAGGATCATGGACAGGGTCCATAGGATGCTCCCACTATTGGTGCTTTAGCCCAAGATATGCAGTCTATGAGGACAAAGATATCTACTATTATGGGGCATTTAGATCAGGTTGCTGCCTTGATGTAGTAGTTTCTTTTAGTAATGATTGTTTAGAGACTGAGTGGAGTGAGCACTTCTCAGGCTCCTCCTTCACAGGATGATAGAGATCCACGTGGTTTTGGTGCTACGGGATCTTGATTGATTGATGATAGATTCACTTATCATTGATGTCCTCTGTTGCACATTTCATCTTTTTTGATTTATCAGAACCTTTGATGTACCACTTTCATGATATTGTATCTGGATAAATTTTGATGTACTAGATCCTTTGAGACACATTCTTTTGATGATATATGATGATCTATTCCTTCATCTCTATTGATGAGTTTGATTTATGAGATTATCTTTATATGCAACTATATGATGTTTATGATGTATTTACTTTTATGTGATGGATGCAATGTATCTTATTTTTATGATATAGATAGATGGATGCATTGATGTATGGATATTATGAGATGTTCTTTATTTTTCAAAGTATGGATGCAAGTTATTTTATGATCAGATGGATATGGATGATCCTATGTTTTTGTATTTTCAAATGTATGCAATTCTATCCATAACTACATGTATGCAAATGATGTATGAGTAATGATCCTCTTTTTCTTTTTTGGATAATGACTAATGATTAATGATATGCATGTATGCAAAAGATAATCTCATTTTCATTGTTTTCGGTCTAAAATCATGATTTTTGAATTGAACCCTCCCATTTCATTTTTCCCCTTGCAATTTAAGTGAAGAAAAGAAAAACAAATATATACAATGCCCTTAATCTAACATGTATGCAGCTAACTGTCATTATTCAAGATTTAGAGCTTATAATCATCATTGAGCATTTTTGGATCCCATTTTTGAGTACAATCATCACTAGTTCAACTATGATGAGATGAATACTTTTTCCTTTTCCTTGCTTTCCCATCGGTCTCTTCGGTATGACTATCATTGAATGAAGCCAATCATGAGAGTGTGAATACCGATTTTGTCAGATTCTATGTTGCAAGTGGATGTTGGTATTATGATATTGAAGATCAAAATAGCCAAGGTATCTGTTTGCGTAAACAAGTAGAAATCTCCATTTTAGCCTATGTACAAGTCCTCAATGATTCTTTGATGATCACGTCCTTAGACAAATAATACATGATTTAAAACTTTGATTTTAAGATAGTCATTCATAAATCAAGAAAATATTATCCTTTCATCATAGCTTGTCTAGTCTAAAACTTTCATCGATTCGCTAGAAAGAAATGATTTCATCAATTGAGTCAACACTTAGAAAAAATTTTTTGGCCATGTTTTTCAAATCCATAGTTCAAGTGTAGTTCCATCCATTTCAAATTTTTAATCCTGATAAAGGGTAAGGTCATTTAAGTTCTTGGATCAAATTTTCATTTTAGGCTCAAATTGGATTGAGATGTAGATTTGATTAAGTGTTCCTCTTTCGAGTGTGATGAATTGATTCTCTAATTGAATAAAGCTTGTTGATGAATCCTTTCTCCTTGAGAGTAGATTGCCACTAGTTTGATATTGATTTCGTTTATGGGACTTAGAACAATTTTTTGATTAGGTGACCAAAATCTTAAGGTACTTGCAAATGCAACTGTGGGGTTTTATTATGCAATATATACAAATGCTGGCGAATGCAATATTAACAAGGTGACCTTCTAAGTATGCAACTAACTTGGACTTTCAATGGTGCTTGTTTACCAAGTTTTCATCAATTGAATGGATCAAGCTCTTTTTAAAAAAAAAAAAACTTTTCTCTTTTTTCGCTACCAAGGTGCCTATTTGCTAGGTTTTCACCAAGGCAGTTTTCTTCTTTTTCAATTTTTTTATATTTTTCTTTTTTCAAATTTTTTTTTTTCATATTATTAAGGTGCCTATTTGCTAGGTTTTCACCAAGACAACATCTTTTTGAGGATCATATTTGAATGTTTTTCCTTTCTTCATGCTCAATTTTCCACTATTTTTGATCTTTTGTGCTTTTCAAATGTTTTTGATATTTTCAACTTTTCCAATGTTTTTGGTTTTTTCAAGATCTCTTTTGAATTATGTACAATAAATATGATGCTCTCCATCTGATACTCTTTCATCTACCCTAGGTATAGAACCTCTTAAGATGTATGTTGTTTATGGGTTCTTGGAGCTCTTCACCATCACAATCTGATAACTTGTATGTGCCGGTCCCAAAATCTTCAACAATGAGAAATGGTCCTAACCAGTTTGCTTCCCACTTTCCTTTTTTCTCTCTTTCTGCTTGGTTCTTGGGATTTTCATGCAACACTAGGTCACCTATTTGGAATGTCCTTGGCTTGATGTGTTTATTGTAAGATCTTGACATTCTATTCTGGTACACCTTTAAGTGATCAAAGGCTTCTTTCTATTTTTCATCCAAGAGTTCTAGTTCTTGTAGCCTAGCAACCCTATAGTCTTCCTCATTTATCAATCCATGCATAGATATCCTTAAGGATGGAAGTTCTACCTCCAAAGGCAAAACTCCTTCTATTCCAAAGACTAAGGAGAAGGGTGTAGCCCTTGTTGGTGTCCTTATGGTTGTCCTATAAGCCCACAAGGTCAGGTTTATCTTGATATGCCAAACTCTACCAGAATTATCCACCGTTCTCTTCAAGATTTTCAATATGTGTTTGTTTGTTGCTTCGGCTTGTCCATTACCTTGAGGGTAATAGATTGAAGATGAATGATGTATCATGTGAAATTTGGTGCACAATTCTATTATGTCTTTGTTCTTCAAATGCCTTGCATTATCTATTATAATGGCATGAGGTACGCCATATCTACAAATTATATGATTTAGGATAAACAAGGATATCTTTTTTCCTGTTGAAGTTGATAGGGGTACAACTTCCACCCACTTAGTAAAGTATTCCATGGTCGTTATGATGAATTTATGCCCATTCGAAGGTGGTGGATGAATCATTCCTATTAGATCTAGACCCCACTGATAGAATGGCCAAGGTGTGGTCATTGGATGAAGTTCTTGTGCCAGCGCATGTATCAAATTTATGTGAAATTGACACTTACAAGTTTTTGCAAAGTTACAAGAATCTTTTTCCATGGTAGGCCAAAAATATCCTATCCTAAGAAGTTTCTTAGCTAAAGATAATCTGTTTGAGTGTGATCCACAAATTCCTTCATGAATTTCTCATAAGGCTAAGTTTGATTCTTCCTCTTCTAAACACCTAAGGAGAATTCCATCAAGACTTTTCCGATACAATGTTTCAACAATTATAGTGTACTTGGCAGCTTGTCTAATGAAACTTTTTTTTTGGTTTCTGGTTTGATTGATAGGAAGGGTTTGGTCTTTCAAATAGGTGTAAATGAGTCCATACCAAGGTGAGTCAGTTTTAGTAAGTAGGAAAAAGAAGTAAGGATGGGTTGGGTCATACGCGGGTTGAATCACTTCTTCTACCAAGAACTCGTATCTATCACTCTGATCAGGCATCTGCAAAAGTGATGCTAAGATTGCCATGGCATCTGTTGCATTGTTCTTTTCTCTTGGCACTTGTTCAAATGTGATGATTATGAAATACTTCTTGAGATTATCTACCATAGTTTTGTAAGGTACCAATTTGTCATCTTTAGTCTGATATTCTTCATTGACTTGATTTATGACTAATTGTGAATCTCCATATACCTTTAATTCTATCACTTTCCACTCTAATGCCAACTTGATTCCAATAACCAAGGCTTCATATTCTGCTATATTGTTTGTACATGGAAATAGCAATTTGTATGACTTAGGAATAGTGGAGCCTTGAGGCGTGATTAGAAGTATGCCTGCTCCTGACCCATGGTGAGTGTAGGAACCATCAAAATAAAGTTGCCATGTTTTTGCCTCAACATTCACAATTTCTACATCTAGGAATTCAAATTGTATAGGATGATTATCATTAAGTGGTGCCTCTACTAATTGGTCTACAATGAATTGTCCTTTAATTGCTTTTCTATCAACATATTCTATATCAAATTCACTTAGGATCATCATCCACTTTGCTAATCTTCCATTTAATGCTGTTTTGCTTAGTAGATACTTCAAAGGGTCAATTTTAACAATGAGTCTTATCTTGTGGGCTAGCATATAATGGCGTAATTTTTGGGAAGCACAAAATACAGCCAAGCATGCCCTTTCCATGAAGGTATAGTTTAGCTCATATTTGACTAAGGTTCTACTAATGTAGTAGATTGCTTTCTCCTTTCCATTCTCATCTTCCTATGCTAGAAGTGCCTCTAATGAATTCTCTGTTGCTAAAATGTACAAGATTAAGGGCTTGCATCTAATAGGTGGCATCAATATTGGTGGATTCATGAGGTATTTCTTTGGTAGATTAAAAGCCTCTTCACATTTTTCATCCAACTTGAAGATTGTATCTTTATGCAAGAGTTGGGTCAAATTATGGCATTTTTCTGCCAATTGATAGATGAATCTCCTAATGGATTGTCTCCTTCCTTGTAAAGATCTCATCTGAATAATGGTTTTAGGTGCTTCCATTTCCATTATGGCCTTCACTTTAGCAGGATCAACCTCTATCCCTTGTAAGATACAATGTAACTTAGAAGTTTACCAGATTGAACTCCAAAAGCACACTTCTTTGGATTAAGCCTTACTTTGAACTCCTCTAACCTTTCAAATTTTTTTGCCAAAATAGGTAGATGTTCTTTTCTTGAATGTGACTTAGCTAGTATGTCATCCACATAATCTTCCATGAATCTATGCATCATATCATGGAATATTGTAGTCATTGCTCTTTGATAGGTTGCTCCGACATTTTTCAAGATACAATGTAACCTAGAAGTTTACCAGATTGAACTCCAAAAGCACACTTCTTTGGATTAAGCCTTACTTTGAACTCCTCTAACCTTTCAAATTTTTTTGCCAAAATAGGTAGATGTTATTTTCTTGAATGTGACTTAGCTAGTATGTCATCCACATAATCTTCCATGAATCTATGCATCATATCATGGAATATTGTAGTCATTGCTCTTTGATAGGTTGCTCCGACATTTTTCAAGCCAAAAGGCATGACATTCCAACAAAATGTACCCCATGCACATGTAAAGGTAGTTTATCTTGGTCTTTGGGTGCTATCTTGATCTAATTATAGCCACTAAATCCATCCATTAGTGAAAACATGGAGTGTCCCACTGTTAGGTCTACAATAGCATCAATGCTCAGAAGTGGGAAATCATCATTAGGACATGCCATGTTTAGGTCCCTAAAATCCATGCAGATTCTGATTGACTTATCCACTTTTGATACTGGCACTATGTTGGAGATCCATTGTGCATAATCAATGGCTTTTATAAACCCCACCTTTAATAGCTTCTCTAATTCCACTTTGACAAGTAAGGCTATATGGGGGTGCATTTTCCTTAGTTTTTGCTTGACCGGTTTAGCTCCTTCCCTTATATTGAGGTGATGCATTATCAAATTTGGGTCTAACCTTGGCATATCATCATAAGACCATGCAAAGTTAACTTTCTTTTCCTTAAAGAACTTAATGAACTCTGTTCTTTCTTCGTTGGATAGTGATGATGCTAAGTGGATGAACTTTGGCTCTATTTCTGTTCCAATGTTTATCTTTTCTATTGGCTCGATTAGAATTGGAGACCTTTCTTCATAGTGATCTAGTAGAACATTCAAACTCCCTTCTATAGGTGCCTCAGTTGTGTTTTCACCTTTAGAAAGATCCTTTATTTCTTTTTTTCTTTCTTGATCTAATGTTGCCACAAAGTGGTTTTCAACACTCGATTCTTTTCCTTTTCTATTTTTTTTATTTTTTATTTTTTCTTGGATTAAGAGTTTGGATGCTCCCTTTGATCATTTCTTCTTGATAGTCCTTGGTAGAAGAAGGTTCAACCGCGTGAAGGTATTGGGACAGTGTGTTGTCATTCAAGAAAGTTGGCAAGGTATCGGGTTCAATAGTATCCCATTCAATTAGATCCGGCCGAATGAGAGTTAAAGGGTCAACACTTGGGTTTATCTCAATTGGGCTTAAAGTGTATATCTCATTTTTGGAGGGTTCATACGTTGTATCTTGAAGATCTCGAACATGGGCTTCCTCTAAATGCTCTAAAGAAGAAGGATCAAAATCTTCCTCACTAGACTCCACTATGGTTTCTATTGGATAAAACTCATGGGGATTAAACCTAGCATTTGATTCTTCCATAGTAGCTCTCCATGAAGGAACATATGGCTCACCTACCCATTGATTTATTTTGACTTCTATGCTTCGCAGATTATTTGGACCCTCTTGAGTAGAACTAGATGCTTGATTTGGAGTTGATTCTACCATTAGTCCTTTATTTTTGGTAGAAGCATAGTTATGAATGACATCAATACCCTTGTCTTGGCATGAATCATCTGATAAAGTCTCCCATTCCCATTCATTAAAATCCTCATCACTATGAGATTCTAATTGTAGTATTTGATCATACACTTTGGGATAGTGTTTGTGTGTATATCCTTCTTCAAGATATCCTAAACGTGTTTTCTACTTGGAATCTCGCCATGTGGATTCTAGTGGTTCAATTAGCCCTTCATTTCTTGTACCTAAAGGTCCTTGACCTTTATACCCCATCTTTTGTATTATTGCAAAACCTTTACCATATTGGTGAGTAGGGATGGTTATATTTTGAATGTGCTTGACGTGAGCACTTGATTCTTCATCCTTGTATAACCAATTCAGAATTTCATTGTCCTCTTCACTCATGGTGGATGATGTACTTGCCCTTACAAAGTTTTCATTATATTTATGAGGTCAACTTGGAGTTTTTCCAAAGGACTTTGGTGACAAGGGTAGGTCCATCATGGATAAGGAATATTCACCCACTCCTTGTTGTTTGATTTTGCATTTCTTATCAAAGTTTTTCATCATTTTATCCATCTTTTGATAATGGGCTTCTTTAGTATATTTTTGGACAGCTTTGATAGAGTCTTCTTTTGTTTCTCCCCTAATATCATCCTCGTTAACCTTCTCTTTTCCTTTAGTCGATGTAGTTTGGTTAATGAGTTTTGGAGTTTCTTTAACAACAATTTCTTCTTCCATCTTCTCTTTTCCTTTTAGCAAAGGGATGTCTTTAGAGCTTTGGCCTTGTTCGATTTGATTGGGTATAGACCCTTCAGCATTGTGTGGAACCAATGAGTCATTTATAGGTTTGACGTTATTACAGTATTGTAAGGGATTGAGGTCCCCACTTACCAATATTTCTTGCCCTTGATATGGGAATTTTAGGCATTGATGGTAAGTTGAAGGAACAACCTACATTTCATGGATCCATGGCCTTCCTAATAAAATGTTATAAGTCAATTTTAGGTCCAATACTTGGCATATGGTCTCTTTTTGCATAGGACCAACTCTTATGGGCAAGACTATGACTCTTCTTGATGCTCTTTCTTCATCATCGTAGGCTTTTATGGTTATCTTTTTCTTTGGGTCAATAGCCTCCTCCGAAAATCCTAAGGCTTTTACCAAGCTAAGGGTACAAATATTTAGGCCAACACCTCCATCTATAAGGACTCTTTTGACCCTATGCTTGTGGATCAACACCTCTATGTGTAAGGGTAGATTTTGGGGATGATTAAGAGACATATCATCTTGTTTGGAGAATGATAGGCAATGAGGTGCAATTAAATGCCCCACCATGTTTTGGAACTTGTCTACCTCCAAATTTAGAGCCAAATTTGTTTCCAACAAGGCTTTTTCCAAGATATCCTTATGGATTGGTGATAGTTTGAGCAGCTCAAGAATAGAGATTTGAGCAGGAGTTCTTTGCAATTGGTCAACCAAGTTGTATTGTTTTGATGATGACATGGAAGCTTGGTTTGATATCACCACTTTTGGAGCATTATTAGGTATAACAATTTTCAATGCTTGCCCCTAGTGACCACATTTGCTGACGCTTCTCTTGATTTACCTTTTATTATAAAAACATTTATGCTTTTGTCTTCTTCACTTATGGTATTTATTGTGTTGTCATAAGTGTGGGAAATTTTCACTTTTTCATTACCCTTTTTATGGTTTTGATTTGTATTGGATGACTCCCCCTTTTCATGATTCAAAAAGGGGTTCTTGTAGGCCGTGTGATCCCCATTTTTTTGAGGTCCTTCAATTTGGATTATGTCATTATTAATCAAATCTTGCACTAAACACTTCAATTTCATGCACTCATTGGTTGGATGACCTCTTTTTCGATGGTATTCACAATGATGAGATGCATTCCACCAATGAGGTTTGACTTTAGGTTCATAATTTGATATGTCGGGTAGTGTGATAACTTGATTAGCCAACAAGGTTCTTAGCACATTCTCCAAAGGTTCACCTAAGGGAGTGAATTTCATTTTATTATAGCTGGAGTTTGATTTTGACTTATCCCAAGTCTTATTGTTGGAAGTGTTAGAATTGTTGTTGTTATAATTATTGGGATTATATGGAGCTTTATTTTCTTGGTTAACATTGTTTGAAGAATTCACTCCATAGGGTAGAATCAAAGGGGTAGAATTCAAGTTGTGTGACTCCACAACCCCATCATTCACAAGATTTTTATTGTTACTTTTGTTCCATGATTTAAATTTATCATTGTGATTATTGGCCCTTTGATTAAAATATTTAGGAACATAATTATTGTTATTGCTGCTGTTATTGTTGTTGTTGCATTTATTGTCTTTAAATAATTTAATCTCACCTCTTTTGACCAAGACATCTTCAATCTTCAATCCATTTTCAATAAGTTTTTCAAATGTTGCAGGACATTTAAGTTGTAATCGATAGTTCATTTCAGTGGTCAAGTTATTGGTGAAAATCTCCATCTTCTCTTTCTCCGGGATACTTTGTGGGTACCTTGTGAAAACGGTCCTCCACCTTTGTAGGAATCCTAAAAAGGAATCCCCATCTTTTTGTTTGGTATCACATAACTTGAGCATAGTGATCTCATGCTCAATGTTGTAGGAGTAATGGGTTATGAACTTGGAGGCTAATTCCTCAAAAGACTTTATTCTAGGGGTTAGTTTTGAAAACCACTCCATTGCAGGACCTCCTAAGCTTCTAGGAAAGAGTCTCATTAGATAAGTGTCATTGTGCATGAACTCTATGCTTAGGGTGCAAAATTCCCTTAAATTGTCTTGTGGGTCTCTTTTACCCATGTATTTATCATATTTGGGAAAAATAGTATTAAAAGGAAAAGATACCATTGCTAAGCTTTTGTCGAAAGGAAAAGGACACAAAGCTTCTATAGAAAAGGCCTTAGGTTTAGCTGCCATCTTCATGGTATCTATTTGTTCTTGAAAGGCCTTAATTTTCCTAGTAATGACGTTCATAGGATCATCTTGGTCTTGGTCCTTCCTAAGTTGGTCAATGTCAAAATCATAGGGAAGCTTTACCCCCTTTTTTGCTAAGCTTAGGAAGAAGTTCTCCCTATCTTTGTGTATTAAGTTTTCCATCACTTCTAGGAAATCATTGTTAGAAAGGAAAGACCACCAAGATAACTGAGAGGGGGGGGGGGGGGGGTGAATCAGTTATCTGATATTTAAACCATTTATCATCATTGACTTCAATATCAACTTCAATAGCTTTAAACCATATAATTAATGTAGTAACCAACCATAGAAAGATAACCATACACAATGACACAACAACACAAGATAGGTTAACTAGGGAACCTCTTGATCAAAGAGTAAACCTCGGTGGGAATGATGCCCAAAAAATGATGCACTAATATGAAAGTTCCTTGTTAGAGGATGGACCCTGTTAGGAGTCTTATGAAATACATTTAGTACATATGAATCTCTGTTAGGAGATTTTGAATCCTTGTTAAAAGATTCTAACCCTATTAGGAGTTGTGGAAGACAGAAGGACCCACTGCCCAAATAGCTTCAAGGCAAGATCTATGAACTCACTATCCAACAGATCTTAGGATTATTCAACATAATAATATGAAATATGTTACCTCCTTCACACTATGCCAAAACCACACTCTCTGCTACACAAGATCACAAATTCAGATCTCTGTACTTCGCAAGTCTTCCTTCATCACTGAATCAGCTCTTTTCTCCACTTCATGCATACATTCGCATCACAACTTTCATAATTTCATTATCACAAATCTCAAAATACTCATACATAACAAGGAAAACATTCCTTCCTTTATACCACACTCAAATAATTACAAATGAGTCGGCATGCAAATACAAAATAATAATTTCAACACGCTACATCAAAATTACATAAAATTATCAGCTTCTAGATACAATAACTTTCCAATCATGTGATCTCAAAGTTTTCACTTTGAACCACATCACCACCAATGAGTCTCAAAATTCCCTTTAACTATGAAGAATCAGATTCCATCCCAATTAGGAGATATCCTCCGATTACCAAAAATTGCTACACAGGAAAACTGCTAGAATACTGCTTCCACCAAAATGCTTATAAATTTCACTAATAAATGAATTTCTCTTTGCACTCTTAAACATAGGCTAATAATACACCAAAGAGCATACCATCAACTGCACATAACTCAATCTACAATATAACATGTGCACAAAACAAAACTATGCCTGCTTCTCTGCTAAAACTCCAGAATAACACTGTGTTGACATCAATGACAATCATAGTCATGAATGCAACAACCACTGCTACAAAATGACTGCCAAAGGCTTCAACATTCATTCCTAAAAATATCCCCCATTGGCATTGATGGCAACATAGATGAAAAACATCCAATGTTCCAAAAATCCAATCACTGCTGCTCAACTGCACTGCTACTCATCATCAATCAAATCTTGCTCCATTATCCTATTCAATCTCTTCAATAAATGTAGTTCCTCAATGTTTTTCATGATTCTCTCCCCCATTGACATCAATGACAGAAATTCTATCACTATGTTAAACAATAGCTCAATGTCAAAAGACACTATTCAGAAAATACATTCACAAGAGTCCTTAATGACTCAACTCAGATACACATACTCCCCCATAGAGAAAGTACCAACATCCAATCCAGAAAATAGATAGGGCCATAAACCACTGGACGGATGTAACCAACTACATCATTAATCAAAAGTAGGTTGGGGCATAACCCCAAGCATACCTCTTAGATACTCAAATGTATCCTTAGGCAAGGGTTTAGTAAATATATTTGCTATCTGTTCCTTTGTGCTTATGTACTCCAGTTTGACTTCTTTTTTTGCAACTTTCTCTCTTACAACATGATACTTGATCTCTATTGCTTTGTTTTAGAATGTAAAACTGGATTCTTAGACATACTAACTGTACTTGTATTATCACAATATATGATAATAGGCTCATCAAACTTGATTCCCATGTCTATCAATATCTGCTTCATCCAAATTATCTGATTACAATTGTTTGCTGCTGTAATATATTCTGCTTCTGCTGTACTTTGTGAGATACGTACAATTCTGCTTTTTGCTCAACCAAGAGACTAATCTTCCTCCAAGAAAAAAGGCTCCATCACTAGTGATTTTCTTGTCATCAACGCTACCTCCCCAATCAGCATCAGTAGATGCACATAGGGTAAAATCATCAGAATTTTCATACCCAAGTCCATAGTCCATTGTTCCTCTAAGATATCTCAATATCCTTTTTACTGCTGCATAATGTGACTGTCTAGGTTCGGCTTGAAATCTCGCTACCATCCCAATTGAATGTTGTATATCTAGTCTAGTGTGTGTCAAGTAATGCAATCCACCAATCATAGATCTGTATTTCTTTTGCTCAACTTCTGGTGTTTCATCTTTACTAGATAGTTTATGTCCTATAACCATAGGTGTTCCAACTGGTTTGCAATTCTCCATATCGAATCTTTTCAATAAATCATTCAAGTACTTAGTCTGACTTAGAAAGATACCATCTTTGTTTTGTGTTATTTGCAATCCCAAAAAGTATTTCATTTCTCCAATCATACTCATTTCAAATTCTATTTTCATTTCATCAGCAAATTTGTCACTAGCTTCATCTTCTCCTCCAAAAATAATGTCATCAACAAAAATAACCAAAATTAACAATCCATTCTCAATTTCTTTTGTGTATAAGTTGCTATCAGCTGTTCCTTTTGTAAATCCCTAGGGACTAGGCTTTTGAGGATACTTGTTTTGAAAGCTTCAAGCCAAACAAAGATTATATTTTAACCTAGCATAAAATCAATCCAAAACAAGGAAAACTCTAAACTAAGCCACCTCAGATAGAGCTTAAAAAGGTGCACCCAAGCACTGTTTGATTTGCTCTTGCTTAACGGATGTGGGTGTGCTCTCTAAGCACTTGGAGCATGTTTCTTATGCATTTTAGGATGGATTGAGATCCATGAAAACCTCATAAATGACACAAAATAGGTATAGAACACCTGATTTGCCCCTAAGGCCTCAAGGATCCAAATGACGCTGAAATGAAGATTAAGCTACATGATGTTTATGCTAAGATTGATTAGACCAAATAGAGATGTGATATGATGCTATGCTTATGCAAAATAATGGAAGAAACTAGGTTAATCCATTAAATCTATGCTAAGGTGTGTTTTAAGAAAGCTTGAAAATGATGAAAAACTAACAATTAGTATTGATTATGCTAAGTCTAGAGCTAAATAAGCATGATAACAATGCTTGAAAATAAAAGGTGAATGAATGCTCTTAGAAATGAGAGTATTTATAGGATTTCCTAAGGGGGAATGAGTGGCCAGGATCAAAATCCTTAAGAGAGGCCAAGCTTCATTCAAAGGGGAGCACATGGATTGTGCTAGTTCAGGGCCACCTCCTTGTGACAAGTGTCACAAGGGCATTGGGTTGAAAGATGGGAGGGATGTGCACAATTTGGGAAATGTGCCTAAGGTCAAAGGGTGTAAGAAAGGGGTGAGGGGCTTCTTAAATGCATCATAAATGCATGTAAGAGGGATAAGGAGGCTTTAAATGTATTTAATACATGTAAGAGAAGTCTCTAGAAGTTTGTTGACTTTGGGTTAAGCTTAGGAATTGGCTAACCTTGGTTAGGGAATGTGACAAGGTTAGGGGGGGATTAGGATTAGGACTTTCTAGAAGAGTCTAGAATTTCCTTAGGATAAATATGAATTTTAGGAAATAAATAAAGATTTATTTATTTCCATGGTTTAGGTTTGAGAATATTAAAAATGAATTTAATAAACATGAGGATTAAATATTTAATCTTAATTAAATATTTTGAGTTGGGATTAGGGTTAGGAAATGATGGGATTAGCCTTTAATCAAAATTAAAGAAGGATTAGAAGATTCTAGAAGAGGTTAGTGGTCTTAAGGAGATTGGCCAAGTTTTGGGCAAAAAATAAATAAATAATTTATTTTGAGATTTTTTGGTCAATTTATTAATTAAATAATTAATAAATAGGGGAATAATGTTTAAATAAGATTTAAACATTTTTGAGATGGGTTCCTTAATTAAATATTTTTAATTAAGGTAAAGGGATTTAATGGAATAAAAATAAATAAATAAATTAAATAAATAATTAATTAATAAATGATGATGTCATTAGGGATTTTTCCAAAAAATAAAAATACTTTATTTTCTAAAGGATTTTTAGGTGTCTACTTTTTGCCCCTCTTTGATACGATGCCGCAAATGGCATGGTGTGAAAGACAAGAAAATAAGATGCCCAAGGCTAGAATTTAGAGGAATGAGGGGTTGTGCCCCCTCGAGAAAATAATGCAAGGAGGAAACTTTGTGGAATTTTCTTGAAAGTAAACAGAGAAGGAAGGACCGAGGAAAAAGGGGAGATAAATAACCAAGCTTCCAAGAGCAAAGATGGGTGAATGCAAGATGAGATGGAATGCAAAATGCAGGATGCAGCTACATGAGGGATGCAAGATGCAAGATTTAATCTATATGATGCAAGATGCAGGGGATTTGGGGAAGCTCCAAGTGAAAATGTGGAGAGCACAACCTAGTTTAATATAGCAATGCTAGAGACCTGCCAAGGATACTGGGATCACGAGGCCTTGTCACCAATGTTGCATAGTACTGACGCTAAAAAGACACGCAGGGTTTCCCCAGCATCACGCATGAACCCAAGAGGAAGCATGGTGGAAATGATGCGGGAGAAACCACAAACAAATGATATTTCCCAAGTGCACCATGTAACCCAGAAGATCACATGTGAACCATGCAAGGGTCACATCTGACTGACTCACAGGCAGAATCAAAAGACCAAAAGACCTTGCCTGAGATTGTCCTCATTCGCAGCGCACCATGATATAAAGGATTGTGGCGACTTTGAGTAGAGAACAATGAGAATCCGTAAAAGATTAACAAGATCCAAATGACAAAATCCAAGACCAAAATGAGAACTCCAAAAAGACATCCTTTGCCAAGGAGAGAGATTTGATGTGATGGATTAGGTCTGAATGTGTGGAAGGATGCATCAACATGGACCTAGTGGGATTGGTGGAAGATTAGGTTTGACAGGAGGAAGGATACATCCTCAATGACCCACTGATTGATGGGAGAAGGAGTGTTGTTGTTCGCTGGCAAATGATGAAGTCAAAGAATAAGCACAATTATCAAGAATAGTCGATAATTGATATTGTTGAAGTACAAGGCTGGGTAGGACAAAGAGTTATGATCAAATTCTGCTGCAGGACTGACAAGGACTATGTACAACAAGACATGAGGATATGGACAACGGATGGGAAAAGAGATACAACGGATATGTATAGAAGCTCAGGAGTGGGGATAGGAAGATCGCACTATACAGGATATGGTATAGGATATACAGGAGAGGATACAAGATATGGTACAAGTTATGTGCAAGGTATGGTACAAGATATGGTACAAGATATGTGCAGGTAGGATTGCAGATTTGCTAGAGGATTATGAAAAAGAGGAATGCTAGGGGATGGTGGATGGGGATGAGGATGGTAGAAAAAGGACTGAGATGGTGTGATGGGGGATGAGAGTTTGATAGATAATGACTCGGTTCACTATGTATGGCGCCTGTTTGCCAGGTTTTCACCAACATACTTGTCCAAGGCACTTGAATTGCCAAGTTTTCACCATTGGATGATTATTTTCTTTTCTTTTTGCTTCTCTTTTTTTTTTTTGCTTTTTTTGTATTTTTTTATATTTTTCTGCTTTTTCCAATTTTTATGGATTTTCTGAATATGTAGATTTGGTTTAGGCATAGAACCACTTCAAATGTATGATGTTGGTTGGATCATTCAAAGGCTCACCTTCTGGTGTAGATAGCTGATAAGCTCCGGAGCTGAAGCATGCTACGACAATATAGGGGCCCAGCCAAGTAGGCTCAAACTTGCCTTTCTTTTCTCTATTTGCTTGGACTTTCTGATTTTCTTTGAGGACCATGTCACCGACCTAAAATTGTCTAGGATGGAACTTCTTGTTATAACTCCTTTTGAGTCGATTCTGGTATGCAACCAGGTGATCATATGCTTGATGTCTCTTTTTGTCTAATAGGTCTAGCTATGTGAGCCAGGCCACACGATAGTCTTCATCAATGGTGTAGTTCTTCATGGAGACTCACAATGATGGGAGCTCGACCTCGATCAGAAGAACAGCTTCGGCACCATATACAAGGGAATATGGGGTGGTGCTTGTGGGAGTGCGATAAGAAGTACGGTAGGCCCAAAGGGTGGGATTGATTTGGAGGTGCCAGTCACGACCAGAATCATTGACAACCTTCTTGAGGATTTTCAAGATAGTTTTGTTGGTTGCCTCAACTTGGCCATTTCCTTGAGGGAAATATGGATTGGAGAAATAGTGATGGATGTGGAGTCTAGCGCACAGATCATCCACATGCTAGTTTTCAAAAGGTGTGCCATGGTCTGTGAAGATGGTAGATGGTATGCCAAAGTGACAAATGATGTGGTAAAAGATGAACTTGGATATTTGAATGCTAGTAGTTAGGGTGAGTGGAATCAATTCAACCCATTTGGTGAAGTACTTTGTGGCAGTTATTATGTACTGGTGTCCATCCGAGGAAAGGGGAGTGATTAAGCCGACAAGGTCAAAGCCCCAACATGAAAATGGCCAAGGTGGCGCAATGGGCTACAAGTCTTATGCTGGTGCATGGATCAAATTTGCATGCTGCTGACATGGTAAACATTTTTTGACAAACTCACAAGCAACATGTTCCATGGTTGGCCAATAATACCCAACTCGAAGCAACTGCTTAGCTAGAACCATGCCACTCATGTGGGCACTGTAAATTCTAGCGTGGACCTCTTGTAAAGCTAGGATGGCCTCATTTGAATCTAAACACCTAGAGAGGATATTGTGATACCCTCGACGATAAAGGGTGTTGGCTACAAGAGTGTAGCGGGAAGCTCTGTGAATAAGGTTTTGGCATTGGTTATTGGTGAGATGGGGAGATATGATACCATTCTTTAGATATGCATGGATGTCATGGTACCACGGGGATTAAGGACCAACCAAGACACACACCATTTCTGCATCGGCGTTCTCATAAGATGGTGTATGTAGTTGCTTGACTAGGAATTCATACTATGATGCGTCACATTGGATTTCTAACAAGGATCCAATGGTTTCCATTACATCAGCCACTTTGTTCTAAAGTCTTGGTATCTATGTGAACTATAGATTCAGGAAATGCTCTTTCAGTCTATCCACCAGCTCTTTATAGGGTAGCAGCTTGTCATCCTTCATCTGATATTTATCAAGGACTTGCTTGATAATCAACTGTGAATCTCCAAACACTTGCAGTTCTGTGATATTCCATTGAATGGCTATTTTGAGACCTAAGATGAGTGCCTCATATTCTACAATGTTATTGGTACATGGGAATCCCAATTTGAATGATTTTGGAATGTAGTCACCTTGAGGTGTGATGAATAGGATTCCTGCCCCTGATCCATGTGATGTGTAGGAGCCATCAAAGTATAGTTTCCACATGGGCTGCTCTTTGATCATACATAAGTGTTCATCAGGGAATTATGTGATTAGTGGATAAGCATCCACCGGTGGTGCCTTTTCTAGTTGATCGGCAATGACTTGCCCCTTGATTGCTTTCTGATCTATGTACTGGAGGTCAAACTCGTTGAGTAACATGACCCATTTTTCCATACGACCTATGAGAGTTGTCCTTGATAGTAGATATTTGAGGGGGTCCACCTTTGAAATGAGCCTGATTGTGTGATTGAGCATGTAATGTCTAAGCTTTTGAGTGGAAAAAACCACTGCAAGGCATGCCTTTTCCATGGGTGAGTAATTAAGCTCATAGCCAACAAGAGTTCGACTAATGTAGTAGATGGCTCTCTCTTTGTTTTTGTCATCATGCTGAGCTAGGAGTGCCCCCAGTGCTGTAGTGGTTACTGAGATGTAGAGTATGAGAGGGCATCCTGGAACTGGTGGTACTAGGATTGGAGAATTGGCTAGATACTCCTTGAGCTTATCAAAGCTTCTCTGACATATGGGATCCCATTTGAAGCTTGTGTCTTTGCAAAAGAGATGCGTAAAAGGTTGGCACTTGTCTGCTAGTTGAGAAATGAACTGACGCACTGATTGAAGCTTTCCCTATAGGCTTCTGAGCTGTTTGAGTGTTCTTGGTGGAGGCATTTCTGTTATTTCTTTGACCTTTTTAGGGTCAATCTCTATGCCTCGTCATGATACTATGAAACCTAGGAGCTTTCCAGATGTAACACCAAAGACACATTTCTTTGGATTGAGGCTTAACCCATAGTGCTGCAGGTGATCAAACACACTCTCAAGAATGTCAAGGTGTTCATGGTGTGTCTTTGATTTTGCAAGAATATCATCCACATAGTCTTCTAGAATCTTGTGGATCATGTCATGGAAGATTGTTGTCATCGCTCTTTGATATGTGGCTCCTGCATTCTTTAGTCCGAATGGCATCATGTTGTAGTAGAAGGTACCCCATGGAGTTGTGAATGCTATTTTATGTTGATCTACTTCTGCTATATGAATTTGATTGTAGCCTGAAAAGCCATCCATTAGTGACAACATTTCATGACCCGCTGTAAGGTCTACAATCATGTCTATATTTGGTAGTGGAAAGTCATCTTTAGGACATGCCTTGTTTAAGTCCCTAAAATCTGTGCATATTCTGATGTCGCCTAAAGGCTTTGTGACAAGCACCATGTTGGAGATCCAATCTGAGTAATCTATAGCTCTGATAATCTTGGCTTGGAGGAGTTTTTCAAGCTCTGCTTTAATAAGGCTACCTTTGGGTGCATTTTTCTCAGCTTCTGCTTGACTGGCTTGACATTAGGATCCACTGCTAGATGATGGATGACAAGATTAGGATCAAGCCCAGGCATGTGTGCATATGACCATGAAAAATTTATAATTGATTCCCTAAGGAGCGCAATGAAAGCCATTTCTTCACCCTCTGTCAGGTTGGCCGCAATGTAGGTGATTCTTGGACATTCCTCTGTACCCAAGTTGACTGGCTTGGTTTCTTCTATGATGATAGGTGACTGCTCAGGTCTATAATCATGGATGGGAGGAAGAGGCAAGTCTTCATCTTCTAGTGCTTGAATTTCCAAGTTTTCACTAGAAGATACGCTCTTTATTTTTACTATTTTGGAATCAGAATGTGCCCCAGAAGGGTTTTCACATAAGGATTCATGTTTTACTTTTTCTATTTCACTTTTGCAACTAAAGCTTGCCTCCTCCCCAAAGTGTCCTTCTGGGTCAAGCTTATAGATGTGAGATGATTTTGAATTGTGAACTGACTGTGGGCCTAATGCCCCCATGAACTCTAGGAGTGCTTCTGTGCTCTAGAACTCATCAATGTGTGCGATGCTTGGTTGGTCCCAGTCTATGAGTTGAGGGTGAATGAGGGGAAGTTCTATGAGATTGATGGCAAGTTGTTGGAGGACAGAAGTCCCCAGGAGGGTGTCATCATCAAAGATATCATCATAGGATCTGATTTCTTTCTCTTCAGGGATATCTTCAATTTCTATGAGGTTGTCTTGGCTATTCAAGAGGGGAATGCTAGTCATGTTGGTGCCCCTAGTTGCGATATTGGGCCCTTGTATATGCAGGTGAGGGGTATTAAAGCCAAGACCCTAATGTTGTAGGTTTTTGCATGCTGTAATTGGGTCTTTGCTTTCGCCTTCTTGTGGTCCTAGACCACCACCTTGGTAGTTCCATTGCTCAGTAGTGGACTTGTATGATTGTGGGTATTTATCCTTGAAGTAGCCAAGAAGTTGTTTGTCAGGTGGTGGGGGATCTTTGTACAACCACCTATTGATGTGAGGGTCCATTTCTTGACTATTTAGTGTGCCATGGGATTCAAAATTCATAGGTCCCATTCTCTTGATTTCATGATGCTCTTCAATAGGCTTGATTTGGTGATTTGGGCACCCTTGAGTATGTGGATCAAGCGAGAGGGACCCTATGACAAATGCATCATGTAGGCTGTATTCACCACAGCCTTGGTTATTGATCTTGATGGAAGAGAGGGTGGAGGTGAGAATGGTTTCTGGATCACAATGGGATTGGGATGAGTTGGCAATAGAAGTGCCAATGTCAGTTCCAGGACAATGAGTAGAATGAGGAAATGATGCTTCCATCGCATGGTAGTATGTGAAGGGTTGGGGATCAGCATGGATGGTAACCTCAGTGACATGATGCAGAAATTTGATGCACTGATGGTATGTAGATGGTACAGCCTTGATGGAATGAATCCATGGTCAGCCTAGGAGGATATTGAATGGTAGGTCAAGATCAACAACATGGAAAATGGTATCTTGGGTTGCTGGGCCTAGCTGAATAGACAAAGTAATAGTACCTTTAGAGGTATGCTCCAAGTTGTCATAGGCTTTGATAGTGATTACTTCATGTGCTATATCAGCCTGTGTGAACCCAATCTACTGAATGAATTTCAAAGTACATATGTTCAGGGCTGAGCCATTATCTATTAAGACTCATTTGATGGCAAAGCCTCTGACCATGACGGCGATGTGGAGAGGGAGAGTATGGTTAGGTGCAATGTCTAGCATGTCATATGTTTTGAAGGATAAAGCATAGGCTACATATAAATGTCCCACAAGGGTCGCAAACTGGGTGGTGTTAATGTTTGTGGGGACATGTCCCTCTTTGAGAGCTTGGTCAAGGATCTCCTGATGGAGAGGTGAAGTGCGAAGAAGGTCCAAGATGGATATTTGGGCTGGTGTGTTCCCAAGATGTTCTATGAGGTTATACTATGCATTGTGTGCATTTTGTACTGGCCTTAGACGGGCACCAGCAAAAGTGATTGGATCTCTGTGGGTAGTAGCAGCACATTGATGATCCGCTCCTCTGACATGGATGGTATTGACTATGGGCTCAACTTGGGTTATACATCCAACAAATTTATCATAATTGATGTAGGCAGTAGTGTGATCTTCTTGCTTGCCTTTACCATGATTCTGGGGATGATTGGTATTAGCTTGGTTCTTCCCAGCATTGTGTTGTGGGAACACATTCTGATAGATTTGTAAATTGGCATTTGGTGAGGCTTTAGCAGGTGCATCTACTTGAATTTCTTTTTGATCAATGCGATCTTGGATATAGTTTTTGAGTCGCATACACTTCAAAGTAGTGTGTCCTTTGACATGATGAAAATCATAGTATTCATGATCTTTGTACCAATCGGGCTTGGGAGTGGTATCATCAACTGGCTGGATTGGTGGAAACGTGATCAAGTTGGCCTTGGCCATTCAGTGAAAGATAACATCCAGAGGTTCACCCAGTGGTTTGAAGGTCTTCCTTGGAGTGTTCTGAGCTCTGGGCTTGTGTTGCTTGGGAGCAACATTAATGACATTGACCTGATTGTTTGGATTACCTTGATAAGCTTGATGGGCTTGCTGTTGATAATTTTGTTGATTATTTTGAGAATGATATTGTTGCGTGGGTTGCTGATGGACTTGAGGAGGTTATTGATAGATGGGTGCTTGTTGATGTTGGTATGCAGGAGCTGATGGAGGACTAGCCATGACAAATTGGACATGCTTGGTATTAGTGGCTCCATCAGTAGCAACGTTCTTGTTATGATTCTAGTAACGAGATTTATCATTGCCAGGTTTTTGGGCATCATTTTTGAAGTGTCAGATCGTGCCTTCATCTAGGAGGGCCTTTTCAATACCTATCCCCTTTCTCTTGATATCTTGATATGTTTGGAGACAATTCATCCTCATGAAGTGGGACAACTTAGGATGCAGATTATCAATAAAGATTTTGGTCAAATATTTTTCAGGTGGCTGGTATGATAACCTGGTGGTAAGGTTTTTCCATCGTTGCTAGTATTCTGCTAGGCTTTCTCCTTCTTTCTATTTTGAGTTGCAGAGATCTAACAAGGTCAACTCATTCTCAACATTCTCAACATTGTGGGCATAGTGGGCAATGAACTTCTCATAAAGTTTAGCAAAGGTTGTGATAGTCCCACATGGTATTTTGTAGAACCATTCAACAACAGTTCCTCCCAAGCTTTTGGGGAATAGGCGTAAGAGATAGTTATCACTGTAAGCTACTTCTTGGCATGCCATATAGAATTCTTTAATATGGTTGACTGGATCTCCTTTCCCCTGATATTTATCAAATTTAGGTGTTTCAAAGTGCTTGGGGAAAGGTATAGCGGTAATGGATCGGTTAAACGGATAAGGACACACCTCTTCAAACTTGTAAGTTTTGTTCTCGGTACCATTTTGAAGCTCCTTGAGAGCATTCTTCATGGCCTCCCACTCAGCATTGATTGGTGTTTGACTGGGTACTCCCATTTGAGGTGGGATATGGAGATGGCCCAGTGGGATAGGTAGATTGGGGTGGATTTTGGAGTGATGTTTGCTGGGGATATTGTTGATGTAGCATAGGGGGATATTGCGGTGGAGGATACGAGACTGCTTGCTGGTGTTGTGGGATGACGGGGACTTGCTATTGTAACTAATAGGAGGAAACTTGCTGCCATTGGGGAATGATGGGGGTTTGTTACTGTGACTGGAAGTATGGTTGCTGTGGGGGTGGCTGGTGGAATGATGCAGCTTGTTGATAAGATGGTCCTTCCTGAACTTGGCTTTGTGGTTGACTGATATAGGTCAGGTGCATTCCCACATTGCTTAAGGGTGGAACTAATGTAGGGAAGTTTGAAGCAAAGGGTGGCTGGGCAAGATGACTTGTGAAATGGGAGGAACTTTGTTGCTGAGGTGGAGGAAATTGCTGAAAAGCACTGGGTGTTGGAAATGGATAGTTTGTGAAGGATGAAGTTGGTGGAGGTTGAGATGGTTTCTGTTGTGCTGCTTGTGAGAAGGTGCCTTATTGGTTTGCAAACATGGATGTAGGAGAGTGAGTTGGTATTCCAAAGGCTTCCATGTCTTCTTGAGTGAGACCCCAATGAGAACCAGTGTGAGGTGGGAATTGTGCTGCTGCGGATGCCTAGAAGGTAGATGTAATGGGAGCTTGGGATATGAATGGTGGATTGGAAAAGCCCATGGAAGGCATTCCCGTGGTGAAGGAATTTTGCTGGGCTTGTGCCTGGGTAGATGCTTGCTGGGGGAAAATGAAGAGGATGCTTGTGTTCCCCATGAAAAAGGTGATGTGGAAGTTTCCTGATTTTGATAGGGGAATGATTGTGCTGCCCCCAGAGTAGATGATGTAGAGGGTTGCTGGGTAAAAGAGGGAAACGATTGCGTTGACCCCTGAAATGATGGTGTGGATGCTAAAGCTTGGGGATTGAAAGGAAAAGATGATTGCATCCCTCTTGGCACAAAAGGTGTGGATGTGGAAGCTTGTGAAGTGAAGGGGAAGGGTGATTGCATCCCTCCCAGAGTGAAAGGTGTTTCTTGGCCTATGGAAGATGGCGAAACTACTTGTGTAAAGGTTTGTGTGAGAGGTGGGAGTTGATTTTGTGACAAGCGTTGGATTTGTACAAGGGCTTGGGTGGCCATGGTAGATGATGAAGTACCTATGATAGGGAATGGAGTAGATGGTGTTATAGCTTGTGTTACAGGATTTGCAAAGCTTCCTTGTAGAAGAAGGGGTATGGCGGAGGTTTCTTGTGATGTTTGCAAGGTTGGATCAAGGAATGGTCAAATGAATGGGGAGTATACTTGTGTTGGGATTTGGATAGTACTTATGGGAATGCGAGGATTCAGATATGGTGGAATGGAAGTCTATGCTTGTGCAAAGTTAGTGAACATGCTTTGCTAGTTTTGGGCCATGAGTGCATTGACTACTGGTGGATTCTCTAGATGATTCACAAATGTTTCTATTGCCAAAGGAGCTGAGGGGATATTGGGATCATCCCATGTATTTCTAGTTTATATTTGGGGATCATAGGCTATCATTGCACTGGTAAAAATGTTGGGATTAGATGAACTGGTGATTGGATAAGGATTCATGTTCCTTCTTTTTCTAGATCTGGATCTTGTATCGATAGGCATGGAGATGTAGATGCTATATGGATTCAAGATGTTTCCTAAAAGACTCTACAGGATGATGGATGCAAGCTTAAGGAACTTCTAAGGATGATGAATTTCTAGAATGCAATGCAAGGATTGGTGAAATGCTTGGATTTGGATCAAGGATGGTGGAAGATTGATGGGAGATGGTGGCAGATTGGTAAAAAAGCTTGGTGATGATGGAGGCTTGGTGGGATGCTCTGATTTGGATCAAGATTGGGTGGAGGATTGGTGGGATGTTGGTGGAAGATTACTAAGTGTCAACAATGAGCTACTATTTTTCCCGATGAAGGATCAGTGGTAGGATTTGGCCAACCTAGGATAGAGTAATGATCTTCGGTCAATTGGATTCTTATCAATACAAGCCAATCTCTTGCTCGAGATGATGAGGCTATGCAAGGACAAGTTTGATTTCCTTGAGACAATGCTCTATCAAAAAGGGGATGATTTCTGATTTAGGATAAGGGATGGAAACAAATCAAAGGTTCTGAACACTAAGTGCTTGTGGATTTGGATCTCTGGATTTGGTGCAAAGGATGGTAGATTCTTTTTTGGATGATGGATGCTGGATTCGGATCAAGGATTTTGGATTCTAATTGTGGATTGTTGATGGAAAGATGGCGAAGGATGATGAAACAATGCTCTCTTTAAAAGGATGATGCAGATGCAACCGGGATGGATGATCTATGATGCTGCTAGGAAGATGGTGATGAATGCAACTAAAGACTCTAGAATGCAACTAAGGATTTGGTGATGATGCCGAGATGAAACTAGGATGACACTAGGATGAAGGACTACCAAGATAGGATTTTGAGATCTGAAGGTAGAATGGGACATGCAATGGATCCAGCTAATCTTCTCTTTCAAGGTTGATGTAGCGATGGTTCACTCGGAATCGGTAGGTAAACTGTTTGACTCTTGCATTATAGCCAATATTATCAAGCTTTTCTTGATATTTTTCTTCTGCTTGGGTTGCTTGGATAGAGGATTAATGGCTCTTAAGGTTTCTTTCTGAAACTTTCTTCTCTTGATAATCCTTGGATTTGGGTAACTTAGCTTTCAGATGTTTGATCAAATTTGGCATAACTTGGGGAAATTCTGATAAGTTTGGTTTGAGACAAAAGGTTCTTTGGATATCTGATTCCAAGGGTTTCTCTGCAAAATGTTTTGAGTATCTCAAACTGGGTTTGTTGATTAGTTTGATGTTTCCCAATGGAAAAGGATAGATTTCAACAAAGATTTTCAGAAAAGCAATCTCCACAAGGGACAAAGCAACCTGGTGGGATACAAACAGGATAACTGACTCTGATAAAGCTTTGAAAGTGTATGTTCCAACAATGTTTTCACGGAGTATTGACCATCAAACACTTCAAATAGATCTACCTAAGGAAGGTGAGTATCAAAATCACTTGCCCAAAGCTTGGTACCCCTAGAAGGGAATACAAATGGTGAGTAATCTTGAGGCGACCCGGTAAACCCCTTGGAATCGGTCCTTGCACAAGGATTTTGATACTTTCATATGTAGATAGGGTAGCCTCTATTTTATCAAGTTTTTAATGGTTCCGTGGAGTCTCCATACCCGGTTATGCGGACCGCCTGTGACTTACTTAAGAGAACAACCAACAACACTAAGGGAGGAACATTTACCTATCCCCAGACATTTGGATTTGGCACAAAATGCCCATGGATTAGGAGATATAAGTGAGTAATTTTTGCCTTCACTTTATTTATATACCGGCCGTGGGGGATACTGGTTTCAGGTCGTTCTCTGAGGAGGAAGCGCTTTTCTCCCTGGACAGGCCTCGCTAAAAGTAGAACAAGTAAACTTGTCTGAGTCCAAATGTTCTACGTTGCTTACTTTAATAAGGTTTTTGCAAGAATTGAAAAAACTCCTAAATGCACATCAAACAAGTTTGTTCTTTTTTCCCAAATTGATTAAGTGTGTTTGAACTTTTGAAATTGAAGACACAAGTGCTTAAGGTTTGATTTGTTCTTTTTCCAAAAGACTTTCGAGCATTTGTAGTTGCTTTGACTTGGTCATTCAAGATTGATATTTGTGTGTTGATTTAATAACTTTGAAGTGCTTTGTTTTGATCCTTTAAGGCATTCAAAATTTGATTGTGCGCTTGGTTTGAGTTGAAACAAAAGAAGGAATAGAGATGTTTGTTTCTTTTAGTGCATTCAAGAGTATGTTTGTTTTTCAAATTGACAATGACTCTTAGGACTTAGCTTCATTCCTTTTTAGTTTCATTCAAGACTTGTTTTGACTATTTGCTTTGATTAAGAAGACAAGGTCCTAATTTAGCTTTGATGCATGAAACTTGAAAAGGCATTCAATATTTTACAAAAAAAATGAAGTTTAGTTTTTTTTTAATACAAACAAAATTTTGCATGCACTTTTAGGATTGATTTTCAAATGTTTTCTAGAAATGAGATGCAAATCTGAGGTTCTTTTTTTGAGTAACCAAATTTTGAAGTGTTTCTAACTTTGTACGGATGCTCCCTAAAACCTTGATATTGCAAGGATGCAATTTTGATTCAATTTGTGACTTGATGTAGAAAACTTTTAGAAACAAAGATTTTTGCAAGATTTTGTTAAGGCATTCAAGAGTGCATTGAAGTTTATTTTAAGCCAAGCAAATGAAAGTTTGAGGTTCCTAAACATGCAAGAACGTTCATGAGCCTTAAGGCTTTATCATTTTGGTGATTTCCTTTCCCTCCAAGAAGTACCTGCAAAACACAAAGTTTAGATCCTATAAGAAAAATCAAAGTTCAAAAACTTTAAAAACATCAGATTACCTCTTTCTGGAATAAATGCGCAGTTATAGAGAACAAATGTGCAGGAATATGTGATGAATGCACACTTTTCCAATTTTGCACATATGCGCAATAACAGAGAATGCATGCGCAACTACATCTATTCTGCCATAATGCTTTTAAAAATGCTAATTTAAAAAAAAACAAATGCCTAGTAAGTCTGAACAAATGCACAACAAGTCTGAACATATGCGCAACAAGTCTGAACAAATGCACAATTTTAGTGATAAATGCATCGTTTTAATTATAAATGCATAGTTTTTCATGATAAATGCATAGATTTACAAAATTTTGTCCAAATGCATAGTTACAGAGAACAAATGCACAGTTTCTGATATGACAGAATGTTGAAACCCAGAATTTTGAGAAAAAAAGAGGAGAAAAACGGCCACAAAATGTTGGTTTTGGAGTAGATGATCAGGACAGGGGTCCCACCCGGCGTGCCAGAATGTGGACTAGGCTTTTGAGGATACCTATTTTGAAAGCTTCAAGCCAAACAAAGATTATATTTTAACCTAGCATGAAATCAATCCAAAACAAGGAAAACTCTAAACTAAGCCACCTCAGATAGAGCTTAAACAGGTGCACCCAAGCACAGTTTGATTTGCTCTTGCTTAAGGGATGTGGGTGTGCTCTCTAAGCACTTGGAGCATGTTTCTTATGCATTTTAGGATGGATTGAGATCCATGAAAACCTCATAAATGGCACAAAATAGGTATAGAACACCTGATTTGCCCCTAAGGCCTCAAGGATCCAAATGATGCTGAAATGAAGATTAAGCTACATGATGTTTATGCTAAGATTGATTAGACCAAATAGAAATGTGATATGATGCTATGCTTATGCAAAATAATGGAAGAAACTAGGTTAATCCATTAAATCTATGCTAAGGTGTGTTTTAAGAAAGCTTGAAAATGATGAAAAACTAACAATTAGTATTGATTATGCTAAGTCTAGAGCTAAATAAGCATGATAACAATGCTTGAAAATAAAAGGTGAATGAATGCTCTTAGAAATGAGAGTATTTATAGGATTTCCTAAGGGGGAATGAGTGGCCAGGATCAAAATCCTTAAGAGAGGCCAAGCTTCATTCAAAGGGGAGCACATGGATTGTGCTAGTTCAGGGCCACCTCCTTGTGACAAGTGTCACAAGGGCATTGGGTTGAAAGATGGGAGGGATGTGCACAATTTGGAAAATGTGCCTAAGGTCAAAGGGTGTAAGAAAGGGGTGAGGGGCTTCTTAAATGCATCATAAATGCATGTAAGAGGGATAAAGAGGCTTTAAATGCATTTAATGCATGTAAGAGAAGTCTCTAGAAGTTTGTTGACTTTGGGTTAAGCTTAGGAATTGGCTAACCTTGGTTAGGGAATGTGACAAGGTTAGGGGGGGTTAGGATTAGGATTAGGACTTTCTAGAAGAGTCTAGAATTTCCTTAGGATAAATATGGATTTTAGAAAATAAATAAAGATTTATTTATTTCCATGGTTTAGGTTTGAGAATATTAAAAATGAATTTAATAAACATGAGGATTAAATATTTAATCTTAATTAAATATTTTGAGTTGGGATTAGGGTTAGGGAATGATGAGATTAGCCTTTAATTGAAATTAAAGAAGGATTAGAAGATTCTAGAAGAGGTTAGTGGTCTTAAGGAGATTGGCCAAGTTTTGGGCAAAAAATAAATAAATAATTTATTTTAGGATTTTTTGGTCAATTTATTAATTAAATAATTAATAAATAGGGGAATAATGTTTAAATAAGATTTAAACATTTTTTAGAGGGATTCCTTAATTAAATATTTTTAATTAAGGTAAATGGATTTAATGGCATAAAAATAAATAAATAAATAAAATAAATAAATAATTAATAAATGATGATGTCATCAGAGATTTTTTCAAAAAATAAAAATACTTTATTTTCTAAAGGATTTTTAGGTGTCTACAATCCCAATTTTAACAAATACTTATCTAATCTAGCATACCAAGTTCTAGGAGCTTGCTTTAGTCCATACAATGCTTACTTTAGTTTACATACCATGTCTCCTTCTTGAGTCAAAGGAAAACCTTTAGGCTGCTGAATGTAGACTTCTTCTAATTCACCATTTAGAAATTCTGACTTCACATCCATCTGATACACTTTGAATTTTTTAAATGATGCATAAGCCAAAAATATTCTTACCGCTTCAAGTGTTGCCACAGGGGCAAAATTCTCTTCATAGTCAATTCCTTCTTGTTGTGAGTATCCCTTACATACTAATCTTGCTTTGTTTCTAATTACTTCTCCTTGTTCATTCATCTTGTTCTTGTATACCCATTTAGTTCCAATCACATTTTTGTCTTTAGGTCCAGGGACCAATTCCCATGTCTTGTTCTTTTCAATTTGATCCAATTCTTCTTTCATAGCTTTAATCCAATGTTCATCTTCACAAGCTTCATTAGTAGATTTAGGTTCAATTTGAGAAATCAAACATAAATGTACCTTCTTTCTAGTCATAACTCCTCTGTCCAAACTTCCAATGACTTTCTCAATAGGATGATGTCTTGATATATACCTATTAGGTGTCATAGTCACTGATCTTTCTTCAACTGTAGATTCTTCTCTAGATTCTTCAGCATGACTTTCATTCAACAATTCACTGTCAGTCTCATAAAATTGTTCAGTAGTTTCAATGTTAGGCTGCGGGTTAGTTCCTTCATTAGATTCATAATCAAGCATTCTTTCCTAAATTTTAAAATTCTCATCAACTTTTACATTTTCACTTTCAACAATAGTTTTAGTTCTCTTATTATAACATCTATATGCTTTTCTTTTCAAAGAATATCGAGAAAAATTCTTTGATCGCTTCTAGGATCAAACTTTCCTATATCATCATCTCTCTTAATATAACATTTGCGTCCAAAAATTCTAAAATACTTAACTGAGGGTGCATGTCCAAACCACAATTCATAAGGTGTCTTGTCTCTGTCTGCTCTGATTTTCCCTCTATTCATTGTATATACTGCTGTATTCATTGCTTCTCTCCAAAATGTCTTTGCCAAATCACCTTCAAATAACATAGCTCTAGCTACTTCAGTTACTGATCTGTTTCTTCTTTCTGCAATACCATTTTGTTCAAGTGTTCTAGGGGCTGATAATTGTCTCTTAATACCATTTTTTTCACAAAAAGTGTTAAACTCTTTAGATGCAAATTCTCCACCTCTATTGGATCTCAAACATTTAATCCTCATTCCTGATTCATTCTCTACTTTATTCTTCATGACCTTAAACTTATCAAATGCTTCAAATTTTTCTTTCAAAAATGCAATCCACATCATTCTTGTAAAATCATCAACAAGAATCATAAAATACCTTTCTCCATAGAATCCTCTAGTCCTAGTAGGACCGCTCAAGTCTGTATGAACAATCTCCAACTTCTCTGTAGATGTGAAATTCTTGCTAGGAAATGAACTCCTTTTTTGCTTAGCCAACACACATTCCTTGCAAATCATATTAGTAGGCTTCATGATCTTAGGTAAGTCTCTTACTACAAGTGTAGAACTCACTTTCACAATATTATCAAAGTTTATATGACAAAACCTTCTATGCCATAACCAACTGTCATCAATCTTAGTCATCAAGCATGTCATCTCAGTAGGGTTCAACTGAAATACATTACCTCTGGTTCTAGATCTGGTTCCAATTAGATTTCCATCTTTATCCTTAATCACACAAGTTTTCTCAGTAAACCAAACTTGATATCCTTTATCCACTAACTGTCCAACACTTAAAAGATTATGTTTCAATCCATCAACAAAGTAAACATCATTAGTATTAGTCTTTCCATCAAGAGTAATAGATCCTATACCTTTAATCAAACAAGGTGCATTGTTACCAACTCTAACAACTCCTCCATCATAATTGTTAAACTTTATGAACTTTCCTTTATCACCTGTCATATGATGTGAACAACCACTATCTATAATCGAATTAGCTTTTTTTTCAACATGGGAAGCTAAGGCTTTTTCTTCTTTAATATCAGATTCAGAATTTTCTTCCTTAATTGCTACAAATCCTATGTCATCAAAGTTATCATTATCACTGTCACTCGAATGTCTTTCAATTCCTACTTCATTTCTTCATCATTTGCATAATAATATTCTTTAGATCTTCTAGGCTTAAAATTGTTTCTATACTTCTTAACTCTCTTAGGACACTTAGATGCAAAATGACCATATTCTTGACATGTCCAACATTTAAAGATTTTCTTACCATCTGGTTCTCTTTTCACAAGAAAGGCAATACCTTCTTCAATCTTCTCATCTTCATCAGATTTAGATCTGCTACTACTGGCATAATCTCCATTCACACTTGTACTTCTAGACAAAGTAGGTTTGATGCTAAGAGCACTGAATACTGTCTCAACTCTAGGTAGTTCTCTTGATAATCTCAGATTCATCTCTACTACTTCTAATCTTCCAAGAAGAGTCTCTCTTGAAAAGTTTGGTATATAAGGTATCACTTGTTCAATCATTTGTGTAGTCTACCTAAATACTAGTGTCAATGTTCTCAAAATCTTCCATATTACTTCTTTCTTTGTCTTTTCACCTCCACAAGACTTTATTCCTACAACAATTTTTGACATCTTACCAATATAGCTTCTAATATATTCATCTTCCATCATACTTATGTCTTCAAATGCACAAATCCAATTATGTAACCTAGCTTTCTTTGCATGTTCATCACCTTCAAAAGTAGAATGTAAAGCTTTCCAAATATCATGAGATTTAGTTAAACCTTTTACCTGACTGTATTCATTCTCTAGAAGTGTTGATAAAAGTGCTTCTCTTGCAAGTATGTTACACATAAATAAATCTACCTCATCTTTAGAACTTGTCTCAAGATTGTCTTCTTCAATTATAGTCCTTTCATTCTTTGTGATCAACCAATAACCTGGTCCTAAACACAAGAGATGTGTCTTCATATTTTCTTTCTAGTTGTCAAAATTTACTCCATCAAACTTAGGGCTTTCTTTCCTAAAATTCACCATAGATCTCATTAAGTTGTTAAACTTCTCTTTCAAGAACCTGCTGCTCTGATACCAATTGTTAGAAAGGAAAGACCACCAAGATAACTGAGAGGGGGGGGGGGTGAATTAGTTATCTGATATTTAAACCATTTATCATCATTAACTTCAATATCAATTCAATATCTTTAAACCATATAATTAATGTAGTAACCAACCATAGAAAGATAACCATACACAATGACACAAAAACACAAGATATGTTAACTAGGGAACCTCTTGATCAAAGAGTAAACCCCGGTGGGAATGATACCCAGAAAATGATGCACTAATATGAAAGTTCCTTGTTAGAGGATGGACCCTGTTAGGAGTCTTATGAAATAAATTTAGTACATATGAATCTCTGTTAGGAGATTTTGAATCCATGTTAAAAGATTCTAACTCTGTTAGGAGTTATGGAAGACAAAAGGACCCACTGCCCAAACAGCTTCAAGGCAAGATCTCTGAACTCACTGTCCAATAGATCTTAGGATTTTTCAATAGAATAATATGAAATATGTTACCTCCTTCACACTATGCCAAAACCACACTCTCTGCTACACAAGATCAAAAATTTAGATCTCTGTACTTCGCAAGTCTTCCTTCATCACTGAATTAGCTCTTTTCTTCAGTTCATGCATACATTTGCATCACAACTTTCATAATTTCATTATCACAGCTCTCACAATCCTCACACATAACAAGGAAAACATTGATTCCTTTATTCCACACACAAATAATTACAAATGAGTCGGCATGCAAATACAAAATAACAATTTCAACACGCTACATCAAAATTACATAAAACTGTCAGCTTCTAGATACAATAACTTTCCAATCGCGTGACCTCAAAGTTTGCGCTATGAACCACATCACAAATAATGAGTCTCAAACTTCCCTTTAACTACATAGAATCAGATTCCATCCTGATTAGGAGATATCCTCTGATTACCAAAAACCGCTACACAGGAAAACTGCTAGAATACTGCTTCCACCAAAATGCTTATAACTTTCACTAATAAATGAATTTCTCTTTGTGCTCTTAACCATAGGCTAATAACACACCAAAGAGAATACCATCAACTTTTCATAACTCAATCTACAATATAACATGTGCGCAAAACAAAACTGTGCCTGCTTCTTTGCTAAAACTCCAGAATAACATTGTGTTGACATCAATGACAATCATAGTCATGAATGCATCAACCACTCTACAGAATGACTGCCAAAGGCTTCAACATTCATTCCTAACAATCATTATCTTGGGAAGCTTTCTCAAGCCTTTCCTCAAGTGTCTCCCTAGGGTTATAGTTGGCATGGTTGATGTTGTGATGGGCTGAATTCATATCACCCATCTTTTCATGTCTTGGTTCAAATAGGTTCATGAAAATTTCTTCTTGATTAGGATCTTTGAACTCACTTTGGTACTCCACTTCTTGCCTTGGGTTTGCAAAGATAGTGCTATCACCTGGTAATGATCCCCTATATGTTTTTGACCATGTAGAAACCAACATCCAACAAGGGTTCATTTTAGAATTTATCCTTGATATGAGAGTTGTTGATTTTATTATTGAGCAGATTTAAAAAAATAAGATGCTTTTCAATGGATATCTCTCACTTGTTTATTTATTTCAAACACAACAACCACACATTCACTTGTTTCTTTTACCCACTTAAACACAAAATTTTTGATTTGTAGAACGTTGTCATGGGTTTTTCACAAGAAAACACTTCAAGCACCTACCTAGCACAAGATTTGGTTCATAAACATGGCTCTAGAAGGTGGTCTTCGCTACTTTATCAAGGTTTTAGTATATATTCCATTCAAATAGACTTTAATCTTTCATCCTCCAAGGAGGCTTCCCACATGCACCGAAGTATGATTTTGTGCAATTTGTGAGGACTACTAGAGGAAGGTTGAAAAATTAAAATCCATTTGTCATGACCCCATTAAGGATACATGCATTTCATTTTAGAGTGGGTTGGATTCCCGTGGCAAAAGCGAGCGTATCCCACTTTGGGTTGTTCCTCTCACTGGCCTTGTTAAGGAAAACTTGGGAGGCGAGCCTACTATTGCTCTAGCATATATATGAAAAATAAGAAATGAACTTAGGCCGACAAGTTTGGGAGTTTGGTTCACTCAAAGAGTGAAGAGCATATCCCTATTGTCTTTCTTTGTTCCACATACTTAAACACACGTTTGTTCTTTCCCAATCTCTTGACAAGGAGATTCTTAAAATTGAAGTGTGAAATCCATTTCCTATTTTATCTCAAGCTTATATCCAAATGAAATGCCACAATTTAATCAAATGCAAGCTTGATTAGGAGAATACCTTTTTCTTGTAGCTAGCATAAAGCTAGGGGCATTTTTGAAAGAATTTTGTCATTTTTCACTCACCTTGGCAATAGCTCCGTCCAATGTGCTTATACTCCAGAAAGTTAGTCAACACTAACAATCAAAGTGAGGGGAAACCAAAATTGAAATTGACAACACAAAGATTTATGAAATGAATTTTGAGCACTCTAATTGCAAATTTTGAAATAAAAATTTGAACTAAGGGCTAAAGATCCAATTTAAAGAAACAAATTTCTCTTTATAAGCTTCAATTACAACATGGTATTTTTGATATACTTGATTGTCTTCATCTTGTGTTATCTCAAGAATAGCTTTGATGTGTGCTTTGTTTTTCCTTTTGATTTTCTTAGCTAGTGCCTTCCCTTCTTTGTTGAACCTGGTTTCTGGCTTCTGCACTTTTGGATGCCTATTCATTTACTGTCAAAATGTACAAATAGGGAATTAAATGACAAAATTAATCAATGTGCAAACAAATTTTGACAGAAAACTGAAAGCGACATTGTCCAGCAAATAGGTGATATTAAACTATTTATAAGCGTAAGTTAACTATTACCAAGAGACACTGAAAAGGGTAATAGGTGACATAGGAACTTTAATAGGAGTAAACAATTTATTGATAAGCACAAACACTATTTAAAGATGCGTGAACAAATTAAGTCAAAGTGACACTTTAAAGATGACAAGCGTAAGAGAATGATACTAGGCATGACTTTTTATCCAACATACTTCCCAAAGCTTGATCACAGGTGACAGCTAATAATTGGCAGGTGACACTTCTTCACTCGTAGGTGTGACTTCTTTATGCAAAGGCAATACAACTTTATCACGTAGGCATGATTTCTTCAATCATAGGTGATAGCAAAGAATGTGAGACAGAATAGAAAGTGTTAACTAGGCATGAACGTTCAATGAATAAGAAGTGATACAAATCTAGTAGGCATCATCAAAAGGATTATAGGCATGATTTAACCTGTTTCCTACAAAAATTTCAAGGAAAATAGTAGATACAAGCATACAAAAGATGATCTAAATGATAAAAATGATAACATGAGGCTTACTGCCCCACAATGGGTGCCATTTTGTACACAAATAAATGTACCTTCATAGAATTAGGGTTAATCATCAACAATAAGTAAAATAATAACTAAATACAACCACAATTGAGCAACTATTTAAAAAAATCAATGATTAATTGAGCATCCTATGGCTCTCTAACTAAGATGTTAATGAGTGAGCTCTCAGCAAGCTCTCATTAATGACAGTCCTAGAATGAGAATGATGAAGATAAAACAATGCTAAAGCTAACAATTATCAAGATAAATGCTAAAATTGCTCTTAAATGCTTTTCTAAATTCAAATTGCAAGAGGTTTGATGCAATTCTCAGATAGGAGGTTGATGAATTATGAAAGATTTTAGCCTTCCTTTTATAGATTTTCCAATGGTAGGGGGTGTAGTTGTGTTTAATCATGATTGAGTTAGGGTTAAGTCTTTGGTTCCACCCTTTGAAGACAAAGAAAAGTTTGTGTCCTCAAAGCTTGAGACAAGTAGACAAGATGGATGGTCAAGATTCCTTTTCACTTTGAGTGAATGAGATTCAATTTGGCTTGATCCATGTGAATGCCTTTCCTCAAATCTCATTGGTTGATTGATTTTCCTCTCTTTTTGATTTTTGAGAGTAATTGATTTTTATTAATTTATTTAATTGATTTATTTTAGCCATGTACCCCTTGAATGGGTTGAATTTAATTTAATCCAAAATTATAAAATTAATTGAATTAATTGTATTTTGATTTGACTGCACTTAATTAAAATGCTCTCAATTTTGATTGATATTGGATTAAGACTTGATTTTAATTTTGATTGGCTAATTGTGCATTGTGATTCAATTGATTCAATTATGTCCTTGATTTACTTTGATTTGACTTAATTTTCTTTGAATTATCATTAAACTTTCTTTGTCCATTTTTAGGAGATTACAGTTCTTAATCATCCACAAAATCTATTTTTCAAGATATCTTTTCCAAGACATTCATTTTGTGAAGGTATCCCTTGTCCCTATCCCTGGGGGGCAAGGTACATCCTTCTTTCTCTTTGTCTAGGGAATTTATTTCCTTAGCCTAGTGGTATTTTTTTATATTGCAACATTATTTCAACATATTGATCGATGTTTTGACTATGGATAACCTTCTTATATGAAAAGTTGTGGTCCTAAGTTGGCACTTCTTCTCTATGTTTCAAATTATGTTCTTTATAAACTCTCACCCTTGGTTTGGTGTTAGAGTGGTTTCCCACATTCCAAAGATTCCTCTTCCTTTTCATTGTAGGGGGCTTGATGATTGAATCTTTGTTCCCACTAATGAAAGTTTATATTTTATCTAAAGTACTCCTCTTTGGTGGGGGTCTTGTTGAAGGGACACACATTTCCAATTTCAAATATGCTAAATCTTGGAAGGTAATGCACATAAGTTGGTAAATCCTAAAATGACACACATCTATATGCTAAATCTTCCAAAGGTAACACACATAAGTTACTATATCCTGAGGAGACACACATTTCATATTCATAGTGATACAAGAAGGTGGATCTATGGGTATTCTAGAAGCCGTCACAAGATGCATTACAATTGCAAGCACAGTTTATGGGTGAACTTGTTGGGCTCTCCCTCTAGGGTGATTCATGGTAAGGTGGGAATTTTACTAGGCTAGGTGATCACTATTTCTCCTCTCTCTTTTTGCTTTCATGCTAGTAGGATTGGATCATGAAGCTATGTTATTTAAAGTGTTTCTCTTGAATTTCTTATGTAATCATTTGTACTTTTATGATAGATTTCCAAATATGACATTAGTATGAGAAATGTTTCTTAGCGAGGTTTCTTATGCTAGTTGATTTGGGTTTGTTTTAGTACTAGCCCCTCTTTTGTTTCTTTTTCCTTTTTGTTTTCGCACCCTCGTGCATGTATGTTGAGTTAGAATCATTATCTTGGGGGCTTGTGTCCCTAACTAAGTGTTATCCTATCTCATGTTAAGATTGTTTAGCCATCTAAGTGAGTGGTCTAGGTTATGTCAAGCACCTTGAATCAACTCTTTGCTTGGATCTGGCTTGTTCTCTCCATTGTGCTTCTATATGCCACTATTTTTAGTATATTTCTGCATTTCCTTGCATTCTCGGTTGGGGTCCTCAGGTTTTTGACCCCAACGTCAAAGTTGACCTTGACTCTAAAGTAGGTTAGGTTTGACCTTGAATCTAACCTAGGGAAGAGTTTACTTTGTCCTTGACCCGCAGTTCAAATTTCATGTTTTTTTGATTTCTAGGTATCGAGTTTCGAAAAGATTCTTTTTTCCGCCTCTGAGTCAGCCATTTCCAGTTTTAGAATGGTAAATCCTTAAATTAAATTTAATGTGGGTCAATTTCTAGGGGTTAAGGTTAATTTGGATTTAATTCCCCAATGTTGGCCTTCTCTAGAGGTTTGTGCCCTAGATCACTATAAAAGGAGGCCTTCCTCTCTCATTTTCTCAATCAAGTTTTTCATCTCATTTTCCTTCATGCATCAAGCACTCTCAAGGAGACATTGGTGATCAAGTTTTGGCAATAAAGTTCTCTCTCAAGCAAGATCAAGAATCCATTCAAGCATTCAAGCCCTCTTCTCCATTCAAGTTCTCCATTGAAGATCAAGGATTCAAGCATTCAAGTCTTCGAAGGGATTTGGTTCAAGCATGAAGGATTCATCATTCAAACCCTAGATCTAGCCATCATGATGGTGTGATCTTCCTTCAAGATCCTTTGTTCATCTTCTTGATCCATTCATTCTTCTATCAAAGTGGATTACAAGCATACAAACATGGAGGTTTCATATTTACTTTCATGGCTTTGATCTACATTTTCCATTGTTGTGTTCAAGATTTTATATCAATATACTCGTTTACATTCATAATACAATTGCATATCTATTGAATTGCATAGCTTCATTGTTAGATCTACTTCTACTACTTGCTAGCATTCTCCATTTCAATTTCAATATTAAGGTTGATTCCAAACCAGGGTTTGACCAAGGCAAACCCCTCAAACAAACAACAAAAATCCTCTTTTTCTTGCAGGTGTAGGTGCAAAAATTTGGATCTGAGATTGGATTTGGATACCCTTTTTAGTGAGCTTTCAAGATCTACGAACAAAGTCAAAGTCAACCTTCAGAATAAGAATGTAGCCTTTGACCTTTTATGAGGGTCAAAGACTACCTGCTGTCAAAAAGATAAAAGTTTTCTAGGTTTTCTTCATCTCAGCATTTCTAGTCTGAAACAGGTTGTAGAATTGCCCAAAACTACACATAGACATCATAAATCAACATTTTCCAAATTTTCCCTACTTTGAGGTTAGTATTTCCCTTTCAATTATTTCAAATTTCAAACACATAATCCATTATAGGGAAATATAAGGTTTTCTTCTTCTTCCATATTCTCCATAGATTGATTCAATTGTGCATTAACCCTTTGGTTGATCAATTTTGATCTCTCCTTTGGAAATTTGGATTTAGAAGTAGATCTCATATTTCCCCCATACCAAATACACATTACATTATAGGAGGAAACACTATTTCTTCCTATTTATTTTGGTTAACCCGACATACTTACCCCTTTTCTTTTGTGAAATTAGATGCTCTATTGTGTTAGATTTTAGATCCTTTCTTGCATTTAGATTAGATCTAGTTTATGACCTTGGATTTTCAATTCAAAAATACAATAAAAAATCTATATATTCAATAAAATACAAACATTTCATTTTCTATGGAGATCGTTAAGATGCTTTGGTGTGTAGTCATGCTCTTTATTACCATTCTTTTAGCATCCCTTTATAGTACCTATGATGTTTATGATAGTCTCATTCACCTCATTATGTTGATGACCCTTCACTTTACTCTTGCCTATGATTTTGTGATGTTGATCGATACTAGTATTCCTACATTCAAAACCTTCATTAAAGATTTATGTGGTAGTCTTATTAATTTTTTGGATTATGTGAAGAATTTGATAGATGATACATGATCTCCTAATCTTCCTAATCTTAATCCTATCAATCCTAATCTTAATCCTATCAATCCCAATCTTAATCTTAATCTTCCTAATCCTATTTCAATACCTAATTCTCCATCTATTCATCCTCACTCTTCATGTACTTATGATGGGATTCAAGCTATAGCTTAGGATGTGGATGTGCAAGAATTATTTGATTTACCTTTCCCTTTGATTCATGATGACATTAAAAGAAAGGGTAAATAATCTTCTTCAAAACCTATCATCCCGCATTATAAAACCTTTACTCATGAAAATGATAAACAATCACCTCCTATAGAAGCTTTACATAATATGTATACTACTGGAGATAATATGGTGACTAAACAAGGTTATAAAGGTTTAGGGCTTGGAGTTAATGAGAATGGTATTAGGTTTCCCATTCATATACCCCCTAAACTGGATATGTATGGTGTTGGTTGTTCAAAGTCTCAAGTCAAGATAGGGGATGCTAAACATCGTCCTCCTCTTCGCATTCTTCTCCGTACACCTATCTTAGATAATCTTAATACTTGTCAATAAGTGGCTAAGAGGGTATATGTTGAATTAATGAATTTCAAGAAAGAAATATTTAGACCTATGCTGATAGATGCCTTATACAAATATAAATGTCCTTTTCATTATAGAAACACACATTTACTTGCTGATTGTAAACATTTCAAGTTATATGTTAGAGAAAGAGTTGCTATAGGAATTATGTCGCACTTTCGTGCAGTTTTACAATTCCTTCATAATTTTTATATAGGGGATTCCCCCACTTATGATATAGTATATATGTTCTTCCCCCTCTTGTCTTATGACTGGGGGGCAAGAGGTGTATTCTAATCTATTTTCCTAGGATCCATTAGGGTTTTAGCATATATGGTGACTTGAGCTTAATTGGTATTCTTTCTCTCCTATTTTTATATGGTTTTACATTATGTTCTTAATCATCCACATAACATATTTTTCAAGATATATTTTCCAAGACATTCATTTTTCAAATTTATCCCTTGTCCCTATCACTGGGGGGAAAGGTACATCCTTTGTCTTTGTTTAGGGAATTGATTTCTTTAGCCCAGTGGTATTTGTTTATATTGCAACATTATTTCAACATATTGACAGATATTTTGACTATGGGTAACCTTTTTATATGAGAAGTTGTGGTCCTAAGTCGGCATTTCTTCTCTATGTTGCAAATTATGTTGTTTATAAACTCTAACCCTTGCTTTGGTGTTAGAGTTGTTTCCCTCATTCCAAAGATTTCTCTTCCTTTTCTTTGTAGGGGGCTTGATGATTGAATCTTTGTTCCCGCTGTTGAAAGATGATATTTTATATAAAGTACTCCTCTTTGGTGGGCGTCTTGTTGATAAGATCTCTTTTTTGGAGGATCCTTTTCCATGAATGTCATATTCTTTTCACGATTATCTATACTCTTCAATGTAGGGTTCAATATCCCTCACTAAGAATATGGTGTACATTGTTGTAAATAGGATATCTCCTTGCATTGTGAAGTAGGTATCCTCCTTCATCTTTGTTCCTAGACTTGGGGGGTAAGGATGCTATCTCCTTCTTTTCTGTCTTTCTGGGATTCACCTCTTTCCTTGGTTAAGTAGTATCTATCTATTATGTGATATCCAATCATACATAAATTATTTTTTTTGTTTTGCATTGAGGAATGTCCTTGATAATAACCCCTTTTCTGGTTTGATATTGGGTTTCCATGGTTGATATATCTCTTACCTTGGAAATTGAACAGTGTGCTATCCCTCATAAGGGTTTCTTTTTTTCACTTCTTGCATGATATCTCTTTGCATGCATCCATTCCATGGCCTCATAGGAGCTGTGACCTTCTTGGCTTGGACAGGGTGTTGTTTGAGGATATTGTCTTGATGTTGAAGAAGGCTTTATCCTTGTTCTTTCCTTTCCTTAACATGTCAAAATAGTATGTTTTTTCCATATTAAGGAGGGGGGCATATGTAGGGTCTCCCTTGTACTATAGTTTTTTATTTTTACATGCTAAATCTTGGAAGGTAACACACATAAGTTGCTAAATCCTTAAAAGATATGCATAAATATGCTAAATCTTCCCAAGGTAACACACATAAGTTGCTAAATCTTGAGGAGAGACACATTTTTCAAATTTTTCAATCTGCTAAATCCTCTGAAGGTAACACACATAAGTTGCTAAATCCTCTAAAGGTAACACACATAAGTTGCTAAATCCTTAAGGGACACACATTTCCAATTTCAAATATGCCAAATCTTCAAAGGTAATGCACATAAGTTGCTAAATCCTTAAAAGACACACATCAATATGCTAAATCTTTCAAAGGTAATTCACATAAGTTGCTAAATCCTGAGGAGACACACATTTCATATTCATAGTGATACAAGAAGGTGGATCTATGGATATTCTAGAAGCCATCAAAAGACACATTACAATTGCAAGCATAGTTTATGGGTGAAGCTGTTGGGCTCTCCCTCTAGGGTGATTCATGGTAAGGTGGGCATCTTACTAGGCCAGTTAATCACTCTTTTTCCTTTCTCTCTTTTTTCTTTCATGCTAGTAGGACTAGATCATGAAGCTATGTTATTTATAATGTTTCTCTTGTATTTCTTATGTGATTATTTATGCTTTTATGATAGATTTGCAAACATGATATTAGTATGAGAAATGTTTCGTAGCAAGGTTTCTTATGCTAGTTTATTTGGGTTTGTTTTAGTACTAACCCCTCTTTTGTGTCTTTTTCCTTTTTGTTTTCGCACCCTCATGTGTGTATGTTGAGTTAGAATACTTAGCTTGGGGGCTTGTGTCCCTAAATAAGTGTTATCCTATCTCGTTGTGAATCCACTAGGATCTCTTCTTCCTTCTCCTTTACCAAGAGTTTGCATCGAATCCATACTCTTGCTAAAGTGGGGGCTTAATGTATCGTCTTAAAATGGAAGCAATTCCATGTTAAGAGTGTTTAGCCCTTCGAGTGAGTGGTCTGGGTCATGTCAAGCATCTTGAATCAGCTCTTTTCTTAGATCTAACTTGTTCTCTCCATTCCGCTTCTATATGCCCCTGTTTTCAGTATATTTTTGCATTTCCTAGCATTCTGTGTTGGGGTCCTAAGGTTTTTGACCTCAAGGTCAAATTTGACCTTGAGGGTCAAAGTTGACCTTAACTTTGACCTAAGTTAGGGTTGACCTCAACTCTAACCTAGGGCAGAGTCAGCCTCATCCTTGACCCCAAGTTCAAATTTCATTTTTTTTTAATTTTTGGGTATCGGGTTTCAGAAAGATTATTTTTCGTGCCTCTGGGTCGGCCATTTCAAGTTTTGGAATGATAAATCCTTAAATTGAATTTAATGTGGGTCCTTTTCTAGGGTTAAGGTTAATTGGGATTTAATTTTCCAATGTCAGCCTTCTCTAAAGGTTTGTGCCCTAGATCACTATAAAAGGAGGCATTCCTCTCTCATTTTCTTAATCATGTTTTCCATCTCATTTTCCTTCATGCATCAAGTACTCTCAAGGAGACATTGCTAATCAAGTTTTGGCAATCAAGTTCTATCTCAAGCAAGATCAAGCATCCGTTCAAGCATTCAAGCCCTCTTCTCCATTCAAGTTCTCCATTGAAGATCAAGGATTCAAGCATTCAAGTCTTTGAAGGGATTTGGTTCAAGCATGCAAGATTCATCATTCAGACCCTAGATCTAGCCATCCTGATGGTGTGATCTTCCTTCAAGATCATTTTTTCATCTTCTTGATCCATTCATTCTTCTATCAAAGTGGATTCCAAGCATACAAGCATGGAGGTTTCATATTTACTTTCATGGCTTTGATCTACATTTTCCATTGTTGTGTTCAAGCTTTTATATCAATATACGTGTTTACATTCGAAATACAATTGCATATCTATCAAATTGTATTGCTTCATTTTTAGATCTACTTCTGCTACTTGCTAGCATTCTCCATTTCAATTTCAATATTAAGGTTGATTCCAGACTGGGCTTTGACCAAGGCAAACCCCTCAAACAAGCAACAAAAATCCTCTTTTTCTTGAAAGTGCAAGTGCGAAACTTAGGATTTGAGATTGGATTTGGATACCCTTTTTGGAGAACTTTCGAGATATATGAACAAAGTGAAAGTTGACCTTCAGAATAAGAATGTAGCCTTTGACCTTTTATGAGGGTTAAAGACTACCTGTTATCAGAAAGATAAAAGTTTTCCGGGTTTGCTTCATCTCGGTATTTTTAGTCCAAAAGAGGTTGCAGAATGGCCCAAAACTATACACGGACATTAGAAATCAATATTTTCTAGATTTGGCCTACTTTGAGGTTAGTATTTCCCTTTCAATTATTTTAGATTTCAATCACATAATCCATTATAGGGAAATATAAGGTTTTCTTCCTCTTCCATATTCTCCATAGATTGATTCGATTGTGCATTAACCCTTTGGTTGATCAATTTGGATCTCTCCTTTGGGAATTTGGATTTAGAAGTAGATCTCATAGTTTCCCCATACCAGATACACATTACATTATATGAGGAAACACTATTTATTCCTATTCAATGTTAAAATAGCTTTTGTTCATGGTGATTTAGATGAAGAAATATATATGGTACAACCACAAGGATTTGAGGTCAAGGGTAAGGAGAATCTAGTGTGCAGATTGCATAAAAGTTTATATGGCTTGAAGCAAGCACCTTGGCAATGGTATATTAAATTTGACACTTTTATGAATGAGCATGGATACACTCAGTGTCATTCTAACCATTGTGTTTATTTTAAGAGGTTGGATGATGACAACTACATTATTTTATGTTTATATGTTGATGATACGCTTGTAGCTAGGTCTAACATGGATCACATTAAAGGGTTAAAACAACAGTTAGCACTTTCATTTGCTATGAAGGATTTGGGGGTAGTAAAACAAATCCTTGGTATGAAAATTTGCAGAGATAGGAAAAATAGGAAGCTAACTTTATCTCAGGATGATTATATTTAGAAGGTGTTGCAACATTTCTCTATGGGGAATGCCAAAGCTGTCAGCACACCTTTGCTTGGTCATTTGAAATTGACTAAGGAGATGTGTCCTAAGACACTAGAAGAAGAGGCTAAAATGTCTAAGGTACCTTATGCTTCAATTGTAGGGAGCTTAATGTATACTATGGTATGTACTAGGCCAAATATTACACACATAGTGGGAGTTGTTAGCCGATATATGAGTCACCCTGGTATTGAGCATTGGAATGTAGTCAAATGGATTCTCAGATATTTGAGAGGTACATCTAGTAAGTGTTTACACTTTGGGGGCTCTACTACTACTGTCCAAGGCTATATTGGCTCAGATTTGGCATGAAATATAGATAGCAGGCAGAGTACTATAGGCTATGTATTTACTGTTGGTGGGACAACAATGAGTTGGATTTATCGACTACAAAAGGTGGTTGCATTATCCACTACAGAGGCATAGTATGTTGCTACTATAGAGGCAACCAAGGAGATGATATGGCTTCAATTCTTCATGGAAGAATTGGGACATCTATAGATGGAAAATTTTATGCACACAGATAGTCGAAGTGCCATTCATCTTGCGAATAATTCTACTTTTCACTCAAAGACAAAACACATACAGTTGTGGTACCATTTCATTTGGTCAGTTTTGGATGATGGAAAGTTAAAGTTGGAAAGGATTCATATAGATGATAATCTAGTAGATATGTTTACAAAGGTAGTAACAAGGGAAAATTTGAACTCATGTTCAACTTCAGTTGGTCTTCTAGATTAAATAGAATAAAGGAACAGTTGAGTCTGGGGTGGTTCGATCTAGTGGGAGCCTCATATGGTAGTAGTATAGCTTCAGGATTAGTCTCCAAGTGGGAGGTTTTTTTATGTGGATACTAATCAGTCACCAAGTGGGAGATTGTTAGCTTGTGGTGATTGATCAGGAAAGTACTATCCAAGAAAGTACTGTACATTTTTCCTCTCGAGCTCGGCGGGGTTCAGGGTTAGGTCGGGCCCCAAGTGGGGGTTCAAGGATGCAGCCCCCGAAGCAAATTTTTTTGGGGCTGACATATTTTTGGCTATTTTTGGGCCAACACGTTGTAACTCATTCTAAAGCTAAAATGGTAAAATATTGTATAATATGGCTTAGGGTTAGGGCTTTCATAATGTATGATTTTAGTACATGCAATGGAAGTGAGCTGTAAGGGATTACAGATTGTAATCAAGTTGTAATCACTTGATAATAATAATATTGGACTCGTTGTTGGTGGACATAGCCTAGGGATTGGGTGAACCACATTAAATCTTTGTGTATTATGTTCTCTTCTGTGTGGTTTATTATTTTCTGATATTGGTTATATTTGCATGTAATTGTTATTTATACCTTGTTAATCCTAACATATTCAACCTATTCATGTTAGGAATAAGGTGTCTCAACCTTGGATAATTCCTATTCTTATTATTTGTTTTGTAAAATGTATTTCTTGCAAATAATGTTGATGTGTCAGCATCTTGAATTGTGTGTAAGGAGATCATGGCTAAAACGGTTATGACAGATTCCTATGACACGTAAGAGCTATGTCAAGAAGATTCAATGATAGGTGAAGACATGTGGCAACTGATAAATTTTAGTACAGTATACTCTTCCCCAATCGTGGGGTTCCTATTTTCTCGGAGAATGGTAAAACCCTAATACGATTATCTTTGGGAGTAGCCCTAAAAAGTGAAGCGCATGATATAAGCTTTTTTAGGGCTGCAAAGAGATGTGATGCTTGTGTATTGTTGGAACATTTTTATGCTATCATGATTTGTCTTCAAGGTTTTTGAAAATCTTCTGAAAGAACTTGCATTGCAAGTGTATTGTAAGCTGTAATAGTTTTGATCAATACATTGTGCAGGTTTTGGAGTGCTGGGGTTTTTACCGAAAGGTTTCCCTAGGGTATATCATTGTTTCATTCTCTATTTTTCTATATGCATGGTATGTGGTTGCAATATCTTTGTTAAAGTAGTTAATGAATCTGAAATTGTAAGGATTTATAAGAATTTGCACAATACTCTCCTATAGAGATTAGCGTAGGAAGCTATTTTTGCACCTGAGTTTCCTTACAAGTGGTATCTGAGCTTGATCAACTTTTGATCCTACTTGTTGGGTAGGGTTTTTTGAGCTGATCTCAAGTTTGAGTGGGAGTTTTTTGCAGAGCATTCTGAATCTTATTTGCAGATTGAGATGGCAAGTTCATCATATGGAAGAATGGAGGTGGAGAAATTTAACGGCACTAATTTCGAGTTGTGGAAACTCAAGATGGAAAACATGTTGGAAGATCGTGACCTATGGGAAGTGACTTGAAATGCTATAAGACTAGCAACTATAGCTCAAGCAGATTGGGATATCAAAGATCGTAAAGCTAAGGGTCTCATAAGACTCTGTTTAACCGATGCAGTTCTTTTGAATGTTCTAGATGAGAAAACTACAAATAGTTTGTGGGAAAGACTTACAGCCATGTATCAGGCCAAATCTCTAGTGAACAAGTTGTTCCTGAGGAAGAAGTTGTACTCTCTACGAATGGAGGAAGGTGGATCCTTAATAGATCATTTAAATGCATTTAATCTACTGGATGCACAGTTGAGATTAGTTGGTGTCAAGTTAGAGGAGGACGATCGTTGCTACACACTTTTGTGTTCTTTACCAAATTCATGGGACCATCTTGTGATGGCTCTTGGAAGCACGTTAGTCACCTTCAAAATGGATGATGTGGTGTCTTCGCTGCTATCAGAGGAGATGCGGAGAAAGGCTTCCATTCCAGAAAAAGAAGCCCTTGCTGTTCATGGGAGATCCACTGAAAGAGGGAAGAAAAATGACAATAAGTCTGACAATAAGGGTAGATCCAAATCCCATGGGAAGTCAAAGACTTCCAATAAGTCCAAGGCAAAATGTTGGAACTGCGATAAATCTGGGCACTTCTGTAAAGACTGCAAAGAGCCAAAGAAGAAGAAGAAAGGTTCAGATTCAGCTTCAAAAAGATCTCAAGAAGATGGTGATGCATTCATCATAGCTTTGGTAGCCCATGCATCTGATGATGTGTGGTTGGTTGACTCAGGTGCATCTTTTCACATGACCTCTCATCGAAACTGGTTCTCAAAATATGAAGAGTTCGATGGTGGAAAGGTGTACTTGGGTGATGATTCTCACCTAAAGATAGTTGGACGCAGAAGGGTCACTATCAAATTTCCTAATGGATGAGTAAAGGGAATCAACGGAGTTATGCACATTCTAGGTTTGGCATGAAACCTATTATCTGTAAGTATGCTGAATGATGTAGGTGTGCAAGTTTTTTTTTCAAAAGAAGGATGGAAGATGATGAGAGGATCGATAGTGCCTGCAAGGGGTACTAGGAGAGGTACCTTATTGCAGCTAGATGCATGTATTCCTCTATGTAATAGTTCTTCATCCTCACCATCTGAACAAGCAGTGAAGAAGTCTATGGCTATTGGTTCTGATGGTAGTGCAAACACTTTGGAAGGTAAGCTTCCTGCAGAAAAGACAATGTTGTGGCATATGAGATTTGGCCACATTGGTGAAAAGGGTCTCAGAACCCTAAAAAATAAAAATCCTTTTGAGGGGTTAAATGATTGCAATCTCAAGTTTGACTTCTATGAACACTGTGTCTATGGTAAACAAAATCATGTTTAGTTTTACTCTAGTTCTCACAAATCTTCTGATGTTTTGGATCTTATTCATTCTGATGTATTTGGTCCTGTAAAAGTTCCTTCAATCTCCAAGTCTGTATTTTTTGTATCTTTCATAGATGATTATAGTAGAAGGATGTGGATTTATTTCCTTAAAAGTAAGACACAAGTCTTTAGACAGTTCAAGGAATTTAAAGCTCTTGTAGAGAATCAGACTAGTAAGAAGATTAAGTGTGTGAGAATTGACAATGGTGGTGAGTTTTGCTTAGCAGAGTTTGAATAGTTCTGTAAAGAAGAAGGTATCGAGAGGCATAAGACAACTCCTTATACCCCACAAAAAAATGGAGTTGCAAAGAGAATGAACAGGACATTGATGGAGAAGGCTAGGAGTATGCTTAGTGGAGGTGGTTTAGAACAAAGGTTTTGGGCCGAAGTTTTGGCCACTGCTTGCTATCTGGTTAATAGATCTCCTACATCAGCCCTTGTTGGTAAGACACCCATGGAGGTGTGGTCTGGTAAGATGCCTTCAATTAGACATCTTCATGTTTTTGGTTGTGAAGCTTATGCACATGTTCCAAAGGAGAAAAGATCTAAGTTGGAAAACAAAGCTGTTAAATGTATTTTCATCAGATACAGTGCTGGTGTGAAAGGATACAAGCTTTGGGATCTTGTGACTAGTAAGGTGTTGTATAGTAGAAATGTTATTTTCAGAGAGCTAACATCTTCTCCTATTGTGCTACAACCAGATGAAAAAGAAAAGGAAAAAGATGTTGTTTAGTTGCCTCCTACCCCTAAGAAGACTGAACAGAGAGACCATGTTGGGCCTAATGATGAGGAGAGCTCTAGCAGCTCTGATAGTTCAGAAGAAGAGGAAGAACAACCTCAACCGTAGCCCTTGAGAAGATCCACGAGAGAAAGAAAGCAACCATAAAGATTTGGTTATTCTATGTTAGATTCTAGTTGTGCCTTTGCTTTGATTACTAACATTGATGAGCCTAGATCTATGAAAGAGGCTTTGGGCATGGAAGATGCAGGTTCCTGGATTGAGGCTATGGATGAGGAGATGGCTTCATTGGAGAAAAAAAAAACTTGGGACCTTGTACCTTTGCCTAAAGGGAGAAAATCTATTGGCTGTAAATGGGTGTTCAAGAAGAAATTCTGTGCAGATGTCAGTGTTGAAAGGTACAAAGCTAGATTGGTTGCAAAGGGGTATTCATAGGTAGAGGGAATAGATTATGGTGAAATATTCTCTCCTGTTGCAAAGTTGACATCCATTAGATTTTTGTTATCTCTTGCTACATCATATGATTTAGAGATAGAACAGATGGATGTGAAGACAACTTTCCTTCATGGTGATTTGGAGGAAGAGATGTATATGTCACAGCTTGAGCACTACATTGTTAAAGGTAAAGAATCCTTAGTTTGCAGATTAAAGAAATCTCTATATGGTTTGAAGCAATCTCCTAGGATGTGGTACCTTAAGTTTGATGCCTTTGTGTTGTCAATTGGATTTGTAAGATCAAAATTAGATCATTGTGTTTATTTCAGAGTTGAAAATGATCGCCTTCTTATTGTTGCATTATATGTTGATGATATGTTGCTATTTGGGAAGGGTAAGGGTATGATTTCTAATTTTAATTCTCAGTTGTCAGCATAGTTTGAGATGAAAGATCTTGGGGTAGCAAGGTACATCTTGGGTATGGAAATCAGTAGAGACAGGTCTAACAAAAAACTTTGGTTGAGTCAGAGTAAGTATGTGAAGTCTGTGTTGGACAGGTTCAGCATGGTAGATTGTTGACCACTATGTGTTCCTATTTCTGTGGGAACAAAGTTATCTGTAGATGATTGTCCAAAATATCCTAGTGAGGTGGAGGACATGAGTAGATTACCTTATGCTAGTGCAGTTGGTAGTCTTATGTATGCTATGGTCTATACTAAACCAGACATCGCCCAAGCAGTGGGAGGCCTGAGTCAGTTTATGGCTAATCCTGGATGGGTACATTGGGATGCAGTTAAGTGAGTATTCAGATATTTGAGGGGTACATTAGATTACTCCATATGTTATCATGGTAACTCTTCTGGATCTCTACATTCAGTTTGTATTCATGGGTTTGTGGATTCAGATTGGGTAGGTGATATTGACAGTAGGAGATCCACTAGTGCTTATGTGTTCACTATGTTTGGTGGTGTCATCAGTTGGATGAGTAAGCGACAACCTGTGGTTGCTTTGTCCACTATAGAAGCTGAGTACATGGCTGCTACTCATGCTTGTAAAGAAGCCATTTGGCTTAGAAGATTGTGTTCTGATGTTGGTGTTAATGTAGAATAGATTACTATTTGGTGTGACAGTTAGAGCGCTATTTGCCTTGCAAAGAATCCAACTTTCCATTCCAGAATGAAGCACATTGATGTGTAGTTTCACTTTGTGAGAGATATGGTGGAAGATGGACAGGTAAATTTCGAGAAGGTAGATACCGTGAAGAATGTTGCAGATGCATTAACAAAACCAGTGGGCACTGAGAAGTTCAGATGGTGTTCGGAGTCTATGGGCCTTTTGGCCTATAGCGGTTAGTTCTTGTTATGTTCTTGTTGCTCTTACAAGGTGTTCGAAAAGTGGGAGAATGTTAGGAATAAGGTGTCTCAACCTTGGATAAATCCTATTCTTATTATTTGTTTTGTAAAATGTATTTCTTGCAAATAATGTTGATGTGTCAGCATCTTGAATTGTGTGTAAGGAGATCATGGCTAAAATGGTTATGACGGATTCCTATGACACGTAGGAGCTATGTCAGGAAGATTCAATGACAGGTGAAGACATGTGGCAATTGATAAATTTGAGTACTATACACTCTTCCCCAATCGTGGGGTTCGTATTTTCTCGGAAAATGGTAAAACCCTAATACGATTATCTTTGGGAGTAGCCCTAAAAAGTGAAGCGCATGATATAAGATTTTTTAGGGTTGCAAAGAGATGTGATGCGAGTGTATTGTTGGAAAATTTTTATGCTGTCCTGATTTGTCTTCAAGGTTTTCAAAAATCTTCTAAAAGAACTTGCATTGCAAGTGTATTGTAAGCTGTAATAGTTTTGATCAATACATTGTGCAAGTTTTGGAGCGCTGGGGTTTTTACCGAAAGGTTTCCCCAGGGTATATCATTGTGTCATTCTCTATTTTTCTATATGCATGGTATGTGGTTGCAATATCTTTGTTAAAGTAGTTAACGAATCTGACATTGTAAGGATTTATAAGAATTTGCACAATACTCTCCTATAGAGATTAGTGTAGGAAACTGTTTCCGCACCTGAGTTTCCTTACAATTCGAACCTCTAAGACCAATGAATGTATCTTAGGTTCTATTAATTGATTTGAGGACCCATTGTCACCCTGAACAACCCTTAACACATACTAGAATCAATTAATGTAATGTACAATCCCTTAGGACCACTTAAAACACATGTGACCCCTTAATACATTCTAGGAAACTTATCCATCCCTTACAATGTCGTAACACACATAGGACCGCAAAGACCCATAGAATGTAATAGCAACAATGTATATAAACAAAGATCAAAAGCTCAAACACTTATGGGTTGTTCATGAGTAGAAAAATTAGGATAAACACAAAATAATATTAGCAATGTATATAAATATATACATTGCTGCTATTACATTCATGAGGTACTTATTGATAAGCCCATGGCTATGTTCACATTACATGAAGCTAGTGCATCATTATTTTGTGTTTATCCTAATGTTTCTACGCATGAACAACCTGTAAGTGTTTGAGCTTTTGAATAAGTACCTCATGAATGTAATAGCAACAATATATATAAACAAAGATCAAAAGCTCAAACCCTTATACAATGATAAAAATGTGCCAAAAAATACACAATACATGATGCCCTAGCACATTGCTCATGGGCCCTAAGTAGGTAACCAACAAGTACCAATAGCAGAGAAGCATAAAATAGTGCCAGACAAATGTAGAGTAAGGAAATCCTTACAAGCGATCCTCCTTTTACACCAAATAATAGTGGAAACCCTCGTAGGCGGTCCTCCTTTTACACCAAAATAATAGTGGAAACCTTTGCAGGTGATCCTCCTTTAACACCAAATAACAGTTAAAACCCTCACAGACATTCCTCTTTTGTGTGCTCCAATCTTCATCTAATAATGAAATGAGATATGAAATATATTTTTAAAAAATTTATCCCCGAGTTGGTAAAAATTTCAACCAACAAGGGAATGGATTAAAAAAAATAAAAATTTTCCTTCTATAATCCGACCAACCTAAACCTTTTTAATTGATGGTTGAAAATTTTGGTAGAAAAATAAGGTCAAATGTACTAGTGAGCCACATTGGTGGGATGAGAAAGTCTTTTGCAAGTTTCACAATGGCATTGGACATGATATTGAAAATTGGTGGAACCTCAAACATATCATCCAAGATCTCATTGAGAATGACAAACTTAAGGTAGATGGATTGAACACCAACACCAATCATAAGGCATTCAAAGAACCTTTGCCCAAGTATGAAAAGGGGGAAACCTCTAAACCTAAGAATGGCAAGACTGAGGTCAATTACACTTACACAGATCTAGAGAATGTTTTCAACATGCTTGAAGTTGTAGAAGAGAATGTCACCATGATGAGGGATAAAGATCCCTATGGTTATGATCTAGACATGGAATCTTCTCCTATCTTTGATGAAGAACCCATCCTTGTGCTAAGGGGTTCTAACTCCAGAGTGTCATCTCAAACTCTCAATGATGTCACACAAAGTCAAGGTCCCCTTGTCATTAGAGGACCCAGTTCAAGTCAACCAAGTAAACCAAAGCAAGCGGCATCCAAGAATGTCATCTCAAAACCAACAGTCAATCCTAAGTTGAGCTATAATCTTGTCGATCAGTTGCAAAGAACCCTAGCTCAGATTTTGATCTTTGAGATCTTAGAGTTATTCCTGAGACACAAGCAAGTCCTTGGGGATGCTTTGCACACAACGAACATCCCCAACAACTTAGACATTGATCAATTCCAGAACATGGTTAACCATATTGCTAGCCCTCATTACCTTACCTTTTCAGACAATGATGATAAATCTTTGAGCCACCCACACAATCTCGCTCTTTATATTGAGGTCATGATCCACAAAAATCGTGTTAGGTGCATGTTGATAGATGGGGGTGCTATGCTTAAAATTTGTTCCTTGATTATTTTGAAGATATTGGGTTATTTTGAAAAAGTCATAGATACTAGAAAAAATATCACTATCAAAGACTATGATGAGGTGGAAAGAATTTCCAAGGGGTTGGCCATCCTTCTTGTTAGGATTGGCCATGTTGAAAAAGATGTTTTATTCCAAATAGTTGATGCTGGCCCCCTTGTGTACAATATATTACTCGGCAGACCATGGATTCATGATATGCAAGCATTGTCATATACCTATCATTAGTGTGTTAAGCTCCCTTACAATGGAGTAGAGATTTGTATAGCTAGGGATAACACTTTATCTATTAACTCAGTTTTGGTGAGTGCTCATGTTCCCCTCAATAGAGAAGTAGAAGACTTCAATGCAACCTTAGCTAAATGTAAAGACAAGTTCAAGTTAGTAGACCTTGGTATGGGGGGTATCAACTCAACTCCCTCACAACACTTGCATTTTCACCTAGGTCTTATGGAAAGCCTTCACAAGAAATGAGACCTTCCTCTTTAGCTATGACTTTATTTGGCACATTTGTAGGGTCCTCAGTGCCTATTCAAGATGAGAAAGAAGAGATAGTTGTTAAAGACTGGACTTATAGAGAAGAGAAATACATGCACAATGAGAACTTCTCCCCCTCTCCTAAGGCTTATGGAAGAGGGTTTACTTTTGTCAAACAGATGGGCTATCCTGGACATGGCCCTCTTAGTCACAGATTGGATGCTAGAGCCAAACCACATGATCATGATCTTTTTGGACACAAGTCTAATAAGACAGTTGGCCTAGGATTTGTGAATAAAAAAAACAACACTACTCCTATCCTTGATGAGTTGGATAGCAAAGATCAACCAAAACACATACCTAATTTGACAAATCAGCAAGATATATGTGAAGATTGGGTTCCTTCCACTAATCTGCTTTGGGGAGATTCAGATAGTCCAGTCACTCATGAGACAGTTGCAACCTTAGAACAAGATGAATTAGATGTAGAAGATCCTATCAGAGAATGTCAATGAAAGAATCTTGTTCATTTAATGGAAAGAGAAGGTATTACCCTTGATCATATTAGAGCTTCCACATCAAGACATCCCAAACCTTCATGGTGTAAACATCCTAGTCAAAGTTCAGAAACAAGTTCATATGAGTATGAATGGGACTCCTTCTAAGAGCCTTCCACATTTGACATAGATGTTGATGTCATCCACACTTATAGTTTTCAACCCAAGGTAGATGATGAGTCATGTGTAGGATTAGAGGATTTGAGCCCACATGTTGCCTTAGTGGATGATTCTTCAATTGTTAGGATGGATCCCAATTTGGGTAGCTTAGAAGGATACTTGACGGACTCCAAATCTTCAATCACTAGAGATGATATCATTCACATTAACAACCTTGAACCAGTCATTGAATTACCTCTTGTTCATCCTAACCTCCTTGATTGGGCCCAACGCTATCAAGAACCTGAGCTCTTAACGTTTCAAAATGATTATAAAATAGCCTATTACTTGAATGCCATTGAACCTATAGTGTCTTCCACTAGTGAACTGGCTACCAGCATGACAAAGCCAGACATCAAAACTAGTACATTTGAGACCTTTTTCCGATGGCAAGTTGTCTGAATTGGGACAGTTTATCATCAATATTATGACACCACCCGCCGTCGTAGTTTTGTAGTAAAAAAAATGATAGCTATGATTGGCATCATAATTAAGATGACTATAGTTGTCGCAAAAGGGGATTTCAACACAATGAATACACCGTCATATCTATTTGTAGCTATCATAATTTTGACAGGTAGATGTCAGATGAAGTTAGTTTACTGACGAAAATACTGTACATGTGATGGTTAACCATCCTAATGTTCCAATAGATAACCGTCATTGGTAGATTGTTTACCGATGGAAATGTTGTGCATGTGACAATTTTTCATTGGAAGTTTCTGACAGATTATTGGTGCTTTTCTAGTGGCGTCGTAATTTTGACAGTATTCACAATTTATATATATATATATATATATATATATATATATATATATATATATATATATATATATATATATATATATATATATATATATATATATATATATATATATATATATATATATATATATATATATATATATATATATATATATATATATATATATATATATATATATATATATATATATATATATATATATATATATATATATATATATATATATATATATATATTTATATATATATATTTGTTGATCGAGTTTGTATCGATTCAGAACGGTGTTCTTGTAGATCTGGTTCTAGCTGGTTGCATTACTTTCAAATTTTGATCAACTTGCAAGGTGGTTTGGTGAGTTGAGGTCTTTTATTCGTGCTCATGATTTGGTTATGTCATTTGGAGATGACTTTGTAGTAGATCACTATGGTGTCTATGATGACTTTGGAGAAGTCTTCTTCTTGGTGAACTGAGCTGAGAGACTTGGATTATAGAAAGTAGGTCATTTGATGCGACTTATGAGACATTGGATGTCTCTTCACAATGGGTTCGCGATGCGGTCTATGGTTTTTCTTTGCGACTGGCTTCTTGGTAGAGATCTATTGATTTGGTAGTCATTGAGATGGATCGATATGACTTGATCTTGGGTCAAGAATTCTTGAGGTGAGCTGAAGTTATCATTGCTCCTTGAAGTGATTGATGTTTCTGATAGATAGCCGTCGCTTTTAGTTTTTTCATCGGTTATTTTGGTTTCATCGTAATTGCAATGACTCACATTATATTTTAAAAGGAAATATATATATTTCATATGTTGATTGGGATCTTAAATTATTGAGCTTCTCTTTGTTTTGATAATAGTTTAACATTCTCTACTTAATAGGGCCAACCATGTGTAGGTGGAAGCTCATTTGGCCCCTCCTAGGATCCTCTTATGACCCTTTACGACACTTTAAGACCTCTAAGATATATTCTTAGGGATCGTAAAGGGTCATAAAGGGTCATAAGGGGTCCTGGGACACAACAACTTAGAAAAATAAATGTAGGCATCATGGTGACAATTGTTTGGAGACACAACATATTTGAATGCTATACCTAGATGATGCAACACAACCACTACTCATGTAGTTTTGAGTTGACACTGTAGGATCCAAAAACCAAAGATAAGGAAACTATATATGGTTTTTGGATCTCGCAGTGTCAACTTAGAACTCCGGGAGTAGTGGTTGTGTTGCATTCTATGGGTATAGCATTCAATTATGTTGCGTCTCCAAACAATTGTGACCGTGATGCCTATATTTATGTTTCTCAACTGTTGTGATACCTACATTTATGTTTTGTAGCTGTCATGTTTATTTGTATGTTCTTTATGTGTTTGGCTTTGGTCCCTCACATCGAAAATAAGATTTTCCCACTCTGAATCAAAAATGCGTGTGCAACATAAGAAGAATATGCACAGATAGCAGATGGAGCTAAGAAAACACAACACATTTATATTTTTTTAATAGGTCAAAATTACAATGTTCACAATGGTCTATAACTTAAAATACACAATTAAATACCTCTATAAAAAATGCAACCCTGTTGTGTTTTTCAGCTCCACCTGATATCCTATGTATATGAATTGAGATTGCATATTGAATTAGGCATCTCCTTCTACATTGCCTGAAACCAAGAGACTGTCACAGTTAACATCTAAAATCATTATTGAATTTTTGTTATTATTAAAAAGTACACTAGTCTCCTTTGTTTCTTGTACACCATCTCTGTCAGCAAGTTTCTTCATTCTGGCCTCCACTTTCTTCCCCACTATAACTATAACCACTATTCATTCTCCTATGATCATTACTATCTTCTCTATTGATCAAAACTCCACTATAATTTCTTTGATGAAAATTTCCAACTTCACTATTTGGTATTCCTTCATCTCCCCTCAACTCCATCACTTATGGTTACAAATCAAGTTCCAAGAATCAGAATGGTGCATCTCATCATCACAACTAATCTACCTTAAACAATTGATGAAACATTATAGACAAGATGATGATTTAAGGTTTTTTGTGAAGCTTTTAACTTGGTAGTTGTAATCAACATTTGTATTACAAGTTTTGTTGTTGTTCAAGTAGTGTGTTTTAGAAAAGAACCCATTGAACATTCTAATACTAATTTCTCCCAAAATATGAAATCCACTAAAATTTAGCAAAAACCCCTCCAACATTACAACATACCTTTGTATGCAGTCCATTAACATTTCAAATGCAAGAATGAAAGAAAACATGGAACTAAGCTCAAACACGTGTAAAAAAACATCAGTCATTATCAAATAAACATCGAGAAATAAACTTCAGTCATTATCAAATAAGCTGCATAAATGAGAATCATTTCTTTTTTGGCTTTTTCTTTTTTTCTACTTCCCTATATTGTTGTAGAGGCATATCTGTGTCCACATCGTCATTTCTTCTTGGTTGTGCATGTGATCTCACTATCTTTTCCAAAGGCGGGTCCTCCGCAATAACAAATAAAAGGCTTCAATAATTAAAAACATATTATCATAATTGGGGTTAATTTAAAAATATATTCATTATTTTTACAAGCATTTCAATACTTTAAAAAACATAAACGTGACGCTCTTTACCTTGGCCAACCACATTATCTTTCCCAGCGGCTTGAACCTCAACACGCTCATCGGGAACAACCTCTACATCCCCTGTAACTGCAATACAAAATGTTTTATTAATCCTGACAAATTATAATTAAATTTTTATTACTACGCCAAATTTAATTTAACATGTTTACTTGTATTAAATATTCATTAATCAAAATTTGAATAGAAAATGTATACCTTGAGTACTACAATTCACATTAGAATCGATGCCTTCGTTGTGCTTGGCCGGTGTAGTATCAATATTGATAGGCTGCATTCAAATGTAAATAATTAGTGCATTTATCGACAATATATACATATAAATACAAGCCAAATATTGAGAAATGTTAATCATTCTGTTTAATACATACACATATTCACTTTAAAGTTTTAAACAAATATAAAATCAGTGTTTCATTACTTTAGACAAATATATTCATTTTATGTTGGAACTTAACATCAAATACAGTAATTGGTAAAGTTTTCAACTTGAAATAAAAATCAATTGGCTTATTTACCTAATCAACAGATCCAGCAGATGAACCTTGTGTACTCATTGCTTAGTTTCATTCAGCCACGACTTTATAGCCTTGTTTGTAGCCTATTTTTTTGTCCTCTTCTGTAATCAATTTTTTGAACTCCAAGGCTTGCATTTTTTTATTGGTATCATGAATTTTTATTGTAGTGAATTTCATCAAAACTAAATTGATTGCAATTTAATTATAAATATTTGCATACGATTTTTCATTTACTAATTCTTACAACTCGTGCAACAAGTTTTGAATATCCACCCGAGCCAAGCTTGTGTTGCCTGTGGTTTTGTTTTCTTGTTGTTGTTGCCTTTGTTGTGTCAGACAACCAATGTGATGTTTGAAATATGTTAGATCACATAATTACAAAGAGTAAATAGTACAAAATTTCATTATTAACATTATCACATACCTTCTTTCCTCAGGTGATACTACTCGTCCACTATGTCTTGTACTTCTCTCAAGTGCATCCTTTTTAAGATCCTCCCACTCATTAATAGGAATATAGGGAGGCAGCTCGTAATAAGGGTTGTGTTCTATTTGGCTCCTGTAGTTGTCCCTAATATACTTCAAAATAGTGCCTGCTTTGTCAAGGAGTCTGTTGGTACTCAAAATGCAGTTTTGAGGTACCATGTAAATTTTTTGATTAAGTGCTCATTTTTGGCTTTGTATTGCATGCTAGTAGGGGCATATTTGGGGTCATATCTTGAGGTTTATGTGTTCACTGCTTTGCATTCATCCTATCGAGTTTTTTTTAGTCCTTAGATGGCATATTCAAATGGGTTTGCGTCATTTCATTCCTAGGGGGTCTCAAAGTCAGAAAATTGCTAAGTGTAGAATTCACCGGGAAGGGCTACTTTGAGATTGAATATCTTGAATTCTGATAAGTTTCATGAAAATATGGGAATTGGGGCATCTTTAGTGTGCTTCATTTGACTTATGTTTCCTTTTTCAAGTTCCTATGATCAGTTTTGATAGGGCTTGTTCATCCCCTTCCGGAGGTGTTTTCTTGGATTTGCATAATGTACTTGTTCAGTTATTCTCGGAGGCCCTGCTTGTGGAGTTGTATCTGATACCCGGTGATTGGTCAAGAAGAATTAATGATCAATATATATTGTAGGCATGTTCCTCTTCTGGCCTGTCTATTTTTAGCCCTTGGTGAATCTGTTTTAGTACTTTTCAAAGCCAAATCCATTTCAAGTTTTCACTGTTTTGCTGAAACCTAGAAGTTCAAAAGTTTTAAGGGCTATATTTGACAGTGTGTAAAAGACACCTGTGTGATCTGATGAGAAAGATAATGATTGGGTCATGTTGCAATCATGTTTTACTCCCACCATGCTAAATACAAAACCATGACCAATCCGTTTGACCAAGTTTCCAGGCTCATTCCATTTGCAATTTTCGCAAAATGTGTTTAGTTTTGCAGTGTTTTCCCAGAAATCCAAATGCCCTACTTTGCCAGTGAATATCTTTTGACTAGTTGAATCTTTTGATGAAATTATTTTTGCATTGTCTTGCAAAGTTGGAGTACTAACCCCAGTCCCAATTTGAGCCCCCTGCCAATCCATTTGTCTGCCTTTAAAAATCAATTACGACGATTAAAATCATTTTCTGACAAGTTTGTTGCAGGAACAATTTGAACTTGGCAAGTTTACACATTAATATCTTTTGATCTAGTTGTAGTCATGAAGTGCCGTTTTACAGAGTATTAGAATGTGGGTCAAAGTTCATGCATGTTCAGTGGCGGGGCTGGGTCAGGTGATTATGTCAATTTTTAAAGCCAGTTCCCAAGGCCACTTTTGCATTCTGGGCATGTTGCAAGAAGGGTTGTTTTGGCATTTCAGTGATTTGGGTATGATTGTGAATTGGATTCAAAGAGTGCAGAGGGTATCTAAAGTAGATAAAGAGTGAGCATGAAGCCATCAAAAGAGTAAAGGGAAAAGATGATAGTTTAACTTTTGATGATTACAAGCAAATGAGGTTCACTCAAAATGTCATCAATCAGACACTAAAGCTGGGAAATGTGGTGAAATTCGTACATGGAAAGACTATAAAGGATGTCAAATTTAAAGAGTACAAAATTCCAGCTGGATGGCATGTGCTTCCAATTCTAAGTGGTGCATCAATGTTGAGCGTTTATAAGAACTTCACTTCAAAATTAGTATTTGTCCAAATAATTTGAGTGACAAGAGTTTAAAATGATTGTTATTAACATATCAATTTTGTGGATATTTGTTTCAATGCAATGGTGGCTCGATAATAAAATGGGAGCTCACACTTTTTCATTGGAGGTGTGCATCAGAGTGAGATGGAGGCATGTTATTGTAGAGATAAAGCTCAAAACTTATCCTAATGCCAGCGCCAAATGTCATGTGGTGGCCGACATGAAAAACAATATGGCTCATGCATTTACATTGATGGCCTATGCAATAAGAAGGGTGCTGCACTTGAGCGCATATTTCAACAAGTATATGTGGGTGAATCAACAACTGAAGGTCCTGTATCTATTCTTCGTGGATTACATGAGTGTAATTTGTAGAAGAGCCCAGTGTGGAGCATCAAAAGGATACCAAGAAATGGTGCTAGTGCAAGTAAATGGTGACTTGCACATCCAAGTGGGAGCTCTAGCGTGGAATATGTTGATGCCTCACGCAATGAGGAAAGAGAATGGCAGTTTACGTGAATGCCTACATAAATGAATTAAAACATTGCAAAAGACAAAGGAAGATACCTCACGTAAGGGGCAAATGTTTAACCAAGTATTGGTACCTAGGTTGCGCTGATGTTGTGGCCTTCATTGTAATAAATGGAGCCTTTTTTAACAAATGCAATAGGCAGCGGTGAACCTTCGAAAAAGGCTGCCAGTTCATTAATAAAACTAGCGGATAAGAAGGAAACAACACAAAATAAAAAGAGGGGCTTACACCCTCAACATTATGAACAATAAGCATAGCTGAGATTGAATTCGTTATTGCAGCTTGCTGTAAGTTTGAAACCTTTTTGTTTTCAAAAGAATGGGGTTTGCTCTTGTTTTTAGTTACATCCGAGTGAAGTTCATGATCTATGAAAACTTTGCCTTTGAAGTTCACGCTTCTAGGCTTCCTGTTGTTAAGGGACTATGGTTGAGATATCTGGGATCCGTGCCCTATGCATCTTCTGCTTTCGTAAGTACGTCAGGGTCGAAGCAGACATTTCTTCGATGATAGTGCTTATGGAATAATATCTAGTCCATCCTCTAATCTTCCTTGTAGGGGTTGAAGCAGACTGTTCTTAGACGATGGCGCCTATGGACCGATTCCTAGAGAGTTTAGATAGTTTGGCAGGGGCTGCACATTGGGGGCACCTATTTTGTGTTAAGAATTGGTGCCAATCCAAGCATGGAGGCCCAAATAGCTAATAGATAAAGTGGCTAGCAAATAAAAGTTAGAGACAATAAAGTGGAGGTTTATGCAATAAGAGCCCACGCATGGGTTTGAAGGGGATGCCTGTGTTTTCAAGTGAAGAACAGTTAATTAAAAAGATGGATGCACCAGCGCATAGGTTAATGAGCTATGTGCATATGTCTTGGTGAGTGAGATGTGTGTGTCGGCCATCAAAGAGAAGCCATCACTCGTGCATTAAGAAGAAAAATGAGTTAATGAAGTCATTGGGTGAGTGAGCTTTGTAAGGTTTGGTATTTGGGATTTATCCCACATATGCTGGGTATTAGAATAAGTTGACATTTATGTACACCACAGCCCAAGCATAATGTAAATCAAGAGAATTGAGAGGCTCTTGGCGGCCCCTGGGCTAGAAGTCTTAGTGCGCGGTGGGCCCCTTCCCCCTGATTTTGGCACCTAGAATGTAGAAAGTTTTAAAACTACAAAATACAATATCCCACATGCTCACCAAAGCTGATATTTGTGATGTTTAAAAGCAAGAACACAAACATACAAGATAAGTCAAACGGAGGAAGCTCTGCACACGTGAGCACCAGTTTCCATGCCCACACCTAGAAGAAGGAAATTTTTCAGTGAAGGACACATGTCATGCGTTCGCCAGTTTGCCAGAAGTTTGAGTGGTTAGAGAAAATGATTCCGCAAATTGGAGGTAGCAGTCATTCACCAGTTCATCAGTTAGCTAGCGGTTAAGCCAAATGGTGCCATGATTCAGTGATAAGGTAGTCGCGAGGTCACCGAGTCTTGACAGTTAGTGAGTAAACATTTCATGATTAAGAGAATAGCCAGTCGCTAGAAAATTGGCAGTTAGAGATTAACATTCTGTGACTTGGAAAATAGGTAGTCGCATGTTCGTGTGACGGTGGCGGTCAAACCCTTAGTATTCTGAGATTATGAGAGTGCATATGGTCCCCATTCACTAAATGAAGGTGGTCAGCTTTGAGGTCAAATTTGAGTAACCAGTAGCATGAGGATACTTAGCTGAATCTGGTGGCTTCTGTGGCAAAGAATGTGAAAGTAATATAAAATTGCAGACTATAGTGAATAATTTCAAAAAATTTAAATCACAGACCTAAGAGACAAATTGATGGCTGGTGGCTTCATTTTTTCTTAGGATATGAAGTGTTATATATCGCTGGAAAGGTGAGAGAATGAGGAATCCATTCCTGAGATCAGATTTGATGTAGGTCCTGTTGGTTTCTAGATATTTGTAGTTGAATGAAACAGGGGCTGAGGAGATATTTTGGAAATATCTAAGTTTGTTGAATTTGGTGATTCACAGTTTGTTTGAGTAGAGGACAGGTGCTTTTAGGAGAGACTGATGCTGATCAAATTTTCAGTTCAAAGCTGGGTGATTCATCAACAGGAGGTTTAGAGGATAACAAGTGTCAGTTTGTGGATGAATCTTGAGTTTTCTCCTCTCCTTCTTATTCTAAATTCAAATCTTTGTACAGGGTTCCATTTTTTTGGGGGATTGGCTCTAGACTTTGAGTTTCCATTAATGCAAGTTCTGGTTAAGTTTAGTGTTCTAGTTTTTTGGAGTACTTTGGCATTTTTGAATGTATTGAAGCAATGTTCTATTAATAAAATATGCTCGAAATCTCTTTGCAAGGACTTGATGTCTCTGTATGTTTTCTGGAATTCTTATGAGCTAGATTTGTAAGGCATTTCTGGTTTATCATCTATAAGGTAGACTATGATATTATTCTTCAGTTTCCTTCAAGGAAGGAGTAAATCTTGTTGGATAGTTTTTGAGAATGTCAAGGATATATGGATTTGATGATCATGTGTTTGTAATAAAAGTAGTATGTAAGGCATGTTACTGGTTTCAGATGTATTGAGTTGTAAATCTTTGTGAATGTCTATTCAATTTGACTCTATACCCAATGGATTAGGCACTGTTATTTTTCCAGAATTGCATCCAAACCAAAATCGATCAATCAATCAACTATTTCCCTTTCTATTTTTGGGTACTTTGATTGTTAAATCTAGCATGATGGGCTAGAAACTGTCCAATGATTCACTTGAAAGGGTGAATCCAGTTGTAGGACATTAGTATCCTACTGATCCATTTTTGTATTTTCTCATGTTGTGAGGAGGGAATAGTTTGCAGGTGTTGTGAGTAGATATCTTGAGGTACACCCGCCTGGGTCTATGGAGCCTGAAGTGTAGAAGGCATTTGAAGCCTTGTCAAAGTTGGCTTTTCTCTTGTTGAGTCAGTTTGTGAGTTGTGAAAGAATGTATGTTAGGACCAACAAGAAAAAATGCCAACAGAGTCTAAGTCTATGAAAGACTTCGGGTCCAAAAAGTGTTGTCATAGAGTCAATGAGTTTATTCTTTAACCCTTTATCTTGTAATGACCACCTTAAAAAAAAAAAACTGTTAGATTCACAAATGAAGTGAAGCTACTTTTTAATATACATGAAGAAAGGGATGAAACAAAATCTAATCTTACAATGAAATCAAAATATAATACCATCTATGTATGGTCAGCCCAAAAATGTGCAAACATTCATCATTAAGTTTTTCATAAAATAGATTATTTGCTGGAAGATAATTACGAGATTATTATAATTAGTTATTGCAAGGGACCACACAAAGGGGTTAGTGCATTAAATTATGAGTATTATAGTGTATAGTAAAAGAAAGGACTAGTCTTTAAAGTACCTGGAAGCTGGGCTACTCTCAAGGGAAGTCCATCTTCATTGCTCACAAGCAATTGATCACACCGTATTGTTTTCATACATTTAACATGAGTACATCCAGGAATTGCATCATCGCCTCCTACCTCCTACATAAAATGAATCCAATATTACAAAATGCCCCCTAAGAAGGAATATATAGTTCAAGTGAAATAAACACATGATAAATAAGAGAGAAAAAGAGGAGTCTACTTACCAATAGTAGGTGTTGCCATCGCATTTGTGGTCATGCTACGTGTTGTCCACATTGTAGGAAGAACTACCTCTATGGATCTGATCCTCGTACCAGGCACCATACTCAACATAGGTTCAATAGCAGGTGTTGAACAAAAATATTATTAGAGCATAAAAAAATATGGATAACCATGGACAAGATGGATGATAAAACATGTGATGTACCATCTGAAGTATTTGCATCTGAGGTAATGCCATTTAATCTATTTAGCATCCCCTATAAAGAGAACACATATATATTTTAGTTAATGACATAAATAAAATAGTATATTATAAAAATCATTATTGAACTTTTGTTATAATTAAAAACTACATTAATACTTACTTTATAGTTCTGAACACGGCCAATCAACATATCCATTGCCCTCTATATTTCAGGAGTGTGAGGTTGAATATTTGTCATTCGAGCTAACTCTTTTGATATTGCACAAAGGACCCTTTCTAGTGCAACCACAAGATTAACCTGTAATAAAAAATCAACATCGAATGGATCCTGCTCATTCTGCGGCTCCTCATGGACTACTTGTTCCTTTCCCTTTTTCTGATCAGCACTTGTTTGTGAGAACAATATTATTATCCCTTTATTTAAAAGAAATCCAAAATAGTAGGATAACAAAAAATATGCATTAACATAAAAAAAAATGAATTAACATTTTTCTTGTATGTGCATTTCTACAACAACAATAAGTTTTACCTATCAAGAAGAAGAAGTCCCATGAGAACTATCACCACCGTGCATATTGTGTGGCTGTTGATTTATAATATAACTCTACATTTAAAAAAAAACATTCAGACATGTTAAAACACGTGTTCTTATTCTAAGTTACGTTGAATAATAGACAATTATCAAAATATGTACCACCTTGTCCATGATAGTGATGGGGTTTTTTGTATTTATGTGATTCAAATTGTAATTGATAAGTAGCTCCTTGCCTCCACGTATTGATTTGATTGCACATACAAATACGCGATTTCCCTCGCACGCCTCAAATATGCAATTGGGTTGCTTCTTAGTTTACGCAAGTCGTGTGCTATTTATAAAACCTGTAATATTCCCTAATGCTTTGGGTCTTCCATCAATTCATATAGCTAGTATTTTACTTTGTTCACTGACTTTTTGATGTATATAATTTTCCACGAGTGCATACCTACACATACTTTTTTTATATTTAACAATTTGCATCCAACTATTGTAATCATAACAAGGTCCGACAAACTCCATCAATTCGACAACTTTTTTGTAAGATACCTTTATTCCATTTATGGAAAATAGGCCCAAACCATGTAATGAATATGGTGTTATGTGATATATCCTCTCTTTAACACAAAAATTAGTGTTTATTGAAAGAAGTTCATCAGGGACCCATTGTTTATGTAGATGTTTGTACCTAAATGGCAGCTCAGAGTTGCCTTTTCTCTCATCATCATAAGAACATGACCCCCCTTGAGCAAGGAAAAATTTCATGCATTTATTGAATTTCTTTTTGATCTTTTGACCTCAAGTTGATCTCATTGAATTACACATACTAAATGTCTCACTTTCTTCTTCCATTCCTAGATTTTCCTCACTTGAGGAAGATAATTCTGACAAATACCTATTCGCTAGTAGCTGCACTTCATGCAATGAGAAAGACAGGTGGCAATGAGAGAGATATTTTGGGTATGTGCAAGATCATGGTATACCAAACTATGGCCTTAAGTGACAATGAAAATAAAAAAATCAGGGTTAGTGAATTTGATGTAAAAAAGTTGAACATCTTATGAACCTTGTGTGAAAAAGTTGTAAGAGTAGAATCTGTAGGAAATTGAATATAGTTTCTAAACTTCTAGCCCTTGTCTGAAATTTTTTTTATGTAATTGTTCAAAATTTTAGATTTCAATGTAGTAGTACAAAAATTTCAAGGAAAAGATAAAAAGTATGTGTATGTATAACCACCTTAATCACAATCAAATGATGATATATTTTCCCAAGATTCTAGATATAAGTAGTAGACTCATTCATGAATGTGACACATATTTTTTTGTAATTCTTTGCTAAATAAATAATTAATAATGAATTTTTTGATACAAATTTTTCATAACAAAAAAACTTTCGTGTTTGACCACCTTAACTAATACTAAATTTTATAAAATTGAATTTTTATTTTTTTTCCTTATAGTAGTCGAAGCATAGAATGTGATGCATATTTTGGATTTTAGTAAGGTTAAATAGTTTGAAAGTTATAGTTTTTTTTCAATTAGTATGTTAATTACGACTTTAAAGATAACTCAATTGAAAAATAAGTAATAATTAATACTGAACTTGAAATTTGACAGCAATTATATTGATGGAAAGCAGATAATGTCTTTAAGAAACCCTTTCTGTTTCATCAATTTTGGGTGAAAAAATAGTCGTTAGCTACATGGTCACAGTCTCGATATCAGAAACTATCTCTTGAAATAGGCCTAATGGATTGACCACCCAAGTTTGATATTACCCATGCAAATACAAAGCCTAATCGGATATCTGAAACTTTCTACCTATTTTGAAATTACAATTGCCCTACTTTTCTCAAATTCAAGTTTCATAGTAAATATATTTTTTTAATGGTAATATTAATTGTATTATATTAACTTTTATTATTTTTATGTTAATATTAATTCAATCGAGTATTTTTTTAATTTTAAGTTATATATTATAAATTATTATTTTTAGTATTAATATTAAATAATAATAGCATAGCATTTGAGAGAGAGAGAGAGAGAGAGAGAGAGAGATTTTGGTAAATTTTGGTGGGAGATATTGGATATCTGATAGCTTTGGATATTCGATAGAAAGAGAGGAGAGAGAGACGAGAGAAAGAGATGAGAGAGAAGGGAGAGAGAGAGAGATAGATTTTGGTAAATTTTTGCGGGAGATATCAGATATCTGATAGTTTTGGATATACGATTCTATTTACTGGTAAATTAAAAACAATATTCTCTGGGTCCCTCCAGAGAGTCACATTTTTTCCTAGATTAAGGGATTCGAGTTGCAACGAATCACATTTTGTCTCTAGAGAAGACAAAAATCCACTTTTTGGTTGGATTTTCTCTATCACCAAAGGTATTTGCATCACCTTTTTGGTCTAACTATGGGGGTTAGTAGTTGTCGAAAGCATCAATAGAAGAGCAGACTCACAAATGAAGATGTTGAAGTGTATAGATAAAAGGATAGGGTTTCCCATCGGAACAAGAGACAAGGTATGTTAAATATTAATGAAGATGTTGGCATAGACCCACTTTTGAATGTGGTTTCAAATGAAGAACATGAATTTGAAGATGAAAATGTAGGTTTTGAAAATGAGAATTTAGGTTTCAAAGATTTAAATGTAGGTTTTAAAAATGAACATGTAGATGTCGCCAATGGAAGTGTGGACATTGTCAATGACAATCCATCGATTGAATATGAAGGAATTGACAATGATAATGGTGTAGAAGAATGAAATCAAAATTACACATCTCCAAATTATATGAGAAATGAAGTCCCTTAAGAGGAAGAAAGAAAAACTTCAAAATTGAGATCTTCAAGAAGAGCTAAATGGTTACTTGAAATTGATGAGAACATAATGAGCAATTTCGATGGCAAGTGATCAGAAAGAATCATTCAGTTATGGGTTTCAAAAAATTTTGATCAATTTTTTAGTAACAAGATGTTGGTTGAGTAATGCCAAATGTTTGTGCACTTGTTAAAGATGCAGAAGATGAGATGTATACTAGTCAAATTGAAGATTAGTGTGAACAAGAAAAAGGAGCGGAATGCTATTATTGTGAGAAATCTTTTTAGTGCTCTCAATTCCATTGGAAAGACTACCAAGGAAAAAGATAAGAGAGCCGCTAGGAGGGTTATTACAACCTCCTTAGTAAGTCATCATTTGAGAAAGGCTCGTTTGATGAGACAAACTTGTGTTGACTTGAATGTAAATCGTAAAACTTTGGATAGAGCACTTGCAAGAAGAGAAAGACTTGATGATCCTCTTCAAAATGATACATGGGCTTATGGTGAGAGACTTTCATGTTGTGATAAGAAGCTTACCAATGCTGTGAAGGATCAAATTCAACTATTTTGGCAATCTAACTCAAGAGTGTCACCGAATGTGAAGGATGTCTTGAAGTTGAGAACTGGCATTCGAGACTGCACCCCGCATCCCAAACATTATTTGGAGGTGAGTCAAACAATGTTGTTCAAAAATTTTTGTGAGACACATCCAACATTGAAAATATCACAAAGAGCTTTTGAAGCCCTGAAGCCTTTTTTTTTTGTGCCTCTTAAGATTTCAAATACTTTTTTTGCAAATATCATGTGGAGTTTTCAATACACTATGAATTGTTACGATCAATTCATTCTACTTTGCATAGTAGTGAAATGTTGGAGGAGTGTGGTACAAGTGCTCTTCGAAAATCATCAAGAGACTTGCTAGATCATTTTTTATGTCCTAGAGATGATGGATGTTTCTTTCATAGAAAAGATTGCTTAAATGACAAGTGCTCAGAGTGTGGTGGACTAGTGAAATTTTTTGAATGTTTTCATGAGGGTTGTGAACACGATTTTGCAAAGACAATTATCCACAAAAAGGTATATGAAACCATTAAATGTACATTAAAAAGTGGAGGTGAAGGCTCTAGATGTGAGTTGATTACTAAAGAATGCAATGTAGCTAATTTTATTTCAGATTTTAGGAAGAATATTTTTTACAAGTATGCAAGGCATAGTCACAGGTCTCAGTGGTTGGATCAAAAAGTCAGGATGTGTAAGGACACTTTCTCGATTGGCACTATTATATTGGTTTTTGAATTTTCAAAGAACTATAGATTGCAGCCCCAAAATGAATTGCAAGTTCAATATTACAATTCTATTTAGGTTTCTATTTTTGTGCACATAATATATAGACATTCCCTTGATAGTACAAAAGATGACTAGAAGATAATCAGAGACTACCATTTTTATATGAGTGATGATAGATCACACTCATCCAAGGTTATCCAACATTTCTTTGAGAATTATTTTGAGTGGGTGCGGGAAAATAATATTGCTATGGATAGACATCTCATTTGGTTAGATAACTGCACAAGTCAATTAAAAAATGCTTGTATGTTTTATTGGTTATGTATAATGCATGTAGAGAGAGGTGTACCTCATATTTGGAGTTTTTTTGAGGCCGGTCATGGAAAAGGGGAGCATGATGGAGTAAGTGCATGTGTAAAGAGAGCTCTAGTTAAGGAGCAACTACAGATTTCAGGTGCAGAACTCATTGATGCCCATTCTATTGTTGATTGGTATACTTCAACATTGTCACAGGGGGGTACTCTTGATTCAGAAGAGTGCATATTATTTTGGTTGGTTGAGTTGGGAACAATAGGAGATAGGTTGGATTTTCAAACTATGAAAGATTCTTAAAAAATGCATTCATTTTGAAGCTCAGATGCTAGTACATGGACAATTTGGAGATGAGAGTTGGGTTGTTATTGTTTGAGTTGTCTTCAGTGTGATTGGGATTAGTGTGAGTCAAGTGAGTGGGTTGATACATGGATTCCAAATTATCTTACTCCTTTATCTCTCACAGTCTCTTTAATAAATGATGACATGGATTGTTCACTTGACTATGACCATTTTTTAGATCTTCTATAGCCAGGACATGTTTTTGCATTAGTTGCACCATAAGGGAATGATGAGAGATTAGATTACTAGTTAGCACATTGTGTACGAGGAGAGAAGAAAATTGCACAACCGATGACATATGATGATATGTTCACATATCCAAAAGGATCACATGTTGTTGTGGGAACATGGTTACGTACATATATAATTAGAAATAATGGCATTCCTACATTTGAAGACTATGGGAAGTACAAAACCATTCTCATGTATTCACACCTTGTTATAGCAGCCAATGTTAAGTTGTTGAAACATTAAGGAAAACCAAAGACAAAGGAACTTTGGACTATTAGTATTGATGATCATGAAGCAATACTAAATACTCTCAAGCATAGAGATGACCCTTCAGGCACACTTTAGTAGGTAAGTTCAACTCAAGTTGCAAGGTTTTCCATGTTTATTACGATTACGTTCAATAAATTAATTGTAGTTTTTTGCTTTATTTGTTTGAGCCAATAAACTTGGTTTTGTATGTGGATTGTAAATGCAGTTGGATACATATGTGATAGGTATAGAAGATCGAGGTGTGCATTTGATTAGCCCATCTTTTATGACTGTAAAATTCACTATGCATTGTCTAGTCATGTTCTTTGGTTCATTTAGTTACTTATACATGTTCATAATTTTTTTCTCAAACCTATATAAACTTCTTATATTCTCTATTAAGTTTTCTTTTGCCTTTTGAATGCAGGTGTTGGAGCAAAAATGAAACTTGTTTTTTATATATAGTTGTGTAATTTTCATATTTAGATGCCAAATTTTGTATATAAAACCAACAATCAAATGTAATGTGCATAGTTAGATGCCAAATTTTGTATATAAAAACAACAATCGAATATAATATGCATATTTAGATGCCAAATTTTGTATATAAAAACAACAATCGAATGTAATGTGCATATTTAGATGCTAAATTTTGTTTCTAAAAAATTAGATGCAAAATTTGAAATATAAAAGAGCCCATGGGGTTGATTTGCAAATATTAAAAGCCCACATTTGTATCGTCTTAATGCCATGTAAAGTGCAAAAAATGAGTTTCCTTCCTATGAATGTTGTATTCTTATATAATTTGTATCATCTTAATTTTGTATCCTTACATTTTTATTGTCTTAATTCTATTACATTTGTATCGTCAAATGATGTAATAGTTGGAGTCATTGAGTCAAAATTAGTCAAATATGTCTAAAGTAAAATGATGATTCCTTGGGGTGAAGGGATAGTGTTCAAGGAATACATACAAGCATCAAATGGATGGTGCCATTAGCTTTGGTTGGGTAGGTAAATGCTAGGAACAACCCCATTTGACCACTTTGTTAGTAGAATGTTCTGGACCATGTCGGACTAAAGTGTCCCCAAGGTGCACTAAGCACCGTTGGGTGGTGAAATTTTGAGGCTCGGTTCTCAGACTCCATGAGAGGTATTGGTGATCTATGAGATGCTACATGACCATGTTTGTGAGGCCTACAATAACCTCTCTCCATTTTGGGAGATTCACATTTGTTTCAATTTGGCGTGCCAGTCTCGCTCGATGCCAAAACTTGCAGTGAGGGTTAGTTGAAAGTTGCACCAATGGGTTTTTTTCCAAACCATTTGTCCCAACACCAAATGGACTATGCCATTAGGTCTAATTGGGTGGGTAAACTTTAGGGACAACCCTGTTTCAACCATTGAGTCAGTAGAACATTCCGGACCATGCCATACCAAAATGTCCCCAAGGTGCACTAAGCACGATTGGGCAAAAAACTTTCAAGGCTTGGTTCTCAGACTCTGTGAGAGGTATTGGTGATCTATGAGATGCTACAGGACCATGTTTGTGTGGCTTGCAATAACCTCTCTCCATTCTGGGAGATTCAAATTTGTTTGAATTTGGCATGGAAGTCTCGCTCGATGCCAAAACTTGCAGTGAGGGTCAGTTGAAAGTTGCACCAATAGGTTTCTTCCAAACCATTTATTTTGACACTGAATGGACTATGCCATTAGCTCCAATTGGGTGGGTAAATACTAGGGATAACCTAGTTTCAACCACTGAGTCAATAGAACGTTCCGAACAATGCCTGACCAAAATGTCCCCAAGATGCACTAAGCCTGATTGGGCAGAAAAATTTCAAGGCTTAGTTATCAGACTCCGTGAGAGGTATCAATGATCTCTGAGATGCTATAGGATCATGTTTTTGAGGCCTAAAATAAACTCTCTCCATTTTGGGAGAATCAAATTTGTTTGAATTTGGCGCGCTAGTCTCACTCGATGTTAAAACTTGCAGCGAGGGTCAGTTGAAAGTTGCACCAATGGGTTTCTTCCAAACGATTCATCCTGGCACCGAATGGAATATTCCATTAGCTCTGGTTGGGCATGTAAATTCTAGGGACAAACCTTTTTTGACCACTGAGTCAGTAGAACATTCCGGACCATGTCGGACCAAAGTGTCCCCAAGGTGCACTAAGCACGATTGGGTAAAAAACTTTCGAGGCTCGGTTCTCAGACTCCGTGAGAGGTATCAGTGATCTATGAGATGCTACATGACCTCATTTCTGAGGCCTATGAAAACCTCTCTCTATTTTGGGAGATTCAAATTTTTTTGAATTTGGCACGCCAGTCTTGCTCAATGCCAAAACTTATAGTGAGCGTCAGTTAAAAGTTACACCAATGGGTTTCTTCCAAATCATTCATCCCAACACCAAATGGACTATTCCATTAGCTCTGGTTGGGTGGGTAAATGCTAGGGACAACCCTATTTTTACTACTGAGTTAGTAGCATGTTCCAAACCATGCTAGACCAAAGTGTCCCCAAGGTGCACTAAGCACAATTGGGTAGGAAACTTTTGAGGCTCAATTATCAGACTTTGTGAGAGGTATCGATGATCTTTTTGATGCTACATGACCATGTTTATGAGGCCTACAATAACCTCTCTCCATTCTGGGAGATTTAAATTTTTTTGAATTTGGCACACCAGTCTCGCTCGATGCCAAAACTTACAATGAGGGTCAGTTGAAAGTTGCACCAATGGGTTTCTTCCAAACTGTTCATCCTAGCACTGAATGGACTATGCCATTAGCTCTTGGTGGGTGGGTAAATGCTACGGACAACCCCATTTAAACCACTGAGTCAGTAGAACATTCCGGACCATGCCAGACCAAAATGTCCCCAAGGTGCATTAAGCACGATTGGGCAGCGAATTTTTGAGGTTTAGTTCTCAGACTCTGTGAGAGGTATCAGTGATCTGTGAGATGATACAAAACCATGTTTCTGAGGTCTACAATAACCTCTCTCCATTCTAGGAGATTCAAATTTGTTTGAATTTGGCACACCAGTCTTGCTCGATGCCAAAACTTGCAGTGAGGGTCAATTGAAAGTTGCACCAATGGCTTTTTTCCAAAATGTTCATCTCGACACCAAATGGACTATGCCATTAGCTTTGGTTGGGTAGGTAAATGCTAGGTACAACCTTGATTTTATCACTGAGTCAGTAGAACATTCCAGACCATGCTAGACCAAAGTGTCCCCAAGGTGCACTAAGCACGATTGAGTAGTGAACTTTTGAGGCTCGTAGCTTAGACTCCATGATAGGTATTAGTGATCTGTGAGATGCTAAAAGACTATATTTTTGAGGCCTAGAATAACATCTCTCCATTCTGGGAGATTCAAATTTGTTTGAATTTGGTAGACCAATCTCGCTCAATGCCAAAACTTATAGTGAGGGTCAGTTGAAAGTTGTACCAATGAATTTTTTCCAAACCATTCATCTCAACACTGAATGGACTATGCCATTAGCTTCAATTAGGTGAGTAAATGCTAGGGACAACCCCATTTTGACCACTAAGTCAATAGAATGTTCCAGACCATGCCGAACCAAAGTGTCCCCAAGGTGCACTAAGCACGATTGGGCAGTGAACTTTCGAGGCTCGTATCTTGGACTCTGTGAGAGGTATCAGTGATCCATGAGATACTACATGACCATGTTTTTAAGGCCTATAATAACCTCTCTCCATTTTGGGAGATTCAATTTTTTTTGAATTTGGCACGCCAGTCTCCCTCATTGCCAAAACTTGTAGTGAAGGTCAGTTGAAAGTTGCACCACTAGATTTCTTCCAAACCATTCATTTCGACACTGAATGGATTGTGCCATTAGCTCCAATTGGGTGAGTAAACACTAGGGATAACCCTATTTTGACCACTGAGTCATTTGAAAATTCCAGGCCATGCTAGACCAAAGTGTCCCCAAGGTATACTAAGCTCAATTGGGTAGTGAACTTTTGAGGCTCGTATCTCAAACTCTATGAGAGATATTGGAGATCTATGAGATGCTAAAAGACCACATTTTTGAGGCCTACAATAATCTCTCTCCATTTTGGGAGATTCAAATTTTTTTGAATTTGGCACGCTAGTCTCGCTCGATGCCAAAACTTGTAGTGAGGGTCAGTTGAAAGTTGTAGCAATGGATTTTTTCCAAACCATTCATCTTGAAACCGAATGGACTACACCATTAGATTTGGTTGGGTGAGTAAATTCTAGGGACAACCCCATTTCAACCATTGAGTCAGTAGAACATTCCGGACCATGCTGGACCAAAGTGTCCCCAAGGTGCATTAAGCATGATTGGGCAGCGAACTTTTGAGACTCATATCTTGGACTCCGTGAGAGGTATCAGTGATCCATGAGATACTATAGGACTGCATTTTTGAGGCCTACAATAACCTCTCTCCATTATGGGAGATTCAAATTTGTTTGAATTTGGCACACCAGTCTTGCTCGATGCCAAAACTTGCAGTGAGGATTTGTTGAAAGTTGCACCACTAGATTTCTTCTAAACCATTCATCCTGACACCGAATGGACTATTCCATTATCTTTGGTTGGGTGAGTAAATGCTAGGGAATAGTAATGGTTGAAGTTTGTAATCAAATCAATCAATGAAAATAAAGTTCTTTGCATTTCTATAGTTCTCTGTCCTGTGGAACAGTCCAGGCAACAGTGAATTTATTAGAATAAATCTAATGTGATCTTCACTTGGTTGTGATATAGGAATGATTTATTGTGTTTTTTTACAAGTTTATGTAACTATTTCATTGTTTGGAATATCATTCTGATATTAGAATTGACTAATGTTGAGGACAGGACTGGCATTGTAGGCACACATGAATACAATGTAGCACATAAGTTTTGAATTCACTTAAATGATGAATTACATGTGTGAACACACATAACACATAAAGAATACACACAAATTTGATTGTCATGAAGCATACATGTAACACATATTTTATAAATCATACAACATAAATTCACTTAAGTCATGCACATAGCCCATACACATGAATTTAGGTTATGAATAATGTACTTGAATATACATGAATATACATGAATATACTTAAGGCATAAATCATACACATGAGTATATACACACATGCATATTTACATACTTGCAATGAATAAATGGACACACAATTAACAAATTGGATCGAATATCAAGTTTCATAATAACAAAATGAACAATAATTTTGTACATATTTACATGTCAACATATCTAGATACAATGTGGCATACGCGATCTCAAAATGTGTCATATGACATCTCAAAATAAGAAGTTCAACTAAAAATATTTCTAGGACATCCTAGTCTACTGGTGGATCATCAAAATGCATCCTCTTTGAAGTACTCTTTGGCTCTGATGGATCCTGCATTCAAACAAAAAAGTGAAACCCCAAGTTAGATTAAAATTCAAAATCATAGTCAACAATAATAAATAAAATTTAAACTAAAATTGAAATCTCATATACCTCACCTCTCTGTCTCCTCCCATGGATAGGAGACCTAATATATGTCCTTGGTAGCGTAGGAATAGTGCCACTAATGTCTACTCCCACCTGTATATGTTTGCGAACATGAGATTAATCTATGAGTTATACTATTTAATTTTAAATACTTGGTATCAAATATATGTTTACAAAATAACTAAATTAACATTAAAACTTACCTATATTGAAATTTCTTCAGGGATTTTTAGTTGAGTCATTAGTGATACAAACCCTTGGCATTCTGGCTCCCTTAAACTAGGAGTGACCTACAAAAGTCAAACAAATACTTCATACTATCATAACTTGACCATATTATACATACTTGATAGTAAAATACACACAAATAACTTTAGAAATGTACGTACCAAGGGGCTATCACTCCGAATGGATATTCCTATGACTCTATCATGATGATAGGCTCTCATGGCATCATCACATGCCACTATCTGCAAAATAAACCATGTAAATTAAAAATGAGTACATACAACTGACAAGTATACATGTATGCATAAACAAACTAAATTACTTAATTACCTTTCCTTTATCAATGGCTGACACCTGCCCCCCTCACATTGCCCCCCGGTGGCAACTGGTAACACCTGCATTAGTATGTAAAAGATGATTATAAAAATTTGAAAACAATGCACATATACTATTATCATAATTTAAAAGGAAACCAATGAGTACATTAAAACATATGTACCGTAGAAGAGCCAAGACCAAATGATATGGCCAAAAGTGTGGACCCCTCCACCTCTGCCATCTCCTCCTCTATCATCAACTGAACATAAATGTAACACATAAAAATACATAAGTGGGAAATTATTATAAGGACATTCTACTAAAAACACAAACAATAAAATTTAAATATAATGTAAAAAGTGAACTGTTTACCCTTATCGTAATAGTGGGAGTCCATGGCTCTGTAGGCTCTTGATGCACATCTCCATGAGTTGCTTTAGTGCCTGTAGTGTGCTGTGTAGAATAATGTACATCAAATGTGAATTTATATGCATCACTATCAATTAGGGGGCCTAAGCATAGATTCTTTCATATAATGCAAGTGTGGGGCACACAAACATGTTATCTCATTGAGGATGTGGAAGTGCTAGAAGCATTAGGATGAGGAGGCAACAATGTCATGCTCTGCGTAACTAGTAGATCACTCAAGGTGTGAATGGCTCAAATAGTCTATGAGCTGACTTGAGCAATATTGTCAGGATGCTGGACTGTGGGAGGTGGTGAAATCTTGGGATGGGGACATATGTGTAGGATTTCACCCAATGTGCCCATGGCCTGTCTTGAGGAGTGCCTAAACCTACACCCTGGTTTAGTCTCATACTCCAATAATTCACCTTGTTAGCAAGCACAAATTCAACATACAATTTTTTAATAAAATAAAATGGGACATCCAAATTGTTGTGAGGTGGTCTATCAAAAACCATCCATCAACGGTCCCAAAATTTGTCACGTATTGCACTATTTGTGCACCATTTGATTGACAACTTGGTTTTTTTATGGTCTACTTTTAGACCAATTTTAGGATCCACAAAAATATTAGCTGTCATATTTTTTTATATTTAGGTCCTTGACTTGATCATAATCAAGGACATTGTCAAACTGAGGGTGCATGGAATCATGCCAAAGAAGTGCAGCACTATGTTGTTGTGTAAGTTTCTCCATGTTTTCAATAATTGATTTCAATGTCGTAAACATGGGGCATAATGTGGGGATATTGGCATATGTGGTTTGAAATCCTATAAGTTCATTTAGATTATCTCCTATTAGATCTTCTAAATGGTGAGGGTTTGTGATAGATACATCTTCTAGAGGTTGGGGGTTGTTGGGAGGTGGATCTAGATTGTTTGCGGGATCATTAGGAGGGTTTTCTGATTCCATGTATGATAACAATGAAAATAAATAGATAATTACAATAAATTTTTAAAAACAATGCAAAAAATCATTGCTACCCTAATTTTTATAAAAAAAAACTATAAATTTTGATTTAAAAACAATTAAAACAATAAAAATTAGAAACTTTCACTTACCTGACAATTTAGGAAAAATCAGATAGGGGATTTGGGAGCTGATATCTGATAACCCTAGCTGCGTTCATGTTTTTACAATGAAAAACATTGAACGCAGCTGGGTACAAAGATATATATCTACAAGTAAATATCGGATATCCGATATTATCGAATATCTAATAATATCGAATATCTGATTAAGTCTTTAGCTTTGGCATTTGGCTTGGCCAGGTGTACTGACAACTAGACCTACTAAAAAGTCAAGAAATCTATTTGTGCACTTTTGGACAAGTGAAATAGGTTTTTTTCACATCACCTCTTTTTGGCATACCATGATCCTACACATACCCATTTACAAATTGTAAAAGACATTAATCTCTATGGGGTGTATTGACTTGTACCTAACAATCCATGAGACTCTGTGGGATACCTGACATAAGATAATAGCTATATAATAAGACAAACATAGTTCACTCCATATTTTTCATTATATCTTGTGAAAGACATTATACATTGTTAAAATTATCTATTTATCCAACAATATTTTGAATATCTCAGCATTTCATATAGCTAAACATCTCAGCATTGCATGAGACACCACTATTGTGGCATTTTATCAAATAGTTCTCATGCCTTGCCAGTGTTTTTATTACATCTTGTGAAGGACTTTATACATTGTTAAAATTATCTATTTATACTTTCAGAATTAGCTCACTCCATTGTAGGGAACAAAGAGAATCCCCTGTGATTTAACATCATTGAGATGCCTCCTTTCATTAGCTTCATGTCACCTTCTCGTAGCTTCCTATGTGTTTCATCCTTCATTTATACACTTACTTCGACAAAACTTTTAATTTTTTGATAGATTTCACTAGAGGCTTTGTAGGAAACCAAGTAAGGGGTATTATTGAGTTCAAACACATTGAGCTGCTACAACTGAATTATGAATCATGAATTCACTATAAAATTAATTCCCTATAAATCAAGGGGCATTATAAATCATGAATTTTCTATAAAATTAATGTGTTGCTCTAGATTTCATATGGACATTTTGTCAAATGGTTGGCATGTATGTTTATTCAAATGGAGTTATATCATTTGGAATGGATATATGATCGACTGATATCAAATTCTATATCAAGATTTACAACATTAAATTGATCATAGTTAGAAGACTTAGACACAAGAAGAATATGAGTATAGCCAATTTTTCAGAAGAATATGAATGAATGCAAACATACATAAGTGGATGAACATAAATAATGAAGGTACCTAATATTGCTTGAAGTAATGAAGTGTTGACCCTGGGTTCAATCCAGTATGCTCATGTATGATCTGGAAACTGCAAGAAAAGAAAGGATGGGGTTAGATCTAAAGGATCTAAGCAATGTCTAACACCCTATTATTGATCATCATCTACAATTATGCATGTGCATAGTTAAGCTATACACTTCTAAAAGGAACTATGCTACAGAACATGCACACTTAGGAAAATGCACTCAGGAACATGTGCAGTGTATAGGCACTGGAATCCAAATGAAGCCCTACATTTATGTCTCTATAAACACCTGGTGAATCACTTTTGTGGCTGCATTTATGTCTCTATGAATACCTGGTGAATCACTATTGTGACTACATCATCCAAATAGTGCAACAACAACACCAGATGTTGTTGTTCCATCTGGTGTTGCTATGGCATCATTTCTAAATGATGCATCCACAACAGTAACCCACCATGCCCATCAACACAAGGAAGACATGATCAAGCATAAGAAACAGAGGGGACATTATCAAGGTCAAATTAGAGGTCAAATTTCATTCCTTGAAATTTTATATTTGTACAGTTATAAAATTTCATGCATAGTTCCTTAGCATTTGATCTTCATATTGTAGCCATGAATTGAGGTAGGCTTTCAAGCTTTGTCTTCTCATTAACTCAATTTCATTTTGATGGCATTTGTTGATTTAATTATGACACCAGCTTGGTTATAAACAAAAAAAGAAGAAAAAGAAAGTGTTATTTGTAATTTTTCTGAATCCATAGAGTTTCCACAAAGATGACACTGCACTTTTGCCTGGCATGAAGAGGGCATTCAAGTTTGGCATGCACAAAGAGGCCAACAACATGTGGGAATAGGGAACTAGCACTTGAGGTAGGCATTTGAGCTTTTTCTTCTCATTAACTCAATTTCATTTTGATGACATGTGTTGATTTAATGACACACTATGAATGTTAATAGTCGCATTGTTTACATCTTAGCATTTGGAATGCTCAATGACCCATGAGATTTGAGAGCTAGGGCATCGTTGCTATTACCTTCAAGGCATTGTGTGAAGTGTTTGATCTCTCTTTATTTTATTTTTTTTGATATTCACTATGTGGTACTCCCCATTTATGATCATTTCATGAGGAAATGTCTTGATGGCTCGCAGGCTACAAGTTAGGGCATCATGCATTGTTTATGAGCTCACTGTTTGAGCACCTCATGTCCCTATTTGATTGGCCGGTGCTCTATTTTTTATATTGAGTTTACATCATATATTTACTCTTAATAAATATCTTATAAAAAAACATAAAACAAACCCAAAATACTTTGTCTTAATAAAATCTTAATAAAACAATATATTTAGTCTTAATAAAATTTTATAAAACAACATATATTGTGTGAAGTGTTTTATCTCTCTCTATTTTTTTTACTATTGATATTCACTAGCTATGTGGTACTCTTGTTTATGATCATTTCATGAGGAAATGTCTTGATGGCTCGCGGGCTGCAAGCTAGGGCATCATACATTGTTCATGGGCTCACTGTTTAATACTGGCATTGTTTACATCTTTTCATTTGGAATGCTTCATGACCCATGAGCTTTGAGAGATAGAGCATCATTGCTATTACCTTCAAGGCATTGTGTGAAGTGTTTGATCTCTCTTTATTTGTTTTGTTGTTGATATTCACTATGTGGTACTCCCCGTTTATGATCATTTCATGAAGAAATATCTTGATGGTTCATGGGCTGCAAGCTAGGGCATCATGCATTGTTTATGATCTCATGATTTGAGCACTGACCAATCAAATAGGGACATGAGGTGCTCAAATAGTGAGGTCATAAACAATGCATGATGCTCTAGCTTGCAGCTCGTGAGCCATCAAGACATTTCCTCATGAAATGATCATAAACGGGGAGTACCACATAGTGAATATCAATAGCAAAAAAAATAAAAAGAGATCAAACATTTCACACAATATATGTTGTTCTATAAGATTTTATTAAGACTAAATATATTGTTTTATTAAGATTTTATTAAGACAAAGTATTTTGGGTTAGTTTTATGTTGTTTTATAAGATTTTTATAAAAACTAAATATATGATGTACAAACTCATAATTATACTTGATATATAAAAAACAATTGTATGTAGTATAATCTATACATTTGTGAGATGTGAATAATTTCAGCTATATGATGTTTTGGGATTAAATTGGTGAGTTTGTATACTTTCTCCATTTTAAACTAACCTATGACTTCAAAGGAGGAATTATGAAATATAGTTGTAGGTAGTTATCTCTTCTATAATGATGGAGTGAAAGGTAATGATCAATGAGGTTGCTGCTATTATATCATACATTAATAAACTTGCTATTTTGAATTTGAGCTTGGGCATCATGCAATGTTATTGTTGTCATTGCATGCTTGCTGTTGTTGTGCACCATATATTATTTTATACACTATTTATTTCATTGAGACTGTGAGCTTGAAATTTGTAATGTATTTGATCAATGCTACCATGTTGTTGAGGCTGTAGATGTATTGAATCACCACTGCCATTCTATTTTTATAGCAACAATATAACAAACAAAGCACTGACCAATCAAATAGGGACATCAGTTAGACATTTAATGCATTATTACTTCATCATGATGATAAAAATTTCATTGGGTCAAAGCACATAGAATGTGGGTCGATGCATTGAATCACCACTTCCATTCTATTTTGATGAAGAGGAACTATGTTATAAAATTTCAAGGCATGAAATTTTATAACCCTAAATATATTTTATGAGTATAACTAGACAACAAAAGAGCACCCGCATGCCTTGGTTGTTATTGGTCTATGAAAGGTAATGGTTTTCTTTTCCCAATTGAGATGTCATCCTAAGATTCAAAAGGACCAAGGTAATAATAAGTCTTGAACATAAATGCATGATTGTGGATCCTCAAGTAGGAGTTGTGATACAAATGAAGAACACTTATATGGGTTTACCCACATAAGGACAATGGTTTCATTCATCTTTCTTTCCAATGATCTTGGGTACTTTCCTTGGCCTCTAGGCTTGGGCATCCTATAGGGGTTGAACCAAAATTATGAAGGCCATAAGGACACATAGAACAATAGGTTTGGGGACTTAGAGTTATGTTCAATCCTTAGTAATGGTTTGGGGAACTAATTACTAGATGAGTGACTAAAGTACCCTAGTTTGCATTATTAGATGATCTTGTTTAATTTGTGTTCATTTCATGCAAAGATACATGTAAAAGAAAATAATTTTTTGCATCTAAAGATTACATGTATATATATGAAAAATAACTTGTATATACTGTACAAGGAAAATAACTTTCAGAAGAAAATGCAAGAGTACAGACATACATAAGAGGATGAACATAAATAATAAGGGTGCCGGACATTGCCTAAAGTGATGAATTTTTGACCTAGGTATGAATCTAGTGTGCCCCCGTGTGATCTAGAACCTACAAAGAAAAGAGAGATGGGGGTTAGATAAAAAATATTTAATTAATGAATGATATCCTATTACTGATCCTCATCTACAATTATGAATGTGCATAGTCAAGCCAGACACTTATGAAAGAAAAACCATGCTACAAGACATGTGCACTCAGAAGAATGTTACAGAGAGTAAATGGCTGCATTTATGTTTGCATGAACACCTGGTGAGTCACTATTGTGACTACATCATTCAAACAGTGCAACAACAACACCATATGTTGCTGTTTCATTTGGTGTTGCTGTGACATCATTTCCAAATGATGCACCCACAATAGTCACACACCATGCCCATCAACACAAGGCAGTTATGAGCAAGAATGAGTAAGCAATGAAAGGGGCATACATCATCATAAAATCAGAGGATAAAAGCATCAAATTTGCATATTAAGGGAGGACTACATCATGGATTTCAAGTAAAGATCATAACATCACAACATGGTTAGCAGCCCCAAGGAGGCCCCATTGTATGCAGTGAGTAAGCTACATCAAAAGAAAGAGGTACACAAATCTACATCATCTATACATTAATGCTATGGCATGGAGTATATTTGAATATGCATTTTGAAGGATAAGTAATAAAGCTGCATGATGCTAGTGAAATTAACAAAGGTATAGATCTAATGAAGTAATGAAGCTACCCACATTCTATGTTCTTTGAGCTAATGAAATTTTTATCATCATCATGAAGTAATAATGCATTAAATGTCTTACTGATGTCCCTATTTGATTCAACGGTTCTCTGTTTGTTATATTGCTACTATCAAAATAGAATGGTAGTGGTGATTCAATGCATCTACAACCTCAACAACATGGTGACATCGAACCAATAACAAAAAATATATTACAAATGCCAAGCTCATAGTCTCAATGAAATAAACAATGTATAAAACAATATATGGTGCATAACAACAACAAGCATGCAATGAATAAAGTAACATTGCACGATGCCCAAGCTCAAATTCAAAACAATAAGTGTATTAATGTATGATTTAATAGAAGCAACCTCATTGATCATTACCTTTCACTCCTCCATCATTATAGAATAGATAACTACCTACAACTATATTTCATAATTCTTCCTTTGAACTATATATATATCAAGTATAATTATGAGTTTACATCATATATTTAGTCTTAATAAAATCTTATAAAACAACATAAAATTAACTGAAAATACTTTTTCTTAATAAAATCTTAATAAAACAATATATTTAGTCTTAATAAAATCTTATAAAAAAACACACATTGTGTGAAGTGTTTGATATCTCTTTAGTTTTTTTTGGTTGATATTCACTATGTGGTACTTTCCGTTTATGATCATTTCATGAGGAAATGTCTTGATGGATCATGGGCTACAAGCTAGGGCATCATGCATTGTTTATGAGCTCACTATTTGAGCACCAGTCAATCAAATAAGAAGATGAGGTGCTTGAATAGTGAGCTCATAGACAATGCATGATGCCCTATCTTACAGTGCACTAGCCATCAGGATATTTCCTCATGAAATAATCATAAACGAGGAGTACCACATAGTGAATATCAACAAAAAAATAAATAAAGAGAGATCAAACACTTCACACAATGCTTTGAAGGTAACAGAAATGATGTCCTAGTTCTCAAAGCTCGTGGGTCATCAAGCATTCCAAATGAAAAGATGTAAACAATGCTAGTATTAAACAGTGAGCTCATGAACAATGTATGATGACCTAGCTTGCAACCATCAACACATTTCCTCATGAAATGATCATAAACAGGGAGTACCACATAGTGAATATCAATATAAAAACAAATAAAGAGAGATCAAACTCTTTACATAATGCCTTGAAGGTAATGGCAATGATGCCCTAGCTCTCAAAGCTCACATGTCATCAAGCATTCCAAATGAAAAGATTAAATAATATCAGTATTAAATAGTGAGCTCATGAACAATGTATGATTCCCTAGCTTGCAACCCATGAGCCATCAAGATATTTTGTCATTAAATGATCATAAACAGGGAGTACCACATAGCTAGTGAATATCAACAAGAAAACAAATAAAGAGAGATCAAACACTTCACACAATATATGTTGTTTTATAGGATTTTATTAAGACTAAATATATTTTTTTATTAAGATTTTATTAAGACAAAGTATTTTGGGTTAGTTTTATGTTGTTTTATAAGATATTTATTAAGACTAAATATATGATGTAAACTCAATATAACAAACAAAGCACCAACCAATCAAATAGGGACATGAGGTGCTCAAACAGTGAGCTCATAAACAATGCATGATGCCCTAGCTTGCATCCCATGAGCCATCAAGACAATTTCTCATGAAATGATCATAAACAAGGAGTACCACATAGTGAATATCAATAGCCAAACAAATAAAGAGAGATCAAACACTTCACACAATTCTTTGAAGGTAATAGAAATGATGCCCTAGCTCTCAAAGGCCACGGGTCATCGAGCATTCCAAATGCTAAGATGTAAACAATGTCATCTAGACATGTGTACTATGAGCTTTCCTACAAAAAATGGACTTGTGATGATTTTCACAATAGTACATGTGTTGCAGGAAAGCTCAAAGTAATGCTTAGGAAAATATGAATGTTCATCACCTGTGCCTATCAGAGTTGATCAGAGAAGATATGAGAACAACAAAACAAATAAAGAGAGATCAAACACTTCACACAATGCCTTGAAGGTAATAGAAATGATTAAACACTTCAAAATAGGGACATCAGTAACAAAATAGGGACATCAAATATGGATATCAGTAATAAAATAATACTCTTACTATTTTGAATTTGAGCTCATAAAGATTAAGATATCCCTATTTTATTACTGATTTCCCTATTTACAACTTTTTGTTAAATGACCCAAAAATATCAAGAATGTTCCTAGATGGTCACTAATAGCCAACTTTCAAAAAAATATGAATGAATGCAAACATACAGAAGTGGATGACCATAAATAATGAAGGTACCAAACATTGCCTGAAGTAATGAAGTGTTAACCTAGGGTTCAATCTAGTATGCTCTTGTATGATCCAAAACCTGCAAGGAAGGAAAAGATGGGGCTAGATCCAAAGGATCTAATCAATTCCTAGAACCCTATTATTGATCCTCATCTACAATTATGCATGTGCATAGTCAAGCCATACACTTCTAAAATGAACTATGCTACAAAACATGTGCATTCAGGAAACATATGCATGCAGTGAGTAAATCAAGACCAAAATGGAGCAAAAAGTATGATGTCAAATGTGTTATCAAGCAACACCTCATGGGTCGTGAGTCAACATGGTATATTTTTTTTTATACAAGATTTGTAAAAGGAAATTTACAACCTCAACAACATGACAATATTAATCCAATAATAAGAAATACATTACAAATGTCAAGCTCACTATCTCAATGAAATAAATAGTGTATAAAACAATATATGATGCCCGAGCTCAAATTCAAAATAGTAAGTGTATTAATGTATGATCTAATAGCAGCAACCTCATTGATCATTACCTTTGACTCCTCCATCATTATAGAAGAGATAACTACCTACAACTGTATTTCATAATTCCTCCTTTGAAGTCATAGGTTAGTTTAACTATTGGATAATGAGCTAATAGGAGTTTTGAATAGATTTGAATAAAAACTAAGAGTATTGAATTTTATTTGTTCCTATTTTGATTTTAAGGGAGAAGAAGGCTAAGACCTTTTCAGCAGATTAGGGTGGTCTATATAGCTTGTAAGTTTATACGTTTGCACTTTTTTTGTTTGAGGCTTAATTATGCTAGTTTTTAAATAGAAAGATTTTTCTTTCTTTTTTCAAATTCATTCCTTCATATGTCATACCTAATGCACAGTGAATTCATAGGAGTTTCAAATAGATGTGAAGAAAAACTAAGAGAATTGATTTTAACTGTTCTTATTGTGAATTTAGGGGAGAAGAGGGCTAAGATCTTTACAGCTGATCTTGTGTGGGCAAGGTACAAAATTTATTCTTGTCATAATCTTAAACTATTTGGAGTTGATTTCAACTCTTCATCATAGAAAGAGATCTATAGTTTATAGATCATTGTGACAAATATTTTTAATTAAAATTTATGACTGAGTGTTCCAACTAAGAAATGTAAATTAGGTTGACTTCTAAACACCATAGGCAACTTTAGCAGATCATGTTTGATGAAAATGATAATGAAATTTGGCATGTGCGGGTAAAGGAATCACGCGGTCATCATTTTTTTTGGGCTATGGTTTTCACGTATAGTGTTTGTAAAAGTTTTCATCCTTAAACTAAACCTATCCTTCCTAGTATCTAGATTATTGATGCTTCTATTGGTATTAATTTGGATGCTAGTTCTTGTGCTCTTTGGTGCCTTTCCATGCTTTATTTGGTGTTGAGTTTTTAACTTTCTAACCTCCTTGTTCTACCAGTGTTCTCTATGATTTTAGATGCTATATTTTCTCGAGTCTAGTTGGTGCCTTACTTTCCCCTCTTTGGTTCCATGCTTGCTTACATTAAGATTTCATTTTGTCTCTGATTATGGCACTATTTGTCCTTGACTATATTCTTTTGGGGTCTGATCTATTGTAGTTGTTTCTTTCTTCTTTGAATCATTATTTACAATTACTTTTGATGCAATATTTGTGTGAAGAACAAGAAAAAAATGGTGAACGAGTGTATTTGAAAAAGATAAACATGACACATTTTGTTGTGCTGATTGGGTTGGCTTGGCACCATTTACATGTCCTGGCCATATATTAAACAGTGAGCTCATGAACAATGTCAGTATTAAACAATGAGCTCATGAACAATGTATGATGCCCTAGTTTGCAACCCACAAGCCATCAAGACATTTCCTCATGAAATGATCATAAATGGGGAGTACCACATAGTGAATATCAACAACAACAAAAATAAAGAGAGATCAAATACTTCACACAATGCCTTCAAGGTAATAGAAATGATGCCCTAGCTCTCAAAGCTCGCAGGTCATCAAGTATTCTAAATGAAAAGATGTAAATAATGCTAGTATTAAACAGTGAGCTTATGAGCAATGTATGATGCCCTAGCTTGCAACCCACGAGCCATCAAGACATTTTCTCATGAAATGATCATAAATGAGGAGTACTAAATAGTGACTATCAATAGAAAAACAAATAAAGAGAGATCAAACACTTCACACAATGCCTTGAAGGTAATGGAAATGATGCCCTAGCTCTCAAACCTTGCGGTTCATCAAGCATTGCAAATGAAAAGATGTAAACAATGCTAGTATTCAATAGTGAGCTCATAAATAATGTATGATGCCCTAGCTTGCAGCCCGCGAGCCATCAAGACAAATATTTCCTCATGAAATGATCAATAGCAAAACAAATAAAGAGAGATCAAACACTTCACACAATGCCTTGAAGATAATAGCAATGATGCCCTAGCTCTCAAAGCTCACGGGTCATCGAGCATTCCAAATGCTAAGATGTAAACAATGCCACTATTAACATTCATATTGTGCCATTAATTGAGTAAATGAGAAGACAAAGCTCGAATGTCTACCTCAAGTTCTAGTACTCTCTTTCCACACGGTGCCAACCTCTTCGCTCACACCAAACTTGAATGCCTTCTTTGTACCATGCAAAAGTGTAGTGCCATCTTTGCGCCAGCTCTTCAAATTCACAAAATTTATAAATGACAATCTCTTTTTCTTTTTTTTGTTTATAACTAAAAGGGTGTCACAATTATGATGTCATTGTCACTATTATGACACCATCAGGAACACTTGCAAAAATAATACAAAAAACAAACAAAAATTGGAGTGGCATAACAAATTAGCATCAAAATTCAACCCCAACTATTGTAGTGCAAGTACCTTAGTCACAAAATAAAAAGAAAAGAAAATCAAAAGAATAGGAGTTTTGATGGTGAAAAAAACTATGTGGCGGTGTTAGAACCAAAAAATGTAAAAGGAAATGGCGTATCCAGGGGTGAAAACCCATCCAAGGAACCTAAGGATGAGGTACTTGATCATTTCCCTAGCTACTTTCAAGATAGATCTTGAGTGCTTATCGAACCAACACAAATAGTCAATTTGTGTATATATGAGGATTTACAGATAGTACACATGGCTCAGTCCTTGTCACCACAAGAAAAATAAGTTTACACTAAGTTCTTACAGAAAAAGAAGATCAACTTTGCATGGAATTACTTAGATATGCCAGGGTTGGACACTAATCTTATCATGCATCACTTTTCCATAGCTCTAGGTGTTAAACTAGTTAAACAGAAATTGAGAAAGATACATCCTCACATAGCTCTCCTAGTCCAAGCAGAATTAGAGAAACTCCTTGGTGCAGGATTCATATGAGCTATTGACTATGTTGAATGGATATCAAACATTGTACCAGTATCCAAACATGACAAATCCATTCAAATTGGAACAAATTTTAGAGATATCAATAGAGCATGTCCGAAGGATGACTTTCTACTTCCTAATATAGACATGATAGTGGATATGACTGTGGGTTATGAGATTTATTTCTTGATAGATGGTTTTTTCGGATACAATCAGATTAAGATAGCTCTCAAAGATAAAGAAAAGATTGAATTCACTTGTGCATGGGGTACCTATTGTTGGAACGTTATGCCTTTTGGATTAAAAAATGCAGGAACCACCTATCAATGAGCTATGACAACCTTTTTTCATGACATGATGCATAAAAACATGGAAGATTATGGGGATGAAACCTTGGCCAAGTCCAAGAAAAGAGGCACACACTTAGATGATTTAGAAGTCATTCTATATCGCATGGAACAATTTCAAGTAAGGTTAATTCCTAAAAAGTGTGCATTTGGTGTCACCTCTGGAAAACTACTAGGACTCATCATTTTAGAAAGAGGAATAGAGGTAGACCCTAAAAAAGTCCAAGCAATCATAGATATGCCACCTCCTAGAAACATTAGTCAAATGAGGAGTCTTCAAGGATGTCTTCAATCCATAAGGAGATTCATTTCACAGTTGGCAGATAGAGCTCAACCTTTCAACAAGAACTTACACAAAGGAGTCAAATGTGTTTGGAATGAGGATTGTCAAAAGAGCATGGATCAAATAAATAAATACTTGGAAAATCCTCCCATTTTAATGGCTCCTATCCTAGGGAAACCACTTATTCTATACATTTTAGTGACAAAATCTTCCCTGGGGACATTACTAGCTCAACTTGAGGAACATGGGAAAGAAAGAGCAATATACTACATTAGCCACACTCTTGTTTCATATGAGGTTAACTATACCATCATTGAGAAAAATTTCCTTGGAGTTGTCTTTTCTTCCCAAAACTTGCGACATTACATGCTTGCACACACTATACTATTAGGAATGGGCAAATTGAGGGGGCAGGGGCAGGGCGGGGGGTGGGGGGTGAATCAGTGTTGTATATAATTACATTCTAATATCTTGAAACTTAACTGAATAACTTAATATCTGAACTAAATACTAAAGCATGTAAAGTAATCAACACATAACACATTACACCATATATGATTACAGGGAAACCTGGTTAAAGGAAAAACCCTAGTGGGAATTGATACCCACTAATAAATGTACTTGTGTATTATGAACCTATTAATGTTCCTTAGCCCTGTTAGGAGTTGTCATTACAATGCATTAAGAAAATAGACCTGGTTAATGGTCAGACCCTGTTAGGAGTCTTTTAAAACAACCTTGTTAGGGGTGGAGACACACTGTCCTAGAGCTCACTTCTCAAATGGTGAAGGCTACAACCTTCTGGATATTAGATACACATTATATCTACAAGGTGAACTGGTACTGTGACACAACTTGTTTGATTAATTCCTTTGGTGTGTTGATGCTTTAACCTCTTGTAAATCTCTACAACATTATAATGGCTATTTTCATACTTTTTCTCTGCTACTATCAACTCTATCTCTCATATGCTACTCAAATACAAAGGCACATGCCTTATTTATATGTGTAAACTAAAATTTTTATTAGGTCGGCCTCCAATCTATCACATACAATGCTTGCAAATGAATTGGCTCAAGCATTTTTACAAACAATCATATTGACATGTCTATAAACTAAATACAATAGGTTCATAGCCTTTACAAAACAATATTATAAGCGCTAACCAAATTCCCAAAAATCGGCTCCATGCTCTGTTCTATTCTGCCTCTCACCATCTATGTCACTTCATCTGACTGTAACTTCTTCACACTAACTCATATGATCATGTGCTCTTAGAATTAGCATGATTACATACTCAGAAGCTTATCTTCAAGGGTGCATGCCATAACTCAGTCATACGCACATGCGGTGATGCTCTGTTCTTCTAGTGTTCTACTAACTATCTAGTCTTCATATTTAACCAAATTCTGATCTTATGAGTAAGTGCACTAACTCCAAAACTCCATATGACTTTGTTTCCATAATGAAAACACTTAATTATAGTCATATACAATAGTATAGTTAACTTCTCAACAATCTCCCCCTTTTCCATTAATGGCAACAAAGGAATATGGAAAAGTTACTAACTGTATCTTTATACAAAACTTTCTAGCATATACTCTATCTTATATCTCCCTTCTACATCATGTACATAGCTCCATATTCTTCCTTCTACTATATAATATACTCCCCCTTTGAAAGTAATGACAAAGGTTCTAAAAAATGTATCTACAAGTACTTACAAGGTGAGTACATCCGGATATGCAATAGTTAATTTCTGGATCTCAATTTGCCAAAATGCTTTCAGTGAATTTATAGTCTGAAGATGGGTGCACAAAAAATTGGTCAACTTCTCCATCTTTTCCAACTTTGAACTCAAAACTTGATCATATGTCACCATACTGGCATCGATCTCCTTGATATTTTGATTTAATACATCTAAGGAGGGCGCAAGTGCATGTCTTAACTGTTCTTGCCTAGCCCTTTTCTTGGCCATTTATTGCTCCACCTTCTCAATTTTGTCTAACTGACCCTGATAGACATTGTTGCACATGTTTACATCTGAGGAGGGATCTAGCATTGAATTCCTTACTATTTCCATCATTGATTTAGCTTCCTGAATCTTCTTTGAGAGATCTCCAGTCAGTTTTTCCTTATCCATACTGTCAGCTATTATTTTCCTTCCTTTAGCTGCTATCTCCTTCAAAAAAGCTTGACCAACTTTCAAAGAGCTAAGATCTAGTGTGAAGTTACTGATCAATTCACTTGGCCTCTTCTTAAGATATTTCTCTTTTGCAACCTTGGATGCAAATTCTTCTAGGATAGAAAAGTTTGTTTTCAACTTTGATTGGATGGAGCCGACATCCTCCACTGAGTGTATACTGGACAACTTCTTGTCCTCAGGTAGTAATCTATTCAGGATGTTGACTGATTCAACAACCAATGGATTTCTCATAACCTACTTTTGTTTTTCCTTTTCCATTGCAAGAACACTGATTTTAATCAGGTCTTCTTATCACCAAGAGTCTAGGCTTGTTGTGTTAGGCGTCAAAATTGACAACAATGACAAAGAGGTCTTGGGAGTGAGATGTGTGCTATCCATGATTCTTGTCCAGTTATGTCTTCAATGTGAATTTCTTCTTGCTTCTTGGGAATTTCTTTGGCACATAATATTTCAACTTCTTCAATGCTCAAAAATGCTTCTTCAAATTTATCCAAGTCCTTGTCTATGGCTACCATAGATATCTCAACATTATCTATCATAATTGTGTCTTCCTTGTCTTCAGGCATAGGTGCAGAATCCTATGGACCTGTCATAGGTGCATTTGGAGTCTCAACTACTTTTACTTTCTCAGAGGGTACTTGGGTTGCATGCACCGATGATGGATGCATGTTTTGTTCTAGAAATACCTTCTCAAAGGCCTTTTTAGTTTCCTTGGCCACCAATTCATATTCCTTATTCATGATCTACAAAGTTATTAGCTTGGTTCTAAGTTGCGGCTTCACCAAATTCAACAACAGTGTTTTCTCCTCAATTGAACATACTGGAAATTTATCATCTAAGGTCTTTTCTCTTATTCTAAAATCTTCTTCAATAGCTTGTCTCTTCAATGTATCCAAAATTTCCCATACTTTATTTGGTATGACTATCTTTAGTTCCATAACAGTCTTCTTAAATTTGATCATATGCTTGATCAACATATCATGAATCTCAAATTTGTCAATCTCATGATATCTATCATAGAGCTTGGCTATCTAATCAATTATTCCTTCATCTACTATTCTTGATATCAATACTTGTAGATTTGGTAGGAATCCTTGTTGGACTACAACTGATTTGGAATCTTATTGAAGAATCTGTGATTGCAAGATCACAGAGGAGTTGCTAATTATATATGTAATATGATTAAATTAGTATTATGTTTTCATTGATGTCAACTAGTTTGACAGCACTTATCTTGTAAGTTACTATACCAAGACATCTAAAGAAAGGTGAAAGAGATGAAGAATAGAGAAATCTACATGAGTAAAGATGTACATGATAGATGAGGATAAGGAACACATTGAGTAACTTGTTGATGAGTCTATGACTTGATGATATTGATTTTATTATGTTGCATTCATCTATGATGAAGTATGGAGCTGAAAGACACAAAGCAGTGTTGTCGGTAAATGAAGCATTTCTAGTATACACCGATGGAGTGTAGTGTATACTGATCACAGTATTAACCGAGCAATGTTCATAGACACATTTCTTTGTTAATTGAGTGGAACAGAATGAACTAAATGATTAGTTTAGCTAATAGGATTGATGAGTTGGCAAGAGTATAACATCGAGGTAACAGATAATGTTTGTTACATAGATTGATGGCTAACAAAATTCAGGAAAGATCTAGAGGATGAGAATCAAATGTGTTATTGACACAAGTACTGAGAAAATTTGAAGCGGCAAAATCTAATGGTGGAGGAGAAAATGATTTATCCGTCTATATAAGAGAACATAATTTCTTTATGAGTGGATGCCGGAAGAAGTAGAAACTAGAGGAATATCACGTGAACAAGGTTTTTAGGCATTCTGATCATACTGGTTAAGTAAGAACTAAGCTGCAGAACAATTACCAAGCTACAAAGAGTAATTATTGATGGATAGTAAGTTGATGCAGTATTGAATCTGAAGTGAAATATTGATCAAAAGGATTTGTATGGACTGAATATTGATCTATAATTTGCAATTAAAGTTGTATTAAGGTAGGTCATTTACTGTTACATATTTAACCATTGTATATAGTCAAAATCTCTTAACCAAGTGGACTCTGAAAGTCTTATGATGTATCATTCATAGAATGAACATTGTTATCCTGTCAAACCCATAGTGAATGTTGGTTGGATGATAACTTCTAGTCTAAAATCCTCTAACAAGGTCACACCTGACAGTGTTTTTGTAAACCTTTAACAAGGTTGGGTCTTAACCGACCTCACTTCAGAAGAGTGAACAATTTTGGGTTGCCGGTCCTAGGTGGTTTTTCCCTTTATAGGGTTTCCACATTAAATCTCTTGTGTTATGTGTTGATTGTGATATATGTGTGTTATCATTCTTTACATGTTACATGTTAGATTTGATTGGTAACTATTATAGTATTTGACTGGTAATTGGTAAAAGAACAGATAGTGAAAGTACTTATTGTTTACCGAGGAGCAAAAATTGCAGAAGTTGTTTTGAATTATACATTTTGTTTTGGGACACTGGATAACTAATTCACCCCCCCTCTCAGCTATTCTATCAATTGGTATCAGAGCTTTGGTTGCTTGGAACAAAGTTTTAAGGACTTAAGCATAAAGGTCTCAAGATGTATAAGAGGGAAGTACCAAAATTGAAAAAAGAGAACTTCGCAGTATGGCAAAGCAGAATGAAGCTACACATATCTAGAATTGGGAACTTTGCACTAGATCTGATGGAGAATGGCTACATACAACCGCCCACTGGTCCCTTGAATCTTGATCAACTGAAGGACAAGCATGAACATAATGTTACTATGATGGAACTTGTTGCTACCTGTATCGATGCTGAATTTGAAGATATTAAGACATGCATGACTACCAAAGCAATGTGGGATAAATTAACACAAATATACAATGGAGATCTAAATGTCAAAAGAGCCCAAGCTGAAAGTCTGAGAGTCAGATTGGATGATATGAGAATGAAAGAAGGTGAGAACATTGTCCAATATTCAAATAGACTCAAAGAGGTAGTACATGCTATTAGAGCATCTGATGGAGTAATTGATGATGAAATATTGATAATCAAGATTCTCAGAACTTTGCTACTAGTTTATGCAATCAAGATTTCTGTAATTCATGAAACAAGAGCTACATCCAACCTTACTCTTAATACTCTGATTGGTAAACTTACAACCTTTGAATTAAACAATTTTGATAACAGTGTTGTTCCTTATGTTGAATCCACTTTCATGTCTTCTTTGAAGATTGGGAAGTCTAGCCAGAATAGTAAGAATTGTGATAGTGATGACAATACCGATGATGAACTTGAAGAGCTTGAAGCACTTATGGCCAGAAGATTGCCCAAAGGAAAAGGAAGGTATAGAGGTAAGCTACCTTTAGCATGCTTTAATTATAAAGAAGTTGGTCACATCACTACTAGATGTCCTTAGAAGAAATATGATGATCAATCCAAAGACCGATCTGAAGGAAGCTATGGGAGAAGAGTCAATAAAGGCTACCGACACAACAACTTAGACAACTGAGATGAAAAAGGCAAAAAGGTATGTTACATAGTTGAAGATATTGAAATGGAATCTAATTCTGAAGATGACATAGAAGTTGTATTTGTTGCTATGAAAGATGACTCAGAGGAAGAAGAGAAACATGAAGAGACAACACTGATCTCTAAAGTAAGCAAAAATGATACATGGATCATAGATAGTGGCTGTACACATCATATGACCGGTGATTTAGAGAAGTTTGATCATCTTGTTGAATATAATGGAGGATCTGTGAGAATGGGAAATGATGCACCTTGTATGGTAAGAGGCAAAGGCTTACTAATGATCAATGATAGATTACAATGTGAAAATGCATACTAGGTAGATGGGCTAAACTTGATTTTGAAAATGCATCAGGCCACTGACTGGATTTTGAGAGCAAAATGTTGAAGATCTATGATGATGGAGGAAGACTTGTTGGAACTGGTACACAATCCAGAGGTAATCTATTCTATCTTGATATGGATCAGTCTTCTTGTTTGTTAATAAAGGATGAAGATGCTTGGTTGTGGCACAGAAGGTTATGCCATGTCAACTTTGATGACATGATCAAGATTAGTAGAAAGAAAAGAGTTAGAGGATTTCCTAACTTGACAAAACTTGATCATGCCATGTGCCATGAATTTCAGAAAGGTAAGATGACTAAGTCTAGTTTTAAAAGAAAAGACTATTAAACAAAGAAGATACTTGAGTTGGTTCATACCGATCTATGTGGTCCTATGAGAACTCAAAGCTATTCTGGTGATAGATATTTTATTCTTTTTGTTGATGACTATACTAGACTGATGACTATTATGTTCTTGAAAGAGAAATCTTAAGCTTTCAAAATGTTTAAGTGGTATAAAGCTAAGGTAGAGAAAGAAACTGGAAAGGAAATAAAATGCTTAAGATCTGACAGAGGAGGTAAATTTATCTCCGATGAATTTACTGATTTTTGTAATGAGCATGGAATCAAAAGATAGGTATCTACACCAAGGACACCTCAACAAAATGGCATTACTGAAAGGAGGAATAGGTCTATGATTAACTGTGCAAGAACATTGATGATACAGAAGAATGTTGCTCACACATATTGGAGGGAAGTTGTCAATACAGCTGTGTATGTTCTTAACCGAGTACAATTGAAGGACTCCAACCAAACACCTTATGAACTATGGTTTGGACACAAACCTACTGTAAGTTATTTTAGAATTTTTGGAAGTAAATGCTTTATTTTGAAAGATGAGAGAAATGGAAAATTTGATTCTAAAGGAGATGAAGGGATATTTCTTGGATATTCCACTACAAGTAAAGAATATAAATGTTTGAGTAAGATTACAAATAAGATAGTTGAAAGTACTAATGTTCATGTTGATGAGTTTGATGACAAGTACATAGAGGAAAGTACAAAGGAATTGGAAGACTATGGTAGGTTCACTTACATTGAACATCTAGAGTATCTACCAACACCGCAAACTGTAACAATCGATTAGCAAGGAAACAATGTAGGACAATAGACAACACAAACCAAGGAACAATATGGAGCTATCGAGCAAGGAAATGACCTTGAGTAGGATGAGAAAGAAAGGAGAAATCAAGTTCTCGCTAGTTTTGTCAGAAGACATCATCCTGAAACACAAATCATTGGAGACAAACATGCTAGAATGCAAACTAGAAGCAAAATAATAAAAGGTACATGTCTAATTTGTGAATTTGAACCTAAAACTATGAAAGTTGCGTTAGAGAATGAAGAATGGGTTAATGCAATGAAGGAAGAAATAGATAAAATAGAGAAGAACAAAACTTGGTCCTTAGTACCCTGAACAAAAGATAAGAATGTTATCGGTACTAAGTGGATATACAAGAATAAATTGAATGAAAATGGTGAAGTCACAAGAAATAAAGCTAGATTGGTATGCAAGGGATATGCATAGGAAGAAGGCATTGACTATGGTGAAACATTTGCACCTGTTGCTAGATTAGAAGGAGTTAGAATGCTACTTGCATATGCTACACACAAGAAATTCAAAGTCTATCAAATGGATGTGAAGTCAACATTTTTAAATGGTAAACTTGAATAAGAGGTCTACATTGAACAACCTGAAGGATTTGTTGATCCCAACAATAAAGACATGGTATGTAGATTACATAAAGATTTATATGGTTTGAAGCAAGCACCAAGAGCATGGTATGAAAGACTGCATACTTACTTATTAAGTATTGGATTTGTTAGAACAAGTGAAAACAACAATCTGTATGTGAAAGGTGATACTGATGATACTATTATCATTGCTGAAATATTTGTTGATGACATTATTTTTGGAGGCTCAGATCTTGTCTACAAGGCATTTGCTGATGAAATGCAAAAGGAATTTGAAATTTCTATGTTCGGAGAGATTAAGTTCTTTCTTGGACTACAAGTGATTCAACAGAGTGATGGAATATTCATCACACAATCTAAATACATAAAGGAAGTACTGAAGACATTTGGCATGGAAGATGCTAAACTTGTGGGAACACCAATGGATACTAGATGAAAATTGACAAAGGAGGATGAAACTACAGAGGTAAACCAAACACTTTACCGATCCATGATTGTTAAATTAATGCACGTAGTTCATAGTAGACTAGATATAGCACATACTATGGGTATTGTTGCAAGATTTTCTGCTATTCCTAGAGAATCACACATGATAGCTACAAAAAGGATCTTAAGATACCTGAAGAAAATAGAGAATTATGGATTATGGTATCCTAAGGAAGGGAAGTTTGAACTGAAAGTTTACACCGATGCTGATTGGGCTAGAAATGTGGATGATAGAAAAAGCACCACTGGAGGAGAATTTTTCTTTGGTGAAAGTCTTGTAACCTAGACAAGTAAAAAGCAGGCTTGTATTTCTCAGTCTATAGCTAAAGCAGAATATGTTGTTGCTATTACTAACTATTAAAACATTGCATATATCAAACAAGTGTTGGAAGGAATGAATGAGGTAATCACTAACCCGGTGATTATATATTGTGACAACACTAGTGCTATTAATATTTCAAAGAATCTTGTGATGCACTCTAAGATAAAGCATATATCTATTAAGTATCATTACTTAAGAGAACAAGTGCAAGAGAAGCAAGTGAAGTTAGAATTTGTCATATGTAAAGAACAATTTGGAAATATTTTTACAAAACCTCTACCAAAGGACACATTTGTATACTTGAGGACTAGACTTGGGGTCCATCCCCTGTCTATCAGTCACTAAGGTGATCTAGTTGTTGCATTAGCCTATTTTTATCAGAAGATCACTCATGTTGATGCAACATCATTCACACGTTGAATCATGTTCAAGGTTGTGATTAAGTTTGAGAACTTGAACTGATTGGAATATCAGTATTCAGAGATACAGAGGAAGACACAATTGTTTGTTTATTTGTTTCTTTGGCATTTCTGTCAAAGGGAGAGATAAATAATATGAAAAAGGAACAAGAACCAATGAGAACTATCTAAGGGAGAGCCAATCTAAATGAGACAAGAGTATTGAAGATCAGTTACAGAGAACAAAAGCAGGAACATGAGAACTGAAAAGAACACAACTACAGAATGGTAAAGCTGTATTATTTAATGCTGGTTTAGTAACATAGTGATTAAACATATTAAGTCTATTCAACTTACATCATTTTTTTCACAAAGTTGTAGAATATATGTTTGGTATGTGTATGGTACATTTCATATTACTTGAGTTGCCATCAATGCCAAAGGGAGAGATTGTTAGACTACAATTGATTTGGAATCTGATTGAAGAATCTGTGATTGCAAGATCACAGAGGAGTTTCTGATTAGATATGTAATGTGATTAAATCAGTATTATGTTGTCATTGATGTCAACTAGTTTGACAACACTTATCTTGTAAGTTACTATACTAAGACATCTGAAGAAAGGTGAAAGAGATGAAGAACAGAGAAATCTACATGAGGAAAGATGTACATGACAGATGAGGATAAGGAACACATTGAGTAACTTGTTGATGAGTCTATGACTTGATGATATTGACTTTATTATGTTGCATTCATCTATGATGAAGTATAGAGCTGAAAGACACAAAGCAGTGTTGTCGATAAATGAAGCATTTCTAGTATACACCGACAGAGTGTAGTGTATACCGATCGCAGTATTAACCGAGCAGTGTTCACCGACGTATTTCTTTGTTAAACAAGTGGAACAGAATGAACTAAATGATTAGTTTATCCAATAAGATTGATGAGCTGGAAAGAGTATAACATCAAGGTAATAGATAATGTTTGTTACACAAATCGACGGCTGGCGAAATTCAAGAAAAATCTACAGGATGAGAATCAAACATGTTTTTGACACAAGTACCGAGAAAGTTTGAAGTGGAAAAATCTGATGGTGGAGAAGAAAATGATTTATCCATCTATATAAGAGAACAAAATTTCTTTATGAATGGATGCCGAAAGAAGTAGAAACTATAGGAATATCGCATGAACAAGGTTTTCATGCATTCTGATCATACTGGTTAAGTAAGAACCGAGCTGTAAAATAATTACGGAGCTATAGAGAGTAATTACCGATGGACAGTAAGTTGATATAGTATTGAATCTAAAATGAAATATTGATCAAAAGGATTTGTATGGACTAAATATTGATCTGTAATCTGCAATTGAAGTTGTATTAAGGCAGGTCATTTACTATTATATATTTAACCATTGTATACAGTCAAAATCTCTTAACTGAGTGGACTCTAAAAGTCTTATGATGTATCATTCATATAATGAACATTGTTATCCTATCAACCCCATAGTGAATGCTGGTTGGATGATAACTTCTAGTCTAAAATCCTCTAACAAGGTCACACCTGATAGTGTTTTAAACCTTTAACAGGGTTGGGTCTTAACCGACCTCACTTCAGAAGAGTGAACAATTTTGGGTTGCCAGTCCCAAGTGGTTTTTCCCTTTACAAGGTTTCCACATTAAATCTCTTGTGTTATGTGTTGATTGTGATATCTGTGTGCTATCATTATTTGCATGTTACATGTTAGATTTGATCGGTAACTATTATAGTCTTTGACTGGTAATCTGTAAAAGCACATATAGTGAAAGTACTTATTGTTTACCGAGGAGAAAAAATTGCAGAAGTTGTTTTGAATTATACATTTTTTTTGAGACACTGGATAACTAATTCACCCCCCCTCTCAGCTATTCTATCAATCCTACCTCAAGAGGTGGTTGAACATTTCTACCTTAGCTTCTTGTGGATCTAGCTAATGGATGGCTTGTGACAATCTGCTTCTTCCTCTTAGGTACCTTGCTTTTCTTAGGAGATGCTTTAGTGGACTCCAAGTCAATTGTATCTATGGGTGCATGTGTGGTATCATCTTTCTTACTCTTCTTTTCCTTGGAATCATCTATTTTTTCAATTTTTACTTTCTTCTGCTTGGGGTGATCAGACTTCTCTATTTTGACTTCACTAGTGGGTGCACTCTCAATTTGTATTGCTATCTTGGATTCTCTAGCTTTATCCAGGTCATCTCATGTGACACCATGAATCTTTTGTATTTTAGAGGTGATTCTAGAATCATTCCTCTTGGTCACAACACTATTTAAGACTACATCCTACTTTTCTTGTCGTTTCCTCATATGTACCCCATCTTGGCTCATTGGGATCTTTTGGCGCTATAAGGAGGACTTGTGCATATGCCTCTAGAATGTGTTCCTCCACTTCATACCCAAGTGGATGAATCCATTTAGTCCTTGACTCTACTGCTTCCATGCAAGTTATGTCTGTCTCCACCATGAAGCATATAGTATCCTTATACTTCTCAACTATAATTTTAGGTATCCTATACCTCGTCTGCATCTTTATTTTGAATTTTTAGATGTTCAAATCCATGAAATCTCTCAAGGTACTTTATAAAGATGCTTTGAATGATATCTTTGGCATTGTAGGTAGGTTCTTGTCTAAATAGAGATCTGACACTTTCCCAACAATATGAAAATACATGTAGATTATTAGTGACCCAAAGCTGAATATCTTACTTTTATCATGCTTGATAGCTCTTATATTGTCCATCAATTGTGCAATAGTTCACCTTGTAGATATAGTGTGTATCTGAGATCTAGAAGTTTGTAGCCTTCACCACTTGAGCATTGAGCGCTAGGAGAATGTTTCCCCACCCCTAATAGGGTTATTGTAAAAGACTCTTAATAGGGTTTGACCTTTGACTAGGTTACTATACTAAAAGCATTGTAAAGAACAACTCCTAATAGGGTTGCAAGATATTCTAATAGGGATCATAAAACACTAGTGCAGTTCTTAGTGGGTGTCAATTCCCACTGGGGTTTTTACCTATTTGTGTTTCCCTATAATCATATCTTCTGTGTTATGTGTTATGGTTACTTATCTTACTTGCATTGATATTCAATTCAATACTTAAGCGATAGAGTTAAGATTCAAGAGTTCAGAAAAAGTAATATTATATAGAATAATGATTCACCCCCCCCCCCCTCTCAGTGTTCCCATTCCTAACAATTGGTATCAGAGCTTTGGTCCTCTGAAGAAAAGTTTAACCACTTGAGGAGATCATGGGTTTGGAAGAAATGAAACATTTGAAGAAGAATCTTGAAGTAGCTCTTGAAGACCTAGATAGATCTGAGAAAGAAATTGAAGAACCGAAAGAAAAGGTTAGTGGTTCTCAAGAAACCATCAAAAGATTAAAAAAGGATTTGAAAGATTGTTCTACAAGTGACTTAGGGATAATGATCAAAAAGTTGAATGAAGACAACACATCTTTGAAGGATCAGATTGAATAGTTAGATGAACAACTATGTAACAATCAAGAAGCCTATGAAGAACAGTTTAAAGAAAACAAGCAGTTGGATGAAGAACTGAGATAGGAAAACATGAAAATTTTGGAACTAGAAAACATGAAGAAGAAAGTATCATTTGAATTAACTGAAGCAAAGAATCATATAGACAAGTTGCACACAAGCAAGGACTTAATAGAGTTACAAATGTATGCTCAGAAGCTAAAAGGAGATACCACTGGTATTGGATTCAATGCAGTTCAAGTTCAGATTGATGCTATGCGATCTCCTACAGAAGCCAAGAAGACTAATAATCATATTGAAGCTTAAGCAGAACCATCTAAAGATGAGTGCAAGCTAATAAAAAAAACTTGTTATGCCTATAACAAGCATGGACACATAGCAAGAGATTGTAAAGAGGTAAGACCTTTCAATGGTTACTATTATTCATGCAATAAGTTTGGACATAGAGCTATGAATTGTAGATCAAACAAAAGAAATCAGAATCAACAAAACTAGAGAAGTCCTCAGAACATTACATGTCAGATATGTAATTATAATGGTCATACAGCTAGACAATGTAGAATGGTAACTCACATCAATGCGCCGAAGAATATAAGGTCTCCAATCATTTATCACTCATGTAACAAGACTAGACACATCTCAAAGTTCTGTAGATCAAAAGCGCACACATAGAAAAGCCCTAAAAAGTCAGAAGGATCAATATTGGATGAAGTAGGAGAAGTCAAGTTTGTGAAAGCTATAGAAGATGTGAGCTTCATTTTGAAGGAAGAAAAGTCAGACAATGCTAGTGAAATAGTTGAGGATGCATCTGCAATGGACGTGCTAGAGCTTTTTCTTGTAGGATCAAACTTGGTAAATGTATAGGCTTGATTCTTAGATTATGGACTCTCAAGTTTGACAAGAAATATCCTAATTGATGAGGATTGGATAAGATCCTCCTTCTTATTCGAGCTCCTAAGGAATCAGGTGGGTATTGCCTTAATAGGTTACTATGTTTCAAGTAAAACTCAATGGTGGATTACATTCTTCACTGCTCTATTATCAATGCTTCAGATTGCTTCAATAAAATATTACTCTACATACAGCTGAGAATACCCTGATACCGAGTCCAACAAGAAATACTATGAATGTAATAACATAGAACAATGGCATAAGGATGTTCATCCTTATTATTTTTCTGAGTTTTACTCAAGGAAGGCCAACCTTTTGATTCTCTCTTCAAGGAATTAGTAATATGAACTATACCACCTAGATAAAGTCCTATCAAAATATGCATGAACTTAAAAAACAAAATGTACTGATAGTTATATTTTGTTCTTGATGACTGAAAGATAACTGCATCATAGAAATTAGACCAGTGCCAATTCCATTGGGAAAAGAGTTGTTATATATGAATCCACAGGAAGAAATCATAACAAATATAGTAAAATGCCTTATAGATTACTTGCAGTTTGAATAGAGTGCCTTACAAACTATTTTGTCACTCGTATACTATTATCATCAAAATCTTGACAATTATGTTCACTCTCTAAAACTATTCATGAAAATTTAATCCTTTACTTGTAAGACACTCACAAATAATTAGACAAGTTGCCTTACAACTAGTATGTTTTACATGCCTTACAAATAAAACATACAAGAGTATAACATAAAAGTGAAGAGACAACAAAAGAATAAGAGAGAAACTATAATTTATTTGATTAAATTTGAATCCTGTGTCAATAGATACAAAATTTGAAGTTCAGAAGCCTAGACACAGGACTGGGAAATCTGCTCTGCAGAGAATTTTCAGCATTCATCACCCTAAAAAATGAAGCTACAACTGCTATTTATAACTAAAACATCTTGGGATCCCTAAGGATGCAACAAGCTTAAGATGTTTGTAGCCTAACCCTAGAACATAGAAAGAAAAAAATATTTGAGGACCTTAAAAAGGTGGAGAGACAAAAACTTTTGAACTTATATGATATTTGATGTATTTTTTGATAACTGACACCTCTGCAAGACATTCCCGGAATATCAGTTTCCTCCCTTTTGATAAAATCAGATCACAATAAAGGCCTTGGAAGAATCAACAAATTTGATCTCAAATGAAACTAAGGAAAGCTCTACAAAAGGAAAACCAATTTGCAAGTAATCAGATTCTGCAAAAGATACGATTCACTCCCCTTTGCCAGATTTATAAATCTATCCTATTTGAGAGAAATATCTTCACCAAATTCTATTCTAGGATATAATGATCATTATTGATCTCACCAACTCTATCAAATGTGATTTTAACCACTGCCAATGCATTCCTTGTCTTCTCCCATTTTTGAAAAACATATTATATGCCTATATTTGGATAAAAATGAATCTCCAGGCATCAATTCTCTGAGCACACTGTGCCATTTAAATTTTTGAATTTATCTCTAATATCTGAACTATATCACATTTTTCATCTTTTTATCTTTTAAATATAGCTTTATATGCTCAGACCTCACCAAAATTTTCCAAGTTGCATGATGTGATTGGATGCTCAGAATTTAACCTTGGGTTACCCACCTATCTGGAGATCTGTCGAATGCATTATTCTCTAAGTCTCTGAAAGAAATCAGTAACCATGGGTTTATCTGGTGAACTGGCGAATAGACCTAGTCTCCAAATCTCTGAATTAATCTCTTAACCACAATTACATCGAGAGACCTTGCATCAAGCCTTGAGTCTCTTAATCTCCAGATCATCTAGCGAACTCGCGATAGTGCAAATCTCCAAGTCTCCAAATACTCTGGCAACCACACGACCATGATAGTCTCTTAGTCTCTAGATTTTCACCACCTGACCACCAAAATTTAGAGATCCAGCGACATGGTCAACTAATTGCCACCTCCAAGTCTCCGTATTTTTGCCTAACTGTTGGTTTTATCTCGCGACTTGGCGGCTGGGCAATCTCGCGATCTTCAAATTTTTGGCCTCTAACTACCAAAATCAAATGACCTGGTGACTAACCACGTTCTTCAAGTCTCCTGATTTTTAATTAATCATTAGTTTGGTCTAGCAATCATACGACTAGCCACCACATGTCCTTTTTGTCCTCGCTGTCACTATTGTCCACTTGCAAAAATAGCTATCTCTAGGCCCATCGGCATGCTTCCCAAGGCATCCTTGATTACACACGCGAGTAGAGCCTCCTGCTCTTTCTTCTAACTTACTATGTGTGCATCATTTCATTTAAAAACCTCAAACTTCCAATTCGGGATGAATGTAGGATCAATTTGTTGAAGGTTTTAAAGACTTTCATTCAAAATTTCTTCATAGTGCCCATTTGGCACATATACCAAGGTGGGTCCACAAGGAAGAGGTAGCACATGTGCCTCTTTCTTCTTTGCTTTACACTACATCTAGAGAGACTTGTATTTAAACATTATAAAAAATCCATATGGTGTGCATGTGGGATAAATCCAGATGCACACTATTTGTATTTTACTCTATCTACTGGTTGTGTGTCAACTTCTTTTTCCTTCTTGGTTCTATACACTATCTTCTAATGCTAGCACATACTCTTTCTTGCAATTCAACCATGTGCTTACCATAAATTCAAACCTCCTTGCATAGATTATGTGTATACTCCCATTACTAAGTGTGTGTACAACACTCTATTTAATCTGCAAGTGTTATACATCTTTAGACCTTACATAGGCTCCCCTTTGGTGATTGGCTAGCTTTCCTTTTAAACATATCCTCACTTGCACAGGTCATTTCCTTTTCATCTAGCCTCACACACCCTTACAATGGTGCACGAGTCTTTGTTTTCTTGGTTGTGTACAATTTTAGTTTTCACACACTCATTTTATGCAAATTTCTTTATTTGCAAGAATATTTTAATACACACATACAAGGCTCCTATGTTCATGTGTGAGTCTTCTTTATTGAATCTACAAGCAACTACATATATTGGTATGCAAGTGATGAGGAGAATATGCCAATTGGCACACGTGCATCTTGCTATTGCTATTCACGCTTTATCTTATTCTCATAATTAATTTAGCGTGCATTATTGTTGGCCACAAGTGAGCACCTTGGAAAAAATTTACCGGTTTCCATCTATTGCAAACCTTACCCACTCTGCAATGGTGCATGAGTCTAGTTTTGAAAGTGCCACCTACTTCCAAAAGCCACACACTAAATTCTTTCAAACGCTGATCCTACCTGTAATGTGGTATGCGTATTCTATTTGGTGATATTATGCACCTTGTTTTTGTGATCGTACACATTGTGCATACAAGGACCCATGCATTGCTTATTTTTTCAAGCCTATGCCCTCCTTCATAATGTGTACATCACCAAATGCAACCTACCATTACAAACATGCAGGCACATGTCCTTTATTTTATTTGTTGAGTGTGTCGGTTCTTTCAAACTCTTGCGCACTCCTTTGACTACCCATGGACCAATACATCTTTGCCTTTTCTATTCATGTGTAGACCCCTATTTTGATTGGTACACATTGGAAATTTAACTTATGCAACATGTCATTTGGTGAACTGGCAGCCCTTTGAATTTAAATGCTGGCCTCTGGTCTTGTTTTGTTTTGTGCTTGCATTCTTCAATCTTCTTACTTACCTCAAGCACACCCATTCCTTATGCTAGACAACATCCAGGAGCAGCCTTAAAAATTGACTAAATGGCCTCATGAGAACATGCCTTTGGAAAATCCACCAAAGGAGAAACAATGAAAAGACTCGAGTAGAAAGATTTTAACAATCAAACTTGTCCCTTCAAAAACATTAGTTTTACTTGCACTACCAAAATCACACAAGTCACCTCCAGAATTGGCTATTAAAAACTCAACCACTGAAACTTTCATTAGTTGAAAACTTGGGAATTGATTCAACCCCATACAAGGTACATAGATCCATAATAAAATCACCAAAAAGATCAAGTGGTGGATTACAATCAAATTGTTAGTAATATTGAGGATTAAAATAGTGAAATAGTGCATAAACTGGGTTTAGAATAGGCCTGGGAAAGTAATCAAATGGATTGTCAAAGACCTCAAAATCCTTAGGAAAGTACACTCCCAGGTTTATAGTATGGAACAACATTCAATTACACTTGACCTCACACAGGGTTCAAATCACAAAGCCCCTAAGTAGGCCACTTAGAATTCTAAACAATGTACACTTGGGTAAATCTAGCAATCTGCAAATGGAATGGCTCTGTCAAATAGGTCAAATGGACACATGGGGGGCTAAAAATTGGCATGAACACTCTTTCTCATGCCTTTATCATGATGCAAAAATCCACATGTTATGATGAATCACTGGGAAAAAGATACATTTCCTCAAAGTGGGCTATTTTATACAATTATGAGAAGATAGAAAATGCAGAATTTTGGGAACACCTCCAAAAGCCTATTCCCTAAACATGCCAGAACTGAAAATTAAAAGTTCAAACCCACTACATATATCAAATGAAAGGCAATGAACACCCTATCCCAATGGTCCATCATGAAGAACAACATGACCCTATTTTCAATGCACTCAAACTAGGCACCTTTAATGATTTTTGAAAGGCATAATTTTGACACCTAGAGAAATTTTTGAAATTGGACTCAACATACAATCAGAATTTTTTGAGCTCCAATAGTGGCTTTGGTTGGGGATGCATGCCCCTTGCGGGCATGCAGAGAATCTAGAATCTTTGGTACAACAGACCACACAAAGAAGATCAACTTGACTTTTACTTCCTTTTTTTAAAAATCCGAGCAGGGAACCCCTTACTGAAAGAAAAGACACACACAACTGAAAGGAAAGCAACTGTAAATGAACTTACAATATTCACAAAAATTCTCAAAGCCCCAAAAATCTAATTAGTTCTTACCCCTATCAAACAAATGAATCTCATCTCCATACAATGGAGGTAAACTAAAATTACATCTCCCATCTAGCCTATAAAAAATATTATGGTCTACTTTCAACATATCATGGAAAAAATGATCACTACACTCACCATTATCCAACAAGGTTAGGCCATCATGTTGCCATAAATAATGATCACTTTGTGATATTAAAATATCACACTATTCATTGTCAACATCATGCTAAAAAATGAAACACTTCAACTCAACTTCATGGCTGGAAATATTGGCATTTTGATCATTAGTTTGCACAAAGGAATAAACCATTTCTATCTCATTAGTTTGCAAACTAACATGGAACCTTTCAAGAAAAATATCTGATTGCACAAAACTAGAAACAACTTGTTGATCACAAACCACATAAGCATTCTCTAGGGAAGCACAAGCACTGTCAGTGACTGAATCCTTAATCATTTGTAAATCTTAGAAAACATATTCAGATTTGCCACAGTTTCCAACATCAACATGTAAACAAGAACCAAAAAGAACAGGCTCTTGAAAATCAGAACATTCACTAGTACATTCATCAGTGTACCCATCAAATATAACATTATCAAAATCATCATAATGACATGTACTTTCATATTGCTTCTCTTTTAACTAAAATACAGGAAAGGAAAACTAGTAAATGTTTCATACATCATGCCATCACTTGAATCATCTCTGTCAAAACTTATATCTACGAGGCATGGAATTTTTGAAACAAACTTGGTAGTATACCTCAGAAACTTAGTTTGCAAGAGCTCTGAAATTTTCTCACTACTTAGTGAGCCCTGAACTTCACATTCCATCTCTTCGGTCTCACTAGTGATGCTGCAATATCTTCCTTAATTGGAACATGGGCTGCAAACTCCTGACTCACATTATTTTGTGCAAAGCAATCACTACAACAACTTTCATCTGCATCATATTTATCTTTTTTCTATTAGCACAAATATCTTTTATATTGAGACAATAATGTTGTCCTCTTATGCTGATAAAAGGGAAGACCTACAAACTTATCGGAAACACTATCAACTATAGACTCTTCTTCATCATCTTCATATCCATTGAACTCACTTTCAACATCATAATCAATATCTTCAACATAAATAGAGTTAGCATCATCTTAATCTTTAGATTTAGAAAATTCTATTGAATTTATCCACCTCTCAGTCTGCTTAATACCTTCTTCTCTATGAGATGCAGACCAATTTATTGATTTAGGTAGACAAAGATCTAAAAGTAAAGCAATGAATGTAGACCCTAGAAGATCAACACCATTTGGAAGATCATTATATCCATTAAAGAATCTCTTATAAAAGTCTTGTGTTGATTCCCTTTTCCCTCTTTTCCCCACATGTCTTCTTAAAAACACTATGGCTTCCTCTTGGATTCTTTGTCTCAAAAAGTTTTCTTCATACTTTGACAAAGAACAACCACAATCAAGCATAACAGACCCATTGATCTCTATGTCCCCCATTGTTTAATATTTCATACCTCACTAAAAATTTTGCAAAATTGCAATCCTAATTCTTTGAAGCATGCAAACCTCTATTTCACACATGGTTCCTTTTCTTAGTGCTTAAATCCCTTAATGAGGAAACATTTTTTTATACTTTGAAAAATAAAATACCTAGAAGTATGTGGCTGAAACTCAACCCACTGACTGTAAGACTGATAGATTTGAATCTTTCTTCACTAAAATCTTTGTAGAGTCACCACCTCCTTGAAGAGGACAAACTTTAATTGTTGAAAACTATTTTTTTAGCTTTTTCCATCAACACAACAAACTTCAACAAGGTACATATACTATTTATCAGGAATAAAAATACATCATTTTATGCACTGAGCAAATATAGAACTTAGAGTCACCACTCACAACTTGGTGAGATGATTTCAAACCTTTTTAAAACTAACTCATATACACTTTAATGGGAACCATTGGATAAATGAATAAGCTGACCAGGAGTCTAGCTCTACTCATACCCATCTTATTCATAACCAATTTATAACACCAGAGATATCAACTAGATTTTGCATGACTTTGCATCTCTATTCCCCAGTAGAGTCACCAATTTGTTAGAGCTTTTTCTTGTAGGATCAAACTTGGTAAATGTATAGGCTTGATTCTCAGATTATGGACTCTCAATTTTGATAAGAAATAGCCTAATTGATGAGGATTAAATAAGATCCTCCTTCTTCAAGCTCCACAGGGCACATGCAATTATTGCCTCAATAGTTTACTATTTTTTAAGTAAAACTCAATGGTGGATTAGGTTATTCACTGCTATTTTATCAATGCTTCAGTAAAAGATTACTCTGCATATAGTTGAGAATATCCTGATAGAGAGTCTAACAAGAGATACTATGAATTTAATAACATAGAACAATGGCATAAGGACGTTCATCCTTCTTCTTTTTCTGAGTTTTACTCAATGAAGGCTAACCTTTCGATTCTCTCTTCAAGGAATCAATAATATGAACTATACCACCTCGATACAGTCCTATCAAAATATGCATGAGCTTAAAAACATAAATGTACTGGTAATTATATTTTGTTCTTGATGACTGAAAGATAATTGCATCACAAAAATCAAACCAATGCCTATTCTATTGGGCAAAGAGTTGTTGTATATGAATCCACAGGAAGAAATCATAACAAATATAGTAAAATGCCTTGCAAATTACTTGTAGTTTGAATAGAGTTCCTTACAAACTATTATGTCACTCCTATACTATTATCATCAAAATCCTGACAATTATGTTCACTCTCTAAAACTATTCATGAAATTTTAATCCTTTCCTTGAAATAAACTCACAAATAATTAGACAAGTTGCCTTGCAACTGGTATGTTTTACATGCCTTACAAATAAAACATACAAGAGTATAACATAAAAGTGTAGAGACAACAACAGAATAAGGCAATGTATTTGATTAAATTTGAATCCTGTGTCAATACATGCAAAATTCAAAGTTCAGAAGCCTAGACACAGGATTGGGAAATCTACTCTGCAGAGAATTTTCAATATTCATCACCCTAAAAAATGAAGCTACAACAACTATTTATAACTAAAACATCTTGGAATCCATAAGGATGCAACAAGCTTCAGATGTTTGTAGGCTTGACCCTAAAACAGAGAAAGAAAAAAACATCTGAGGACCTTCAAATGGTGGAGAGACAAAAACTTTTGAACTTATATGATATTTGATCCTTTTTTTTTATAACTAACACCTTCGCAAGACATTCTCAGAATATTAGCATCCTCCCTTGTAAGAAAATCAAATCACAATGAAGGCCTTGGAAGAATCAAAAAATCTAATCTCAAATGAAACCAATGAAAGCTTTGCAAAAGGAAAACCAATTTGCAAGTAATCAGATTCTGCAAAACATACGATTCACTCTCCTTTGACAAATTTATAAATCTGTCCTGTTTGAGAGAAATATCTTGACCAAATTATGTTCTTTGATATAACAGTCATTACTACTCTCACCAACTCGATCAAATCTGATTTTAACCACCGCTAATGCAGTCCTCATCTTCTCCCATTTTCAAAAACATATTATATGCCTATATTTGCATAAAAAATGAATCTCCAGGCATCAATTCTCTGAGCACACAATGCCATTTAAATTTTTGAAATTATCTCTAATGTCTGAACTATATCACATTTTAAATATTTTTATCTTTTAAATCTGGCTTTTTATGCTCAGACCTCATGATAATTTTCCAAGTGTCATGATGTGATTGGATGCTTGGACTTTAACCTTGGGTTACCCACCTATTTGGAGATTTGGTGAATGCATTGTTCTCTAAGTCTTTGAAAGAAATCATTAACCATGGGTTTATCCGATGAAATGGAAAATAGACCTAGTCTCCAAATCTCTGAATTAATCTCTTAACCATGGTTACATCAAGTGACCTTGTGACAAGACTTTAGTCTCTTAATCTCTGGATCATCTAGCGAACTCATGATAGTGCTAGTCTCCAAGTCTCCGAATGCTTGCATGACCACATGACCATGGCAGTCTCTTAGTCTCAAGATTTTTGCCACCTAACCACCAAAATTTAGAGATCTAGGGACACGGTCAACTAACTGCCACCTCGAAGTCTCTGAATTTTTGCCTAGCTGTAGGTGTTATCCCTTGACCTGCAATTGGGAAATCTCACGATCTCCAAATTTTTAGCCTCTGACCACTAGCATCCAATGACCTGGTGAATAACCACATTCTCCAAGTCTCTTGATTTTTACTTACTCAACGGTTTCATCTCACGATCATACGACTAGCCACCACGTGTCCTTTTTGTCCTCACTGTCATCATTTCCCACCTGCAAAATTACCCTTCTCTGGGCTCGTTGACATGCTTCCCCAGGCACCCTCCACCACACACATGAGCAGAGCCTCCTGCTCTTTCTTCTAACTTACTATGTGTGCATCATTTCATATAAACATGTCAAACTTCCAATTTGGGATGAATGTGGAATCAATCTGTTGAAGGTTTTAAAGACTTTCATTCAAAATTTCTTCATAGTGCTCATCCAGAATGTATACCAAGGCATGCCCACAAGGCAGAGGTAGCACATGTGTGTCTTTCTTCTTTTCTTTACACTACATTTGGATGGACTTGTATTTAAACATTATAAAAAACCCAAACGGTGTGCATGTGGGATAAATCCACATGCACACTACTTACATTTTACTCTATCTACTAGTTGTGCATGGGCTTCTCTTTCATTCTTGGTTCTATAGACTATCTTCTAACGTTGGCACATACCCTTTCTTGCAATTCAACCTTGTGCATACCCTAAATTTAGACCTCCTTGCATAGATTGTGTTTATACTCCCATTACGAAGTGATTGTACAACACTCTATTTAATTTGCAGGTCTTATACATCTTAAGACCTTGCACAGGCTCCCCTTTGGTGGCTTTCCTTTTAAACATCTCCTCACTTGCATAGGTCATTTCCTTTTCCATCTGGCCTCATGCACCCTTACAATGGTCCATGAGTCTTTCTTTTCTTGGTTCCGCACCATTTTAGTTTTCACACACTCATTTTCTGCAGATTTCTTTATTTGCAAGCATATTTTAATACACACATACAAGGCTCCTGTGTTCATGCGTGAGCCTTGTTTATCGAATCTACAAGCACCTACATGTATTGGTGTGCAAGTGATGAGGAAAAAATGCCAATTGACATGCATCCTACCATTTCTATTCACGCTTTAGCTTATTCAAATAATTCATTTAGCGTCCGTTCTTGCGAGCCACAAGTGAGCACCTTGGAAACAATTTACTGGTTGCCATCTATTGCAAACCTTACCCACTCTGCAATAGTATGTGAGTCTGGTTTTGAAAGTGTCACCTATTTTCGAAACCCACACACTAAATTCTTTCAAACATTGATCCTACCTCTAATATGGTATGCACATTCTATTTGGTGATATTATGCACCTTGTTTTTGTGATCCTACACACTGTGCATGCAAGGACCCACACATTGCTTATTTTTTCAAGTCTACACCCTCCTTCATAATCTGTATAGGCCCAAATGCAACCTACCATTACAAACATGTGGGCACATGCCCTTTATTTTATTTGTTGAGTGTGTCAGTTCTTTCAAACTCTTGCGCACTCCTTTGGCTACCCATGCACCAATACATTTTTTCCTTTTCTATTCATGCGTAGACACCTGATTTGATTGGTACACATTATAAATTTAACTTATACAACATGGCATTTGGTGAACTAGCAGCCCTTTTAATTTCAACACTGGCCTCTAGTCTTGTTTTGTTTTGTGCTTGCATTCTTTAATCTTCTAACTTACCTCATGCACACCCATTCCTTATGCTAGCTGACATTAAGGAGTGGCCTTAAAAACTAACCAAATGGCCTCATGAGAGCATGCTGCCAGGAACACAAGTTCACCTCCAACATACAAACACATCTGCCAAAGGAGACACAGTGAAAAGACCCTAGCCAAAACATTTTAACAATCAAACTTGTCCCTTCAGAAACATTAGTTTGCACAGCCAAAATCACACAAGTCACCTCCAAAATTGGCTTTTAAAAACTCACCCACTGAAACTTTCATCAGTTGAAAACTTGGGCATATATTCAACCCCATACAAGGTACATAGATCCATAATCAACTCACCCAAAAGATCAAGTGGAGGATTACAATCAAGCGCCAAAGTCAGCCTATTAGTAATATTCAGGATTAAAATAGTGAAAAAGTGCATAAACTAGGTTTAGAATAGGCCTGGGAAAGTAATCAAATGGATTGTCAGAGACCTCAAAATCATCAAGAAAATACAATCCTTGGTTTATAGTATGGCACAACATTCAATTACACTTGACCTCACACAAGGTTCAAATCAAAAAGCCCCAAAGTAGGCCACTTAGAATATTGAACAATGTACACGAGTAAATCTAGCAATCTGCAAATGGAATGACTTTGGAAAGTAGGTCAAATGGACACACGGGGGGCTAAAAATTGGCATGAACACTCTTTCTCATGCCTATAACATGATGCAATAACACACATGTTATAACCAATCACAAGGAAAAAGATGCACTTCCTCAAAGTGAGCTATTTTATACAATTCTGAGAAGACAGAAAATGCAAAATTTTGGGAACACCTCCAAAAGCCTATTCCCTAAACATACCAGAACTAAAAATTAAAAGTTCAAACCCACTACATATGTCAAATGAAAGGAAATGAATACCCTATCCCAATGGTCTATCATGAAGAACAATAGGACCATATTTTCAATGCAATCAAACTAGGCACCTTTAATGATTTTTCAAAGGCATAATTCTGACACCTAGAGAATTTTTTTAAATTGGACTCAAAATACAATTAGAATTTTTTGAGCTCCAATAGGATGCACCTCCTATTTATGGTTAAATGAACTTCATGGTCATAGGGGGAGCTAGATTATCTCTAGACCCCTACCCGGCTGGTATACTCACCCTTAGAGTATGTGCCTTGGATTACAATTAGTTGGAGACCATGTGATGAGGTATGCAAGAGCACACTGCCTGATTGTTAGTAGAAAAGAAGAATGAAATTGACAGTTGAACTTTCTATTTACACGACAAGCATTAATGGAAGAATTCTAGTTTATAGTCATCGAAGATTCACTAATCAATCATTTGCAATCAAGATTAAGAACTTGGAGATGATAGGAGCACGAACATTTGAGTTGTAAAGAATTGGACTTGAATTCATCAGCGAAGATGGAAGATTCATTGTTGGAAGCCCTAGTTTAGATGCGACAATCTGGAAACCCTTGAAAACCTTTCTGAAGTGATAAAGCAAGTAATTCATGGCTACACCAGTTATTTTTGATGTCGCTAAAAGGAAAAGATATGTGTTTAAGAAACATCCATTCAAGTCCACCTTAGATGACCTAGAAGGATCCTTTTCAAGAACCCGAATAGGCATTATGCATGTAGAAGACATACACACATACATATATTGCAAGAAGGAACCAATTAGTTTGGATAGAATTAGGTCACACCTTGAGTCAATGATGAAACCTGATAAAACATTCATGGATGAGTTTGCGCACCTAGAAGACCACCCTATTATTGAGTATGCTACAATGCACAAATTCTATGAATCTGAATGGATCAAAATCTTGTTAAGCATAATTCATGATGACCTATTCTTGATAGATGAAGTTTCAGTTGGAATCATAGCTGATCTCATCTATGAGATGATAGGTCTTTCAAAGATAGGTGCCATTCTTCCAGTTGGTAAGGATGTCAGGAAATTAGTTGTACAAGCTTGTAAATCATGTAGTGACAAGCGAGGAATGACCATAGAGCCAATTAAGGAGAAAGACATCAAGCTATTGTCTACGATTCTTGGATATAGATTTCAGCATGCAAACAGGGTCAATAGTGTGTCCACAACCACTCTCCTAGTAGCCATTAGAATTGTGAAGGAGAATGGAGAATTCAACTTGTGTGAGATCTTGCACACATAGTTGATTGAAAATATAAGGGAAATCAAACATGACAAGAGAAATATATTTAGGTTTGGGTCACTGATTATCTATATGTACTTTCATATAGTTGGATTTTTTTTAGATTTTTACCTAAATAAGAACATGCCTAGAATGCCACAAATATCACTTAAGGCATCAACAAAGAGTACCTTGAGAGATTATATGGAGTTATAGTTAAAAATTTTTGGAATAAAGATGCAGATGAGATATAGGATACTTGAAAGCATTGTTGAGAAATACAAGGACAACATTTGTTTCATGGTGGAAACTGACATAACTTGTATGGAGGCTGTTGAGCCTTGAACTAAGTGGATTCATCCACTTGGTTATGAAGTAGAGGAGAAAGTCTTGGAAGCATATGCATAAATCCTCCTTACAGTGCCCAAGGATCCAAATGAGCCTAGATGGGGAACATATGAGGAAATTGACCAGATAGGTAGACACATTCCTAAACAGTGGTGCAACCAAGAGGAAAGCCACCAAAATCACCTCTGCAATTTTAAGATCCATGGTGTGACCCAATCAGACCTAGATAAAGCTAGAGAAGAAAAGATAACTATGTAGATTGAGAGCCTATCCTTTGTGGAAGCTAAGATACAGAAGACATATGATCCCAAGATAAAGAAAATAAAAGTTGAGAAAACTGATGAACTAAGAGAAAAGGAGAGTAAGATAGATAATATCAGTCTTGTGCCCAAAGATACAGTTGATGTGGAGTCCACTGAAGCATCTCCTAAGATGCCTAAGAGGAAGAAGTAAACTGCAACAAGCCACCCTTCACCAAGAGCCACAAGAAGCGGAGGCAAAAATGTGCAACCACCTCCTGAGGTAAGATTCTTAGCAAGTTTACAAGTGTTGAGATCCAGAGTGGTAGATGAAGCTAGACTTGATTAGATATCAAAGTTTTATGATAGATATCATGAGATTGAAAAGTTTAAGATCCATGAGATGCTAATCAAACATATGATAAAGTTCAAGAAGACTGTGCTAGAACTAAAGACAGTGATTCAGGATAAAGTTTGGGAAATTTTGGATACTTTGAAAAGACAAGATAGTGAAGAAGACTTCAAAATTAGAGAAAAGACACTAGATGACAACCTACAAGTATGCTTAGTTGAAGAAAAGACCTTGTTGTTGAACTTAGTAAAGCCACACCTCAGAACTAAGATGAGGATATTTCACATAATGAACAAGGATTATGAGCTGATAACCAAGAAGATAGAAAATGCCTTTTAGAAGCCATTTTTAGAACAACACATGCAACCACCATCTGCACCCATCAATCAAGCACCTATTGAGTAAGATAAAGTAGTTGAGGTCACAAATGCACCTATGATAGGTCCATAGGACTCAACACCCACAGTGACAACACTCAAAGAGGCAATGGTATCTGCACCCATGTTTGAAGTCAAGAAAGACACAATAATGATAGATAATGTTGAAATATCCATGGCAGCCAGAGATAATGACTTGGATAGGTTTGAAGAGGCACTTATGAGCACTGAGGAAGCATATATTCTTTATTGTGATGATTTATTGAAGCAACAAGAGGAAATTCAGATTGAGGACTTGATAGGACAAGAGGAAGAAGAGGAGAAAGAAGATGAAGAGGAGAAGGAAGAAGGGACATAAAATAAAGATGAAAATGTGATTTTCAAGACTAAGGTAATGGATGTAAGTCACATTTCACTCTTTACCCAAAAACCATCAGCATCATTGTTGTCAAGTTTGACTCCAGACAATACAAGCTTGGAGTCTTGGGGAGAAGAAGACTTGATCAAGATCAATGTTATTGCTATGGAGAAGGCCAAGGAAAAACAAGTGATGAGAAATCCTTTATTTATTGAGTCAATAAATATATTGAATAGTCTACTGCTAGTAGAAAAGAAGGTAACAAAAGTACATTCTATGGATGATGTCAGAACCATCTTGATAAGCTTCAAAGCTAACTTTTATAACCTAGAAGAATCAAAAGCTAAGGTAGCAAGATGGAAGTATCTCAAGAAGAGATTGAATGAGATAACTACAAATTTTTCACTTGACCTTAACTGTCTAAAGGTTGGTCAAGCTTCATTGAAAGAAATTGTAGAAAAAGGAAGGAAAATCATAGCAGATCTCATGAACCAAGACAAGCTGCCTGCAGATCTCTACAAGAAAATCCAAGATGCAGAAGCTATGATAGAAGAAGTGAGGAAATCAGTAGAAGATCCTTCTTCTGATGTAAATATGTCTAACAATGTGTACCAAGGACAAGTGGAGAAAATAAAGAAGGTAGAGAAAGAAATGTCCAATATAAGGCCAAGACAAACACAACTAAGAAATTCTCTTGCACCCTCATTAGATGTACTGAACAAGAACATCAAGGAGATTGATGACACTATGGTGACATATGATCAAGGTCCTAGTTCAAATTTGGAGAAGATGGAGAAGTTGACATATGCTTAGTGTGCCCATCTCCAGACAATAGACACATTGAAGAAGTTTTGGCAGAATGAGATTGCAAACCTTCAGATAGCCTACCCGGATGTATTAACTATGTAAGTACTTGTGGATATGTTTTTTGAGAACATTTGTTATTAATGTCAAAGGGGGAGTATAGAATATAGAAGAGAGAATATGGATTTTTGTATATGATGTAAAGGGGAGTATAGTACATAGTGAAAGGGGAGATATAAGTTAGAGTATGTATTAGTAAATTTTGTACAAGGATATAGTTAGTAACTTCGCCATATTCCTTTGCTTCCATTAATGATAAAGGGGGAGATTGTTGGAAAGTTGACTATATTAATGTATATGAATTATTTAGTGTTGTCATTATGGCAATAAAATCATATGAAGTTTTGGAGTCAGTGCATAACTTAGAAGATCAAAAATATGGCTAAGTATGGAAGATTGGACAGTTAACAGAGCACTAGAGGAACAATGCATCAATGCATGTGTGTATGACAGAGTTATGACACTCTCCCTTGAAGATAAGCTTCTAAGTGTGTATTCATTTTAATTCTAAGAGCACATGATGATATGAGTTAGTATGAGGAAGTTATAGTTAGATGAAGAGTCACAATAAGTGAGTGGCAGAACAGAATGGAGTATGGAGCTGACTATTTGTATTTTGGTTAGCGATCATAATATTATTTTGTAAAGGCTATGCACCTATTGTATTTAGGTCATAGACATGTTAATTTGATTATATGTAAACACACTTGAGCCAATTCATTTGGAAGCATTGTATGTAATAGTTTAAAGGGTCAACCTAGTAAATAGTTTTGTTAGCGTATATAAATATGACATGCACCTTTGTAATTTAGAATGCAATGTGAAATAGAGTTGAAAAAAGAAGAGTAGAAGTGTGTGTAGAGTATTCTGAATGTTGTAGTGCTTTACAAGAGGTTAAAGCATCAACGCATCAAAGGAACTGATCTGACAAGAAGTGTCATAGTAGCAGTTCACCTTATAGATATAGTGTGTATCTGAGATCCAGAAAGTTGTAGCCTTCACCACTTGAGTAGTGATCTCTAGGATAGTGTGTCCCCACCCCTAACAGGTTTATTATAAAAGAATCCTAATAGGGCTCAACCTTTGACCAAGTCACTGTACTAAAAGCATTGTAAAGAACAACTCCTAACAGGGTTGCAAGATCTTCTAACATGGATCATAAAACACTAGTGCAGTTCTTAGTGGGTGTCAATTCCCATCGGGGTTTTTACCTATTTGGGTTTCCTCATAATCATATCATGGGTTATGTGCTATGGTTACTTATCTTACTCGCATTGATATTCAATTCAATACTTAACCAATAAAGTTAAGATTCAAGAGTTTAGAAAAAGTAATATTATATAGAACACTGATTCACCCCCCCCTCTCAGTGTTCCCATTCCTAAATACTTAACTCCTTGAACTCCTGTGATCTCCAAAGGCTTGAATCTTGAATGTAAATGTGTAGATAATGAGTCTTTGGTGACTTTAAAATGACTTTTTTCCATTAATGCTTGCTTTGTAAACACAAAATCCCATAGAGAATTCAAATCTTCCTTTCTGTTATCAATCAAGCAGTGTGCTCTTACATACTGCATCTAATAGTTTCTAAATAGTTATAACCAAAGGTGCATACTCTGAGAGTGAGTATACTATCCGTGCAGGGGTCTATAGCTAATCTAGCTCCCCCTATGACCATGAAGGTCATTTTAACCATAAATAGGAGGTTCTTCCATTGTGGATGCATCCTCAACTATTTCACCAACACTATCTATCTTTTCTTCCTTTCAGATCATGCTTGCATCTTTTGTAGGTTTCACAAATTTGACTTTTTGTGCTTCATCCAATATTGATCCTTCTGAATTTTTAGGGCTTTCTCATCTTTGCACTTTTTATTTGCAAAACTTTGAGATATGTCCAACATTGTTACAAGAGTGACAAATAATTGGAGGCTTATATTCCTCGACGCATTGATGTGAGTTACCATTATGCATTGTCTAGTTGTATGACCATTATAATTACATATTTGACATGTAATGTTCTGAGGACTTCTTACATTCTTTTGTGGATGGATTCTCTGATTTTTTTGATTCTAATTTCTTTTATTTGATCTACAATTCATAGCTCTATGACCAAAATTATTGCATTAGTAACAATAACCATTGAAAGGTCTTACCTCTTTACAATCTCTTGCTATATGTCCATTCTTATTACAGGCATTACAAATTTTTTTTATAGGCTTGCACTTATCTTTAAATGGTTCTAATTGAGCTTGAGTATGATCATCAGTCTTCTTGGCTTTTGTAGGTTCTTTAGGACATTTCATTCTATCTCACATAGCATCAATATGAACTTGGGCTTCATTATATCCAATACCAATGGTATCTCCTTTTAGCTTCTGATCATACAACTATGACTCTATCAAATCCTTGCTTATGTGCAATTTGTCAATATCATTCTTTTCTTCAGTTAAGTCAAATTTTACTTTCTTCTTGATGTTTTCTAGCTCCAAAATTTTCTTGTTTTCTTATCTCAGTTCTTCATCTAACTGCTTGTTTTCTTTGAACTGTTCTTCATAGGCTTCTTGATTGTTACATAGCTTTTCATCCAAATCTTCAATCTGATCCTTCAGCGATGTGTTTTCTTCATTTATATTTTTGATCATTATCCCTGAGTCACTTGTAGAACAATCTTTAAAATCCTTTTTTAATTTCTTGATGATTACTTGAGAACCACTGACCTTTTCTTTCAGTTCTTCAATTTCTTTCTTAGATCTGTCAAGGTCTTCAAGAGCCGTTTCAAGATTCTTCTTTAGATGTTTCATTTCTCCTTTATCCATGATCTCCTCAAGTGGTTAAAATTTTCTTCAGAGGACCAAATCTCTTGTACCAATTGTTAGGAATGGGAACACTGAGAGGGGGGGGGGGGAGGGTGAATCAATGTTCTATATAATTACTCTGTGATATCTTGAAATTTAACTGAATAACTTAATAGATGAACTAAATACTAAAGCATTTAAATTAATCAACACATAACACATTACACTAGATATGATTACAGGGAAACTAGGTTAAAGGAAAAACCTAAGTGTGAATTAATACCCACAAATAAATTTACTTTTGTATTATGAACCTGTTAATGTTCCTTAGCCCTATTAGGCGTTGTCATTATAATGCATTACATGGACCTGGTTAAGGGTCATATCCTATTAGGAGTCTTTTACAATAACCTTGTTAGGGGTGGTGACACACTATCCTAGAGCTCACTGCTCAAGTCGTGAAGGCTACAACCTTCTGGATATCAGATACACACTATATCTGCAAGGTGAACTGCTGCTGTGATACTACTTTTCTGATTAGTTCCTTTTGTGTATTGATTTTTTAACCTCTTGTAAAGATCTATAACATTATAACTGATCTTCCCATACTTCTTCTCTGCTACTATCAACTCTATCTCTCATACGCTACTCAAATAGAAAGGTGGATGACTTATTTATATGCGCAAACAAAACTTTTTACTAGGTCAACCTTCTATTACATACAATGCCTCCGAATGAACTGGATGAAGCATGTTTAAAAAAAATGATATTGACATGTCTATAACATAAATACAATAGGTGCATAGCATTTAGAAAACAATATTATTAGCTTTAACCAAATTTCCAACAGTCGGCTCCATGTTCTATTTTGTTCCGCCGCTCATTGTCTCTGTCACTTCATCTGACTGTAACTTCTTCATACTAACTCATATGATCATGTGCTCTTAGAATTAGCATGATTACATACTAAGAAGCTTATGTTCAAGGGTGCATGCCATAACTCATTCATATGCATGTGCACTGATGCTCTATTGATGTAGTGTTTTGCTAACTATCCAATCTTCATATTTAACCAAATTCTAATCTTATGAGTAAGTGCACTGACTCCAAAACCCCATATGACTTTGTGGCCATAATGAAAACACTTAATTATAGTCATATACAATACTATAATCAACATGCCAACATATAAACCTCATAGAAAAATAGATTCACTCAAGTATTTACTAGGTAAGGCTGCCCTCATAGGTAGACTTGCTAAATGGATGATGATCCTTTGAGGGTTTGACATAGAGTACATTGAGTGTAAAGAAATAAAATGACAAGCCATAGCCAATCAATTAGATGATTTCCCAATACAAGATAATATACCTATTCAAGTTGACTTTCGAGATGAACACCTCATGTATATGACTAAAAGAACATGGAAGATGTTCTTTGATGGATCTTTTATGCAAAATGGTTCAAGAGCTAGTGTGTTATTTTTTTCTCCTCATGGGTACATGATTCCTAAGTCTTACAAGTTATGGTTCCCATGAATAAAAAACATTTCTGAGTGTGAAGCTTTAACAAATGGACTTAAGATGGCCATAGAATGGAGAATCACAGAGTTACACATCTATGGAGATTCATAGGTGATAATCAACCAAGTCAATGATGAATATCAAACAAAGAATGAGAAAATGGTACCTTACAAGAAAATGGTCGATTCCTTTAAATGATACTTGACAGTTGTCATGTTTCAACAAATCCCTAGAGGAAAAAATAAAGTAGTTGATGCTATGGCCACACTTGCTTCACTCCTTCAATTAGAGCAACATGAATCCAAATTTGAATTCCTTGTGGAAGAGCTACATCAACCTATCTATGACTCCCAAGAAGGTCATGTCATTTGTACTCTTGTTAGTCATGAGTCATCTCGTTATGGTGCCATTTACTCATACCTTCATGATGGCATTATACTTAGAACCTTTAACCGATCTGAATGAAGAAACCTTACCCAAAATGCCTCTCCCCATTCCCTTATCTCTGGTGATTTGTATAGGAGGGGTCTAGATGGAACACTTCTTAGATGCTTAAAAAAGGAATAATTTGACCAAGCATTAGTTGACATCCACGAGGGAATCTATGGGAGAAATTCCAATGGTCTTGCCATGGCCTAAAGGTTTCTTAGGTCGGGGTACTATTGGGCTATGATGCAATAGCTTTTGCAAAGTCATGTGAAAAGTGTAAAAAACATGGTAACCTGATACATGATCTAGGTAGGGATCTCATTCCTTCTATATCTCATTAGCCATTTTAGTGCTGGGCCTTTGATCTTGTTGGGAAGATTCATCCCAACTCATCAGGTGGACACAAGTCTATTATCACTGCTACTAATTACTTCACTAAATGGGTAGAAGTTGTCCCACTTTCTGTTGCCTCGAGCAAGACAGTCTCTCTATTCATTCTGAACCATATCACCTATCGATATGGAGTGCCTTCCGAGATTATCACTGAAAATGGAGGCTAGTTCAAAAAAAAGACCTTAAAATTTTTTTCAAGAAATTTAAGGTTAAACAACATTGGTCCTCCATTTACTTCCCACAGGGAAATGGTTAAGCAGAGGTATCAAACAAAACCATTCTTAAAATCTGGTGCAGGAGAACCTAATACTAAAGGTCACTATGAGATGTATCAAATTTTTATGTCATTTAAATTCAATTATATGATGTATTGATTCATTTTGAATCCATTTGTAAAGTTATTGACAAGAAATGTAAGCATGTGCACAATATTGCTCAAGTTGTCAAATAGGTCATGTTTAGGTCTACATGGTCAAATTATGTAAAAGACCCATGGAAGGGTAAAAGAATTATAAAATGCTTTAAATATTCCATTTGGATGTGTATAGAGAGGTTTGATAAACTTCTAAATTTATTTTGTCAAAAATGTAAAAGTTGCATAAAAAGTTGTAAAATGCAACATTGAGAAAGTTGCTAGCATTGCAAAAAATGATGTAAAAAGGTAGATGGTTGGTTTAGGAGTTGGTTATGAAGTTAAAAACTACCAAATACCTTATAAATATAATTTTATGGCTGAACCAAATCAGATTGGAGAGAATAGAGAAGGAGGATAATATTTTGATACATTTTTGGTGCATTCTATTATTTTTGTTTTGATTGGTTTTTCAATTTTATTGTTGGCTCTAGGACTTGTAGAGACATTTACGGCCTGGAAACCCTATAATATAGTATTGGATAGATATAAGGATTAATCCTCTTTCTCATTCTTTTTTCTTTGTTCAATTTTATAAAGAAATGAATAAGTTATGCACGTTTTGGTGGAAGTTATTGTTTGCAGATTCAAGATCTCCTAAGAATAGTCATGTTGTAGTATTTGGTACGGATGCAAAGGAAATATTTAGGACCTCTAATAATATTAATTGGAAATATATATTAATTAACTTTCATTTACCTTTGGTTGAGTCATTTTTATGTAGATTTGTGAAAGTTATGATCATTTGAGTGGAAACTAGTTTTTAAAGATCTCCATTGGAGTTGCAGGAAATCATTTGTGCTTGAAAAATAATTTATGAATGAGAAAAATAAATGGATTACATATTTGGAAACTATAATCATTAATAGTCAATGTGTAATTTTTTTGTTTTCATTTGGATTTTTTTGAGAAAGATATGAGATTCCCTAAGTAGGGTTTGGTGTTTTAATTCTGTTTTATGACAGGAAAAATGGCTCTTAGTGTAGAGACCATAAATTATAATTTAATTACTATATTGATCTCTAATTTACATATGTTTTATAAGGACTAATTTGGAACACTTCCAATAAAGGATTTTTTAAGGGGTTTTCAAAATGGTAAGTTATGAATAATGGAATCAGATATAGAAATTAGGATATGCAAATGGAGAAAGGTTGATGTTTTTATGTTAAAACATGTTGTAGTTTTCCTTGTAAGATGCCTTTGTACAAAGGCATTATTGAATGGATGTTGAAAGGATCAGAAAGGATCCTAGTGATTTTTTGGTTTGTAAGATTCTTTGTATCAAAATCCTACATACAACAGTTTGTGAGAATGGTAGAGATTGGCACTTATGATAAATCTGGCTTTGTAGGCCTATAGGATGAGCATTCATACTCCTACTAGGGCTACTCCTTTTTCTCTTACATATGGTTCTAAAGAAGTATTACCTTTAGAGGTTGAGATTCCTTCACTTAGAATTTCCCTCAAAGTTCTAGTTACAGATGAAGAGTACCGTGCCATGAGACTTCAAGAGTTAGAACTTCTAGATTAGAAACGTCAAGAATCATTTGACCATATGAGGGTTTATCAAAAGCGCACGTCCAAGGACTTCAACCAAAAGGTTCCCCCTAGAGAATTCCAAGTGGAAGATCTTGTGGCACATCAAAATCTTAAGAATCAATAGCATAGAGATCAAAAGGGTAAATTTGAACCTAATTGGCTTGGACCTTACATCATTACAACACCTTTTGGGTCAGGTGCTTATTTACTGTCTATAGTAGTGGGAGAGTAACTCCCTGATCCTATCAATGTCTTGCACCTGAAAAAGTTCTATCCATGATGCTTTTCCTATCTGGGGGCCTCCTTTGTACATACTTATTGATCTTGAAAAAATCCAAAAAAATTGATATATTGTCAACAATTCTAAAAATCAGAAAATGTCCTAAAAAAATGATCATCTTACTAGAAACCTAGCAATAGGAGCTTTGATGTATCTCCAAAAAAAATTATATATTCCAAAAATACAAAAAAGATCAACAAATTAAAAATTAAAAAAAATATAGAAAAAATGCCTTGGTGAAAACATGGAAATAGGTGCGTTGGTAGCAAAAATACAATTTTTTTTTTATAAAAAGTCCTTAAAAAAAAATTGCAATAAAATCCAAGTGGTGAAAACTTGGAAATGGGCATTACTAGAGGCCTTTGCACCCTTGTTTCTTAGCACGTTTCCTCGACACTTAGCCTTTCTCCATCATGCCTTGTCCTTGTTTCCTTGGTTTAGAATTGGTCTTTGTCTTTGTCTAGGGGGCATAACTGTGCTAGCTTTGATCTCTTGCATGACTTATTTTTTAGGACACCTCACAAACGGTGTTTTTCAACACCACCCCAACTGTATTTTTCAATGCAACCCTTGACATCGAGTGTTTTTCAACACTTATCAGTTTGGTCTTACCCAATTTTGTCATGTGATTTTATCTCTTGTAAGTATTCGATCCTTATCCTCGGAACTCAGTATCAGTTAACACACTTAAATTTTTAAACACAACACTTAATTCTTGAGCTATGTCATGATATTTTCTTTGTGTGATGACTATTATTTTATTTTTGTTGAGTGTCCTTGTCTAATAAGTCTCTCTGGTATGCATAGCTAGAGGACTTGGGGCATGGGGCATGTTTTTATTTTCTTTCTACTTGTGGGTGTGGTCTTGAAACTCTAGAGTGTCTCTTGTTGTCCCCTTGAAATACTTAGGAGATTTGAGGCATCATCCCTGACTTTTTTTGCACAACTGTTGTTATGATCATCCTGACATCTATGCCTTGATGTGAGCTTGATTTTTCTACATTAAATTGGGTAAGATAACATCAAAGTCATCTTGAGCTTTATGTATTTGATGCTTATGTTAGAATCTTTCCACATTGAATCCGATATAAATCACATTCATATCCTCATAGTTGTGCTTGTGACTAGTGATGATTGTGTGATTTTATGATGTTAGTTAATAATGGCCCAGTGATGAAAATAAGTTCCTTAACATTCTCTAATGAATGAACACAAAATCCTATGTTAAAGTTGCTCTATTGCAAGTACACCTTTGCATTTTCATGTAGCTTGCATTGTTAGACTTCATGTTAATTTGCATTTTTAGGTTGCATTATGAGTTTGAGAGGGTTTTCCTTCATCTTTCTTTTGGACTTTTAATCAATTTTGGTCATGTTTTGATCTTCATTTCCTTATCTTCTTTTGTGATCTCAATCAAAATTTTCTATCTTAAACAATTGATTGATTTTGGGGCATTCTCTTTCTTAAGGTGAATTCTCTTTCTTCTCTCCATTTATTTCCACCTTTTCCAAGCTTCTATCTTCCATTCACTTTCACCCCACTTCTTCTCTTCTATTTCAACCTTGGGTTATAATCTTTCATGCTTGATGATCTACCTTGGTTCTGTGATCCTTATATCTGTCATCTTACATCAAGAACCTTATCTTTAGTTTGATTTGATCAAATTTATCAATTTTCTATTTCTCCTCTATCTCATTTTGATTTCAAACATGAGGGGGCAATACCTATCAAAATTCAATCCTTGATTCAACTATCCTATCAATTTATCCACTTGGGGAAACCTTTCTTGAGATTCTTATCTTGGACATATCAATTACCTATTTATAGGGGTGTTCACCTTGTCTTTTTCAATCAGCTTATCTTTGTCCTGATGTGTTCTCATCCATTGATCACACGTCTAGGTTGTTTTGTGATCCCAAATCGATCTCACACTTCAACTGAATTATTTGACTACATGTGTTCCCATAAAGATCACACATTAGTCAAAAAGGGGCAAATGTATGCACCCTAGAATGGTCACCTAGACTATGGACCCCCATTCTTCAATTTATCAATTTCATGAATCAATGCTTTGCAATATTTTCAATTCAAATCAATTTTCTTGATCAAATCATAATTAATTCAATTATTTCAATATCTCCTAAGGTTTGATAATTTTGTCCTAAGCCTTATTTAATTAAAAGGAAAATTCCCTTTTAATTAAATAAAATATTCTTATTAAAAGAAAATCCCTCTTTTAATAAAATCCTCACTTAAATCTCTCTTTGTGATTGAAAAAAAGAAATAAATCAAATAAAAATGCTTTTTTTCTCCACACTTTGAATGCACATATTTCTAAGAGGTGGGATTTTTCCTCTTACTTTCAATTTAGAGATTTATCCCACATTTCTCTCAAGGATGCATTCCTCTCCACACTTTACTTTATAAGGAGCCCTCTTCTTCTCATTTTAGGATCCAAAGATCTTATGTTATTATTATGTTGCAGGTTTGGAGAGTGATTTTGGAGGAGAGTTTGAGCACTTGAGCTTGAACATTGCAACTTCTCTTTTCTCATCTTCTACTCTCATGCATCTATGGAAATCCATTTAGATTACTCTTGCACTTGTATGCTAGATTAGATGCATTATTTCATTTCATATAATAATCTTGCATGCATATTTCTTTTCATAGATTAATTTTTTTTCTGCATTTTTATCATATAGTATAGCTTCCATTTTCATTTTCATTCATATTTTATGACCATGAAGACTAACACTCTTGCTTTTCCTCTTTGAATCTCTCATTTTATTATGTACTTGCATAGGCACAAACTAGGTCTAAAATGAGGGCCTCCATTATAAACCGTTGCACTCCATGAATAGAGAGCTATGAGTCACCATTTGAGACCTCATTCTTGAGCAATCTTAGATATAATGACTCATAGAAGTGTGTCAACATTTTAGTAGACAGTTCCTTCGCTACCAATGACATATATTAGGTTTCTTGTCCGTGTGAGGAGATAGAGAGGTGAGGTACATGTGAGTTCAATTTTAGTTTTATTTATTTATTATTGTTGACTATGATTTTAAATTTTTATTTTTTATTTTTATAAACCATATAAATTAAGTAATCTAACTTGGAGTTTCACTTTTGTGTTTGAATGCAGGATCCATCAGAGCCAAAGTGTACTTCAAAGAGGCTGCATTTTGATGATCCACCAGTAGAATAGGATGTCCTAGAAATATTTGTAGTTGAACTTCTTCTTTTGAGATGTCATATGACACATTTTGATATGGCGTATGCCATATTGTATCTAGATATGTTGATTTTGTAAATATGTATAAAATTATTATTCATTTTGATATATATGAAACTTGATATTCGATCCAATTTATTAATTATGTTCATTTATTCATTGTTAATATGTAAATATGCTTGTGTGTATGTACTCATGTGTACAATTTATGCCTTAATTATATTCATGTATATTCAAGTACATTCTTCATAACCTAAATTCATGTGTATGGGCTACGTGCATGACTTAAGTGAATTCATGTGTATGCTTTATAATACATGTGCTACATGTATGCTTCATGACTTAAGAAAATTTATGTGTACACTTTATGTGCTATTTGTGTTCACATGTGTAATTCATCATTTAAGTGATTTCAAAAATGATGTGCTATATTGTATTCATGTGTATCTAATGCTCTCAAAATTAAGCAAATCCTTCAAAGTTCACTTCACAAATCCAGTGATCACCTTGTCAAATCAACTCTTATGCAATGTATTAGGTTAGAACTCTATTATACATATCAAAGAAACATAATTCCATGAGAATTAGTAAGCACATTCATGGAATGATGCTTCTACATTGAGATTTTGTCAAAATTTTATTGAGAAAACAATGACCTATCATTCTAGGTACCAAACCCTCCTTTCTAGGGTCTTTAGGCCAAGGCTTGTTCAAAAAGACTCTTGCAAATCTCTCTAAATCCCCCCAATGGATCTAACACATCCATATGGACCCCAATAGCATAGATCCATCACAAAATATACTCATCCATTGGAGTATATGCTCACAACAATGACTAGTGCTGCTTTATGCACCTTCAATCAACATTTACCACCATTTGTGGTCTCTCCACCACCATATATCTTGCATATCCCTACAACCAAACAATATTGTAGAAGACACTAGTTAATTCCTTGGCTTCAAATGCAAATAAAATGATTCAATACAAACACGAAAGTGATAACAAGATAATAGAAAATCAATTTCCTCCATTTTAAATCACAGACATATTCCACAATGCATTAAAATAACCATCCTTGGTCTCTTTACATTTGCCAATGACCCTTTATGGTCATGTCCCCATATCCCTTGAAGAAAAAACATTTGTCCATTGTGGGCACAAATCGATGCTTCCATCACATCTGGTTGGGTAGGTTTACCATAGGAATGGTCCCACTTTGCCTCTTGACACACTAGAATGCTCGCCAACATACACAATGGTGCTTTGGACCTTGGAACACTTTGGTCTGACATGTTTATGAATGTTCTACTAAATTTGTGTTCTGAATGAGGTTTCCACTAGTGTTTACCCACCCAACAAGAGCTAATGGCACAGACCATTTGGTGCTAGGATGAATGGTTTGGAAGAAACCCAATCGTGCAACTTTCAACTGGCCCTTACTACAAGTTTTGGCATCAAGAGAGACTGGTATACCAAATTCAAACAAATTTGAATCTCCTAGACTGAAGAGAGGTATAAGATACGAGCCTTGAAAGATCTCTACCTAATCATGCTTAGTGCACCTTGGGGGCACTTTGGTCCGTCATGGTCATGAACGTTCTAGTGATTCAGTGGTCAAAATGGGGTTGTCACTAGCATTTACCCACCCAACCAGAGCTAATGACACAAATCATTCGGTGCCGGGATGAACAATTTGGAAGAAACCCAGTGGTGCAACTTTCAACTGACCCTCACTGCAAGTTTTGGCATCAAGAGAGACTGGTGTGCCAAATTTACACAAATTTGAATCTCCTAAAAAGGAAAGAGGTTATTGTAGGACTCAAAAACACACTCCTACATTATCTCACAGTTTTCCAATATCTCTGATGGGGTCCAAGATATGAGCCTTGAAAGATCACTGCCTAATCATGCTTAGTGCACCTTTGGGACACTTTGGTCTGTCATGGTCATGAACATTCTAGTGAATTAGTGGTTGAAAAGGGGTTGTCACTAGAATTGACCCTTCCAACTGGAGCTAATGGCATACTCCATTCAGTGCTAGGATGAATGGTTTGGAAGAAACCTAGTGGTGCAACTTTCAACTAACCCTCAATACAAATTTTGGCATCAAGAAAGATTGGCGTGCCAAATTCAAAAAAATTTGAATCTCCCAAAATAGATAGAGGTTTTTGTAGGCCTCAAAAACATGGTCTTGTATCATCTCATAGTTTTCCAATATCTCTGACGAAGTCTGAGATACAAGCCTTGAAAGATCACTGCCCAGTTATGCTTAGTGGACTTTGGGGACACTTTTTGATCTGGCATGGTCATGAATGTTCCAGTGACTCAGTGGTAAAAATAGGGTTTCACTAGCATTTACCCACCCAACCAAAGGTAATGGCACTATCCATTTAGTGCTAGGATGGATAGTTTGGAATAAACCCAGTGGTACAACTTTCAACTGACCCTCACTATAAGTTTTGACATCAAGCAAGATTGGCTTGCCAACTTCAAACAAATTTGAATCTCCTAGAATGGAGAGAGTTTATTATAGGCCTCAAAATCATGGTCCTATAGAATCTCATGGTTCACAATACCTCTCACAAGGTCCAAGATACGAGCCTTGAAAGATCATTGCCCAATCGTGCTTAGTGCACCTTGGGAACACTTTGGTCCGGTATGTTCGCGAATGTTCTAGTGACTTAGTGGTTGAAAAGGGGTTGTCACTAGTGTTTACTCACCCAACCAAAGCAAATGGAACAATCCATTTGATGCCAGGATGAATGTTTTGGAAGAAACCCAGTGGTGCAACTTTTAATTGACCATCACTGCAAGTTTTGACATCAAGCGAGATTGGCGTGCCAAATTTTAAAAAAATTGAATATACTAGAATGGAGAGAGGTTATTGTAGGCTTTAGAAACATGGTCCTATAGAATCTCATAGTTCACTGATACCTCTCATAGGGTCCGAGTTACGAGCCTTGAAAGATCACTATCCAATCATGCTTAGTGCACCTTGGGGACACTTTGGCTCACTATGTTTGTGAATTTTCTAGTGACTCAGTGGTCAAAATGGGGTTGTCACTAGCATTTACCTACCCAACTAGAGTTAATGATGTAGTCCATTCAGTGCTAGGATAAATAGTTTGGAAGAAACCTAGCGGTGCAACTTTCAATTGTCTCTCAGTACAAGTTTTGGCATCAAGTGAGACTCACGTGCCAAATTCAAAAAAATTTGAATCTCTTAGAATAGAGAGAGGTTATTGTAGGCCTCCAAAAAATGGTCTGATAGCATCTCATGGTTTTCTGATACCTCTCACGGGTTCTGAGATACAAGTCTTGAAAGATCACTATCCAATTGTACTTAGTGCAATTTGGGGACACTTTGGTCCGACATGTTCGCGAACACTCTAGTAACTCAGTGGTCAAAATAGGACTGTCACTAGTGTTTAACTGCCAAACCAGAGCTAATGATGTAGTCCATTCAGTGCCAAGATGCAATCCTTCAATACTATCCCTTCACCCCAAGGAATCACCATTTTACTTTGGACACATTTGACCAATTTTGAGTCAATGACTCCAACTATTAATCATTTGACAATACAAATGTACATGGAATTAAGACAATAAAAATGTAAGGATACCAAATTAAGATGATACAAATATAAGGATACAATATTCATAGTAAGGAAACACAAGTTTTGCAATTTACATGGCATTAAGATGATACAAATGTGGGATCTTAATATTTGCAAATCAACCCCATGGGCTCTTTTATATTTCAAATTTTGCATCAAATTTTTTATATACAAAATTTGGCATCTAAATATGCACATTACATTCGATTGCTTTTTTTATATATACAAAATTTTGCATCTAAATATGCACATTACAGTTGATTGTTGTTTTTATACACAAAATTTGGCATCTAAATATGCATATTGCATTCAATTTTTATTTTTATATACAAAATATTAGATACATAACTATATATAAAAAATAAGTGTCATTTCCGCTCCTAAAGTGTATAAGTTTAACACATGGTACTTGATGACATCTATATTCTAATCCCTACATTTGAAAGGCAGAAGAAAAGTTAAAAGAGAATATAAGAAGTTTATATAGGTTGACAAAAATATTATGAATGTATAAGTAACTAAATGAACCGAAGAACATGACTAGCCAATGCATAGTGAAGTTTACCATCATAAAAGATGGGCTAATCAAATGCACACCTCGATCTTCTATATCTATTATATATGTATGTAATTGCATTTACAATCTACATACAAAACCAAATTTATTGGCTCAAACAAATAAAGCAAAAAACTACAATTAATTTATTAAACGTAATCGTAATAAACATGAAAAACCTTACAAATTGAGTTGAAATTACCTACTGAAGTGTGCCTAAAGGGTCATCTCTCTACTTGAGGGTATTCAATATTTCTTCATGATCAACAATACTAATAATCCAAAGTTCCTTTATCTTTGGTCTTCCTTGATGTTTCAAAAACTTAGCATTGGTTGTTGTAACAAGGTGTGAATACAAGAGAATGGTTTTGTGCTTCTCATAGTCTTCAAACGCAGGAATGCTATTATTTATAATCATATATGTGCACAACCATGTTCCCACAACAACATGTGATCTTGTTGGATATGTGCACATATCATCATCTATCGTCGGTTGTGCAAGTTTCTGCTTTCCTCGTACACAATGTGCTAACTAGTAATTTGATCTCTCATCATTCCCTTGTGGTGCAACCAATGCAAAAAAATGTCCTGGCTGTAGAAGATTTGAAAAATGGTCACAGTCAAGTGAAAAATCCATGTCATCATTTATTATAGAGACTATGGGGTAAAAGCATAATAAGTTGTCACCCTTTTATAAAGGAAAATGCTAACAACATCAAAACTGAAAAACTTCAAGGGCATAAAAGTCACATTTCTATTGAGAATTTGAAGATGATGTAAACTAATGAAATGTGTAAAATAGGATGAATTTTATGCCTATAATTTTTAAAAATTAATTTGGGCAAAAATTAATATGTTTTTTTAAAATTTTATAGGTCTATTTTTTATATCTTGAAAAATACTACAAATCAGGGAGTTTATTTCCTATCAAATCACTGTAAGTAAAATATTGTTTTTACCTCCAATTTTAGAATATGTTTTAGATGACATGTATATCTAGTGAAGGAAAAAATAAAGAAGTGTTTTCAATCTCTAGTTTACCTATTATAAGTAATCAAAGTTGCACTTATTTGAAATCAATAGTTTTTGTCTCCCGTCACTTTTCTTCTATCAAAACTATACCAAAAACCAAATAAATTACATATTCTTGAAGAGGACTCTCTCTTGTAGTGTTGTATATGATTTTTAAATTTTTTTGAATTGATTTAGCATTTTTCTATATTTTCCAAATCAACATCTTCTCAAAGTTTAATATACCTACATGTAGTTTTTAGAAAATTTGTTTAACGTTTTCTAGTTGAAACAATATAAAATTTATATGTCCAAAATTGTACTTTCAAGATTAAGAAAATGGTACTTTTAGTTTTTTAATATTTTCTATTTTGATTAGAGAAACGAATAATAGAAGTGCAAAATTATGGTCTTTTTGTGTTTTTGGAGGTTTGGCTACCAACATGGGATGCCACCTAGGTAGACTCAGTCGAGTCCAATTGGGCCGAGTCCTACTAGGCCAAGTACCCTTAGGGATCAGTCCCCCTAAGCAACCAAATAGTATGCAAACGAGGGCCTTGGGATGTTCTTTTATATTAAAAATATCATTTAGAATCAGTTGAGTCCTACTTGCTCGAGTACCAATCGACCTAGTTTACTAGGCCATGTAAACACCATTCGATGTCATGTGGTGCCTATGTGTACTCAGCCTAGTTAGACTGGGCTGAGTCTAACTAGGCCAAGTGATTTGAGTTAGCCTAAAAGGTGACACTCAATTGTGCGTTTACCTTGCGGTAGATAAATGAGTTAGCTAATGTGGAACCCACGTATCACCCCACTCACTTGACTCACACTGAAGGCACCTCAGACAATAAAAAGCCAACTCTCATATCCAAATGGTCTATGTACTAGCATTTGATCTTTGAAATGAATGTATTTTTGAATAATATTTCATTGTTTGAGAATCCAACCTATCAACTATTGTGCCCAACTCAACCAACCAAAAGAATCTACGCACTGCTAAATCAAGAGTCCCCCCTATGACAATGCTGAAGTACACCAATGAATAATAGAATGAGCATCAAGGAGTTCTTCACCTAAAATTCTTAGTTTCTCCTTAACTAGATCTCTCTTAACGCATGCACCTTCTCCATAATGCTCTCCTTTTCCATGACCGGCCTCAAAAGTTCTCCAAATATGAGGTACACCTCTCTCTACATGCATTATGCGTAACCGATAAAACATACAAGAATTTTTGAATTGACCTGTGTAGTTATCTGACCAAATGCAATGTCTATCCATAGCAATATTATTTTCCCTCACCCACTCAAAATAATTCTCAAAGAAATGTTGGACATACTCGTGAGAGTGAGATCTATCATCGCTCATATAAAAAATGGTACTCTCTGATTATCTTTCGGTCATCTTTTGTACTATCAAGGGAATGTCTATATGTTATGTGCACAAAAATAGAAACCTGAATAGAACTGTAATATTGAGTTTGCAAATCATTTTGGGGCTACAATGTATAGTTCTCTACAAACTCAACAACCAATATAATAGTGCCAATTGGGAAAGTGTTCTTACACATACTAAATTTTTTATCCAACTATGTGTGTAAAAATTATACCTAATCTGTAGACACAACACTTCAGTAAAACATTAGAGGTTAGCGAAAATCAAAATCGTGCAAAATTGAAATCTAATTTAACCAAGTGATTTACTGCCTTCTAGTAGGTGCGAGATCGATGTTCTCAGATTGTAATCGAGATCAGTGACCTAGACGACACCTAAATGAAGGATTTAGATGCAAAACTGATATGAAATATGAATGCAATTAATCTATATTTTTTATATTTTCTATGCAATGATATGAAAAACTTGATATGAAATCTAATCTATATGAAATTGATCTGCTAAAATGATCTAACAATGATACGAAAAAGAATCTAAATGAATGTAAAAAAAAAAATTGATGTCACAATAGCCTTGATTCGCAATAAGCTTTGATTCTCCAAATTCCAATTCTTCAAAATAGTTGTGCAATTCGTAGACGACTTTGGCAAAGTAAGCTTGCAAAATTATGAGATGATTTGGGATGAGCTGAAGCCTTAATTTATAGAAATCCAAGGCTTTGGAGGTGCATGGAAAAAAGCCATAAATCACTCAGATTAACTCAGCTTGATTTTTGAGTTATCTGATAATAAAGATAATTTAATTCACAAAAACATGCAAATCATGCAAAAACAACTTTTTAACTCAAATTAGAGTTTAGATCAGCTTTTTGAACTCCAAAAGGATGTTGAGTTCTAAAAAGTCGACACTTTGCATTGATTTTCTGATTTGGAGTTTAACTGCTCTTTGATTGTGCACATGGATAATTATGAATTAATAAATAAATAAAGTGATTTATGCTCAACTTAATTGATTTTTGAAAATAAATAATTGATTTATGGGTTAATCAATTATTTAATCAAAATTTTATTAAAAACTATATTATTAAATAATGACAACTTGCTTTAATTAATTAAATAAAAATTTAATCAATTATTCATAGGATATTGGATTTATTGTCAAAATTAAATAATACAATTAATAATAGATAGAATTAAATTTAATTACACAATTAAGTGACAAGATATTAAATCTAATTAATTAAATATGAAAATATTCAATTAATCAAACTTAGGATAAATGTGATTTAACGCCAAATAATCATTAAATTAAAGATAATTAAGATAATTAGGAATATTGCTAGGAATATTCCCCGATGCAGAATTTAAGATAATCAATTATGATTCAATGATGTTTAGATGTGCCTTAGATTAGGACTTTGATGTCGATTTCATTCGAATTGTTGATATAGAGGTTAATAAACCTATAGCCCATTTTTGGAGTATTACATTTTGCCCCTCTTTGAATTACTATGCAAAGCACAATGGTTCAAAGATAGTCTGTGTTTGATGAAGATATGAAACTGATGTTTGAAATTGATAATTGATATGAGACAGAAGTTGATTGATATTGATTTGATATGGAGATAATAGGTCCTGAATGACCAAAGATAATGTTCACTATAGCAGCGATGAACCGATGATTGCGAAAGAGTGTCAAAACACATGATTCCAAACCTTAGGATTGCTAAGAAGTGAGTGACCGGTTCTAGACTCGATTGTCTTAGCAGAACTAGCAGGTATCACATCCGAACCCTTCAGTTGGTGAAGAACCAAGGAAAGAAGACTATGATCTGATGGTTGCAAAAACTGATACAGTTTACAAGATTAGGAGAATACCAGATTGATATGGATCTTGATGAATCTGATATGCCCCAAGTGATGATAGATTTTCCCCAACGATGGGGTTTTTTTTTTTGATGAATCAATAACTAGACGTGGTTGTTGTCTTGATTACTAAGGAAGATATGATTTCCATAAAGATATGATTTCAAATTTGATTACAGACTTTGAATGATGTGCAATACCATGCCCCCTTCAGGATTAAAATTGAAATCTGACAAGAAAAGTCAGCGTTGAGAGTTCAGAAGCATGTTAATTGATTGGAAAAGTGGTTATACACATTCAAGAATGCATTCTGCATCGTTGGAAAGTCCCAAAAGGCCAAGTTTGACTAGGTTAAACCATGAGTTGACCATAGTTGACCAAGTTGAAATTTTGATAGTTTGATGGAAGATGATCATTTAAGTTGAATACTAGATTTCTGTGATGATTGAAGGTTGATTATGCAAGTAGTTAATAATATGAATGATTTCAGATTTCAATTTTGATCCCGAAAAAGGATTCTACTTGCTATTTCATTGGAGGAACCTTCATGTGAGATTCAACTTTTGTTAGATTTGAAGATGCAAGTGGAGAATTGTTTAAGCATTGAAGTTCGTTTAGCCATTGTGAGATCATGCAACATGCAAAATGCAAAGAGACATGCAAAATGAAATGCAACCTAAGACCTAGGACCTAGTCACTGATCATATGTCGATTTGTTATCATCATTGAACTTTTAGGTAACTAGATAAATCAATACAATGCCCACTAGCCATGAAACCATAGACATATGAATATCAATTTGTATGTGCAAGAATCAATCAACACCCACTAGTCAACAACCATGGATATATGAATATTGATTTTGATTTTGGAATGTCGGATTAGATATAAGCATCAAAGCATAAGCACCAGGATGACCTGAATATCATGTCTATTTTGATATAGCAATTTGTATAAGCATCAAAACATAAATTTCGTGATGACCGGAATACACCTTGCATGGAAAACACATCAAATAGCCAAGAGATGATTCTAAATCCAATGTGAATTACCCGTAGTGACCCTTTATCATTCACATCCTTAGGTAAGATCGCGTTTCACAGTAGGAGAAAGAACTCACTCAAAAAGACAATAGTTAGATCAAACTTCCTTGAATTTTCCAGGTATCAATGGTCGAGGTACGCATGGCCATCCAATTTGAGATAGAGGCTCTTACAGTCGGACACCATTTCAATCCAAAATTTCCAAAGTTGTTAGATTTTCACATACAAGCAGAAGACAAAGAAAAGATTATGCCCCCAGTCATCACTCTCTAAATCCTGTTAAGGACATCATCAAAGAGCTCGAAGGGACATAATATGAAAAAATCTCAATGCGAATCAGTAAGCATACAAGGAGATAAAAGCACGAAAAGAAAGCATAGATTATTTTCAGTTTGATGTTTGATTGCGTTGTAGTAGATGCAAAATCCTTTCTGAAGACGTGACAGACTGACTGACTCATATGAAGCTTCAAAGGACTCTGACTGGATATGACACATCTAAGATACATTGGAGACCATAGGATATGACATTGATTGCCCCCAAGTTTGAACATTGATAGGATACAGACGCTGGAGCTGATTGGTGTACAGACCGACTTATTGAAAACTGGAAATGCAGAAACAAACCGGGAGGTATGGACAAACTAAAGCAAAAATGAAAGTTGGGAAAGACCAAGATTGCACTGATAGATGGAGCATTTTGAAACAAGTGGCACCCGTTTGATGGGTTTTCACCATCTTGGTAGAGATTCTATTTTTGCTACCAAGGCGCTTGTTTCCAGGTTTTCACGAAGGCACTTTTTTTTTTCATTCATTTTTTTGTATTTTTCATTTTTCAATTTTTTTGTGAATCATCAAGGTGCCTATTTCTAGGTTTTCACCAAGATGTTCATTTTTTTAGGACTTTTTCTAATTTTTCTAATTTTTTCAGGACATTTTTCCATAGACTGAATGCTTTAGGCATAGAATTTCTTCAGATGGAGAACGTTGATTGGTTCTTAGAGCTGTTCTCCTTCAGTCATTGAGAGTTGATAGACACCAGAGCCAAAAGTAGTAGTGATAACAAAGGGACCCAGCTAGTTGGGTTTAAAGTTCCCCTTGCGTTCTTGAAGGGATTGATTTTTAGGATTCTCTCTCAAGACTAGATCACCAACTTGAAATTCTCTATGTCTAACTTTCTTGTTGTAGCCTCTAGACATTCTCTTCTGATATACTCTGAGATGATCATATGCTACTTGTCTACGCTCATCTAGTAGTTCAAGTTCTTGCAACCTAGACACTCTGTAGTCATCATCAATTACTAGACCATGCATTCTGATTCTTAGTGATGGGATTTTGACCTCAATAGGTAGTACTGCTTCAAACCCATAAACTAAAGCAAAAGGTGTAGCCCTAGTAGGTGTTCTAATACTTGTTCTGATACTGGTTCTGATACTTGGTATACTTGATAGCATCTTTTTCCATTTGAAAACTCCCAAGCAAGATCATATCATGTAGTTCCAATGTCTAGCAAGGTGGAGAACAAAAGGGATTGGTAAGCTGGTGGAAGAGATGAAAGATAAGAGAATGAAGGAGAATGAAGGGAAGAAATCCTCAAGGGAAAAATCCTCAAGAATACCCAAGCGAGGGAAAAATTGTCATGTAAATCACATTGGGACAAGCAATGAAAGGAAAACATAGGATAAGTCACAAAAGTGTAATGCCAAAGAAGGACAGGATGTAGTCCAAAGAAGTAGACATGTCAAGAGGCTTCATAGCACTGTGTTTTACTCTCTTTTTTCTTTTTTTTTTTAAGATCAAGACCAAAGGGAACAATGATAGCGATAGGTGAAAATGAATGGAGGAAGATGGATATGAAGGCTAAACATGAATGGAATGAAAGCAAGATCATCATAAGACAACTCAAAAAAATAGCCAAATGTTCATGTATAGATCAACTTTGTCAAGATCAAAGAGAGAAGATGGAATGGATGAAATATGTAGAAGAACTACGCATGATGCCTGATTGCCAGGTTTTCATCATGGTACTTATCCAAGGCGCCACAAGGTAGTGGTTTTCACCATAGGATGAATTTATTTCTCTTTACTTTTTCTACCAAGGTGCCTGTTTCCAGGTTTTCACCAAGGTACATTTTCATTTTATTTATTTTTTAAATTTTATTTCTGAATTTTTGGAAGAAGGCAAGCTTTTTAGATAATGCTCCTTGAAAGGATAAACTATGATATGCTAAGGATTCAAAATGATATGCTCAAAGATCCTGATAGAGAAAGGGAGATGGAAGAGAAAAATGGAGGATAAGGTTTTATGTAAAGCGAGTGAGGTTGGAAGATAGGAGGAATAGGCAAATGAGGAAAAAGGATAGAAGGTAGAAGGATAATGAATGGAAGGATTGTGAAAGGGTAGATGGAAAGGAAGGAAAGATCAACATCAACACACACCTTGAAGGGTGGTGAGAGGATGGAGGAGACATGAATGAAGGAATACGTGAAGGAATATGGTGAATGGAGAGTAGAGATTGTGGTTTAGGCGCATAGAATGGAAGAATTTTTTGGAAGGAGATGAAGTGGAAGCCTTCGGAAGCTTGAATGCCAACTTTACTTTTTGCTCAAAACCATACTTTTTCAAGAGAGACTTTGGAATCCATATAGTCGTAGGCTTTTCATTTCTTTTTGGTAATTTAGAGAGAATATCTTCAATGATAGATTTTGAAACCCATACTTGTCTTGTAGTTTTCTTCTTAGATATCTCTTTTGACTTTATGTCTCCATGTTGTTTAAAGGAGACATGGTGATCTTTTTTTTTTTATGGATTCTTGTATTGCTTATTTTTCTTGGATTTAACATTCAAGTTACTTCCAAAAGACTTGGGACTTATGGAGGAAAAAAGAGAATATGATTGGTTTAGATGGGTGGGTGAATGAAAAGGATTCAAGGGTATGCATCTATGTTGATCTTGAGGAAAGAGGGGAGATGGAGGGACGTAAGAACCCAAAATGGAGATGAATTAGGAGAGTTAGGAGGGGAAAGTGAAGGGACCTAAGGACCCAAGATGGAAGGCAGACATGAAGCCCTTAGTAGTGGTTGAAGAGGTCCAAGGATGGAAGTGGAAGATGCAAAAGGATAATCAACAAGTTCATCAACATTTATATGACAACCAAGGACATCAACATCTTTAGAGTGAGCATTAGGATTTTCAATAGAATCATGGACATGATGAATATGAGCACCTTCTTTGATAGGATTGTTCAAAGCTTACAAAGACTTAGGAAGAGTAGAAAGTGGAAGAGAACATGAAGTGGTAGAACAAGGAGATGGAAGACTTTGATCTTGACAAGGATCTTTGGATAGCACAAGCGTACAATTTTTTTCTTGATTTTCAATAGGCTTAACATTGGAAGTAACAACACCATTTTTACCAACCTTAAAGGAAGTATCATCTTTGGAAAGTGCAAGTGTAGTAAGGTTATTTTGATTGTCAATAAGCTCAATAATGTAAGTAGTAGCTTGATCTTGCTTAGGATAAGACTTAAGACATGGTGGAATGCATGAAAAAGGGTGTGCAGGATCAAAAGAACCATGGGGCAGATAAGAGACATCGTGAAAAGGAGTGGACGACATGGAGGGTTCTTGATCTTGATCTTTCTTTATGTTCTTTTCTTTATCATTTATGGAGTCCTCTTGACATGGAGCCACTTCTAAGGACAAGGGATTATGCTGCAATTGTATAGAAGACTTGGGAAGAGATGGGGAAGGACCAGCTAAAGTGGGCATTGTAGCGTATGAAGGCTTAGGCTCTTTAGGTTTAGCATTATTGAAAGTATTAGCAACCAAGTGAAGGTTAGCTTGAATTTCTTGAAGAGGTAGCCTAGGAGGATAACTATAGGAAACCACATGAAAAGTATTAGGACCTTTGGTGGATGAAGGACTTGTGAAAGATTTGATAGGCTCAGAAGCTTTAGGAAATGTATGGGTATTGGAGGAAGTAGGGGATGGAAGGGAACCATCACAAGACAAAGGTCCAACATTAACACGATCTTGCTTGAGAAGATAATCTTTATTTTCAGCAGGAGAGTCCTTAGGAGAAAGATTCTTATAATATTGATGCTTCAAGCTAGCACGATGCATTTTATAGTCCTCAGTAGTAGTAGATGGATCATAATCAAGGTATTGTCCACAAAAGCCATCAAAATCTCTTTCAAAATCATAATCATATGGATCACCATCATGATCTATCCAATGTAACCTCCCATTTGTTGTAAGTAGGAACATATGATGAGGAGGACTCTTAGGAACAGAGGTGCCATAGGTATCATTACATTGTCTGTCATCATAGTCATCATAGTCTCCAAAACTGGATGTGTCACTCTCCATGGAAGAGGTTTCATAAGGATTATCACATTGCTCAAATTCTATCCGAGGGCATGGTGACATGTACAAGTCTTTATGAAATGGAAAAGGGGATAGAGCTTCCATGGAGAACCCTTTAGGTTCCTTCTCTTTCTTAAGATTGTTAAGTTCAACTTGCATAGCTTGCAGCTGCTTCATCATAGCGGTGATTAGAGCTTCTTCCTCTTGTGTACTAATTCTTTGAGACATGTGTACTGATTCTCAATAGCTACTGCTTTGTTCCTGACACAGTGATTCATTCGATAGATTCTGGAAATAAGCTGAAAAAGCTAAGTATCTGGCAATTCTGACAATTTTTTGACAACTTTTCAAAATTTTCCCAAATGACACTTTGCAGACTCATACGACAGTGGGTATAATATGAAACGATAGTTTAAAAGCTCATACGATAGTTGCTAGTAGGATTTGACTCTTAGAAAGACTCATACAACACTGGGTTCTCTATCATATGACAGCTGGGCAGTAATGAAATGATACTTAATGGAAACTCGTATGACTTTCTGACCTCCTGAGATGACTTTTGACTCCAGAAAAGGATTTTACTTCAGATTTTGCAAATTTTTGAGTTTACAGATTCAGATTGTTTGCAAATTTCAATGTCCAGATTTGAGGATTGTAACAGATTTGTTCATTTTTAGTAACCAGATAGATAAACAAGCATGTAAAATAGCAAGCACGTGATTTCAAGCATGTCTGAAAATAATGAACAAGGGTAAAAGAAATCTTGCACATGAACAATCAAGTGACTTATTCGTTCGAATCCTCAAAAGCGCTAATTGTGTATGTTCCAAAAACATTTTGCAATAATGCACATATACCCTATAAAATAAAAATTTGGCCTCGCTAGGGTTTTTAGTAATGGTTTGACTCTGCAACTTTTATGATCCAAAGGGGTGAACTCCAATCCCAGCACACTAGGGTTTTGACACAGTTTGAGAACTTAATCTTTAGGAGCTACTAGGGAGATCTGACAAGCCAACAATGAACCATACCCGTGGAGATTTCTTCCATAAGGACATTTATATAGCGACTGTCACTACCATGGAAAAAATGGTTATTACCGCTTGAGGTTCCATCAACGTAGTTTTTCCTGTGAAGGGATTGCGCACTATGGTTAACCCTCTCTAAAGGTGACTCACTTTAGTATACCACAAGGGGACTTGGCTCTAGATCCAAGGTTTTTGACACCTTTTCACTTTTAACCCAAACAAAGCAAGCAGATTAATCCGACACGCTAAGACAAAGTTTGTCTCACCAAGGTCTATGATATCAACCCCATGTGATCTATCTACCCCTCCAGAGAGAGAATGTATCAATCAATAAGGGAAGATGCACTAACCAATTTTGATTCACCAAAGCTCGTGATGTCAACCCCACGTGATCTATCAACCTCTCCTGGGAGAGAATGTATCGATCAATAAGAGAAGACACACTAACCAAGTTGAAGGTGAAACACACTAAGTATACTCCCTACCTACAAGGATTCTATCATCACGAAGGATTTCACTGGGAATCCAATCTCTCAAGAATCACGAATAGTGTTCATAGGGCCTAATTACTAAGTGAGCACAGATGTATGTTTCCAAAAAGTAAATCTACCAAAAGTACCCAAAAAGAAGAAAGAGGAACACTTAACGCTTAAAGCAAATATGAGATGAGTCCACAAGGTGGAACACTTAACACCTCACACAAGCCGAAAATGAGTCCCCAACTTAGAAAACAAGTGAGTTCCTAAAAGCACAAATAGATTGTCAAGTGGAACACTTAATGCTTCTGTCCTGTTGACCCCTCCTCTTTATGGTGCTGAGATTACAACCACGAGGCGGAATGAGGGGCCGGTGGATTAGCGAGTCTAATAACCCAAGATAGAAATCAAGATCAATCACAAGTATTTGAGACTACTTAATGAATCCCTAAGGGGTCACAACCTAGTATCAATTATGCAAGTGTGTAAAACAAAAGCATGAAAAGAATCACCCAAGCTAGACACACGAGAGATTTATTTTAAGGCCAAATTGAAATGTTATTAGATGAAGGAGAATACCTAGGATCCTTGCAATGTGCTTAGTAGATTTTACCTGATTTTTAGCAATTCTTGTTGAGTTTTTCCATGCAAGCAAGTGACGAACTCTCCAACAAGCAAACAAGCAAACAAGATATGCAAAATATATTCAACTTATGAAAACCATAGGGTTAGCTCAAAAAATCAATTATTATTAGCAATAATAACCAGCAATTAACCCAAATGACAACTCATATCATTCATTGAACCATGTAAAAAAAATAAGTGCATACCCATCAAAAAACTTTATTTTTTTTGCTGCATTTGACCTAGTCAACAAGATCTAATTTTTTTGATATGATTTTGGCCACAAAAATAGAAATTAAAAATAGAGACCCCTACTTAAAAATAGAGAGCTTTCCAAAAATGTAAAAGTTTTAGAAAAATCTCTTCATTTGTGCCCTAGAGACCCTTTTTATCAAAACAGACTAGTTTTTGTAAATTGACTATTTGAGCTATTATATTGTGTTCAAATTTAAAACAGAAAGAATGGACCCCCTTTAGAAATTAAAGAGATTTCTAAAAATATAAAAATTTCTTAAAAATATGCTGATTTGCATCAGATATTAATTTTTTTTAGAATTTCAAGAAAAAATTATTAAAAATTCAAAACATCTTAGAAAATTCTATATTTTGTACTGTGGCTTCTCTAATATATGTACAACCTGCAAAAAAATTTTCAGAGAAAAACTCTAAGCTATTTAAGAGGTAAAATTAAATCTTTGAAACTTTAGGGCTTTAGCTCCAAAAAAAAATTCAAAACCAGCATGTAAAGGTGGGTTGCCCCACGGTGGGTGCCAGAAATGTGTGTGTAAAAATTGTACCTGATCTATAGACACAACACTTTAGTAAAACATTAGAGGTTAGCAAAAATCAAAATCGTGCAAAATTGAAATCTAATTTAACCAAGCGATTTATTGCCTTCTAGTAGGTGCGAGATCGATGTTCTCAGATTGTAATCGAGATCAGTGACCTAGATGACACCTAAATGAAGGATTTGGATGCAAAACTGATATGAAATATGAATGCAATTAATCTATATTTTTGATATTTTCTATGCAATGATATGAAAAAAACTTGATATGAAATCTAATCTATATGAAATTGATCTGCTAAAATGATCTAACAATGATATGAAAAAGAATCTAAATGAATGTAAAAAAAAAAAACAAATTGATCTCACAATAGCCTTGATTCGCAATAAGCTTTGATTCTCCAAATTCCAATTCTTCAAAATAGTTGTGCAATTCGTAGATGACTTTGGCAAAGTAAGCTTGCAAAATTATGAGATGATTTGGGATGAGCTGAAGCCTTAATTTATAGAAATCCAAGGCTTTGGAGGTGCATGGAAAAAAGCCATAAATCACTCAGATTAACTAAGCTTGATTTTTGAGTTATCTAATAATAAAGATAATTTAATTCACAAAAACATGCAAATCATGCAAAAATAGCTTTTTAACTCAAATTAGAGTTTAGATCATCTTTTTGAAATCTAAAAGGATGTTAAGTTCTAAAAAGTCAACACTTTGCATTGATTTTCTGATTTGGAGTTTAACTGCTCTTTGATTGTGCACATGGATAATTATGAATTAATAAATAAATAAAGTGATTTATGCTCAACTTAACTGATTTTTGAAAATAAATAATTGATTTATGGGTTAATCAATTATTTAATCAAAATTTTATTAAAAACTATATTATTAAATAATGACAACTTGCTTTAATTAATTAAATAAAAATTTAATCAATTATTCATAAGATATTGGATTTATTGTCAAAATTAAATAATACAATTAATAATAGATAGAATTAAATTTAATTACACAATTAAGTGGCAAGATATTAAATCTAATTAATTAAATATGAAAATATTCAATTAATCAAACTTAGGATAAATATGATTTATCGCCAAATAATCATTAAATTAAAGATAATTAAGATCATTAGGAATATTGCTAGGAATATTCCCCGATGCAGAATTTAAGATAATCAATTATGATTCGATGATGTTTAGATGTGCCTTAGATTAGGACTTTGATGTCGATTTCATTCGAATTGTTGATATAGAGGTTAATGAACCTATAGCCCATTTTTGGGGTATTACACCAACCACTGAGACAACCTATGCCTTGCATACTTGTAAAAAATATTCTTCCTGAAATCTGAAATAAAATTAGCTACATTGCATTCTTTTGTAACCAACTCACATCTAGACCCTTCACCTCCACTTTTCAATGTATATTTAACGATTTCATTAACCTTTTTGTGGACAATTGTCTTTCCAAAATCATTTTCGCAGACCTCATGAAAACATTCAACAAACTTCACTAGCCCACCACACTTTGAGTACTTTTAATTTAAGCAATCTTTTCTATAAAATAAACATCCATCATCTCTAGGACATAAAAAATGATCTCGCAAGTCTACAGTGATGATTTTGGAAGAGAACTTGCACTGCACTCCTCCAAAATTTTACTAGTATGCAAAGTAGAATGAAGGGATTATAATAGTTCATGGTGCATTTAAAACTCCACATGATATTTGCAACAACAAGTATTTTGAATCTTAAGAGGCACACAAAAAAAGGATTGATTGCTTCAAAAGCTCTTTGTGATATTTGCAATGTTGGATGTGTTTCACATTTTTTTTTAATAACATTGTTTGACACACCTCCAAATAATGTTTGGGATGCAGAGTGTAGTCTCGAATGCCAATTCTCAACTTCAAGACATCCTTCACATTTGGTGACACTCTTGATTTAGATTGCCAAAATAGTTGAATTTTATCCGTGACACCATTGTTAAGCTTCTTCTCACAATGTGAAAGTCTCCCACCATAAGCCCATATATCATGTTGAAGAGGATCATCAAGTCTTTCTCTTCTTGTAAGTGCTCTATGCAAAGTTTTACAAATTAGGTTCAGGTCAACACAAGTTTGTCTCATCAAATGAGCCTTTCTCAAATGATGACTTACTAAGAAGGTTGTAATCTCAGAGAGCCGACCCTCTATAAATCTTAAGTCTTTCAATATATAGCCACGCGGGGCTTGAAACCAATCCTGATTAAAACTACCTGGCCAGAGGCAAATAGTTTTTAGTTAAAATAACTAACTAAAGCATAAAGCATAAAAAGTGGAATTGTGGCGTGAAATGCCTTCTAAATTTATAAAAGTGTCCCGAGGAGCTATGGCGTCAAGGTGGACACTAGCTGGGGTACTTTCCAATTCTCATATGCTGTAGTGAATGTGGAGATCACTTGCTGATGTGGCAATCGAAGGTAATCAATCCTCTACTTCCAAACCTCCTTATCTTTATTAACTTGAGCTACTTTTCCATCATCCATCTCCAGATGTTTCTCCTGAAATAAGAGCATTGATTCCATGTGCGTGACCTTAGAAAAGTCTCTAATAGTCAACATTTTCATCTCTCAGAGTTCAAAGAATCAAATTCAAATACTCTCAATGACCTTCTCACTGTAGATCTCTATAGTTTTGTTGACCATTAGTGCTTCACACTAAGTCATATATCTAGGCAATGATGGTCGGTCATCACTGCAACTGAGTCATTTTCTAAAGGCCGAGTTATGTATTGTATACTTACTGAGAAAAAGTACTACCGAGTAAAGTCACGGTCACTATGTGTTTGTATTATGCCAAGTATAGTTTTTTCCAAGTTACATATACAATGATTACCAAGCAATAGAGAAGATTAACAGATGCCGAGTACCAGGAATAACTTTTGCTGAGTTAGCTAGGAATGACATATAAGTTTGGAATGGCACAATGATTGAGGTAAACCATTTTTGGTGATAGTGGTGTTTTGTATTTTGTTTGTTGAGGTAATTATGGAGGTAATTACGCATCCATCTTATAATCATTGATCCCTATGTAATACCTATAGCCAATTAGAAAATTGTATAGCTTAAGTGGCAATAGAAATAAATCTGAACTATAGATCTTGAATCGGTAAAACATTTTTGTTATTATACAAGGTCAAGATCTAAACTAAGAGAAGTGTGTGAATCAGAGAGAAAAAGAGATATTGAGATCAAATGTGTACGAGAGAATGATCAAAGAGGTATATTTAGAATAGTCAAGTATTTAGATAGAGTTTAGTGACTGAACTAAGTAGTGAAAGGATGAAATCAAGAAAGATCAGATAGAAGAGATCACTAATATACAGTAAAGAGGAGATCTATAATCTGCATATAACTACAAACTGGAAGATCAGGCACTGAGACATTTTAACCAGTGTATCAAGGTAAATCTCTTAACTGATTAGTCTTAACAAACTTTATGTAATCTCTTTACCAAGGGCTTACTTTGTTGTAAGTTTATAAATCCTTTAACAAGGTAGACTATATAAGTATTTTAGCTTTTAACAGAGAAGACCTTTCATAGGGTAGATCATGAATTGATCACATTTTGTAAGCCCTCATAGGAAAAACTTATTACTGTAGTAGTGAAGATTTGTGGGTGTCATCCCCACCCCATTTTTACCTTTAAAGGGTTTCTACGTTACCAAAATCATGGTGTTATGAGTGATTTCATGTATGCTGCTTAATATGTTTAGTTGCTTACAATGATCAAGTTTTTTTTATGTGATGCATAAAGTTTTATCAGATTGAAAAGGTTAAAGTAGGTAATATCTGATTCACCCCCCCTCTTAGTATTACTTTCCCACTTACATTTCCAACACTCACCTGGTCTATTTGATTGCTCTTTAGACTCAGAACACTGCTTATCAATCCATTCTATATCATTCAGGATCATGTCCTTTATTATCTTCAGCTCCGTATGAAGATCCTTAACCTTAGAGATTCCTTGTTCCATGGCTTCATTTCTCCGATCAATGCATTCTTTCAGGACATATAAGGTTTTTTCATCTAAACCTAGAACCAACCTCTCTGCAAGAAACTTCTATAGGTTGTATTCCCTTCCATCCATTGGATCTCTTTCACCCAGCTTCCTTTTTTTGTTTCCCATACATCAATACTTACACCAACCTTCTTTATAATAAGGTTGTTGGCCTCATTCTATGACTGATTCAAGAAGCATAAGTGTTTGACAACCTCAAATTTTACATACTCGGTCCACGCTTCAAATAATTTGGTGATGACTTATTTCTCTGTACCTGATCTAGAAACTTCTAGTTAGCCAGGGATTTGACATCAATTGAAGCTGGCATCTCACTTAATGGAAAATGATCCAGATGTTGAATGACATGAATGTACTGAGCTATGCTTTTCATCACTTCCTTTATCTCTTGTTTATCCTTCGTGTCCTTCCAAACCTTGTTAGCAATCTTTCTATTTGAAATCTCAAATATTTTCATATCCGCAGAGCTACTGTCTTTTCCCAAATCAATCTTTAACACTTGATAATCTTGTGCAGAAACTTCTTCATTTCCTTTAGCATCTACTAGTTTTGCAATTTCCGCTACCCAATGGCCAATACCTTCATCAAACTCAATTCTAGACTCTATTTTTGGCTTTTGGACTTTGGAGTCTTACCCAAACATTTATTCACCACGTCCTTAATTGGTAGAGACAAAGGAATGACACTTTCTTCACAATAGAGTTTTCCAACCATTGTGGAGCTATGGTGGCCTTCTTGTATGTGTGATAGGTACTCAAGAGAGCAAGAGAATCTTTAGGAGTGTTTTCTGAACCATCCTACATTTTCTAGTTGTCTACCATATTGGGCAAACTAAATTCTCAAACTGGTTCTTCTTGTGGTTCAATTTCAGAATGATCCATATCTACTATAACAATGGACTCCACCACTGGTTCCTTATCTCTGTTCTTTATCCTAGTACTTGATCAGATCATTCATGTGGTGGGTTCAACTTGAACACTTGAACTTGAACTTCTGGGCTAGCTGGTTCAATTTTAAGTTCAATTTTACTTGCAGGAGATTTACTAACTATAGAGTTAGTCAAAATAGAAGGCTTTCTTGAGGAATTCATTTTCTTGGGTTTCTCTTTATTTTTAGAGGACTGAGGAATAATTTTAGGGGTCTTCTTTTCTAGTAACCAATTTTCTATCTTCCTGACCACATTAGGAATTTTAGATTGTAGATCATCCTCCTCTTCTTTTTTCCAATCAACCTCTGGGATAGGAAGGGCCTCCACTTGCTCAAGGAATTGGAAATCAAGAACATCCACCTCTTCATATTCTTCAACATGATCTATATCCAAATCCATCCTAAATATGATGATCTATCTCAAAGTCATCCTAGACCAAAATATATTTCTAACCTCTAGTTCATCTGAGTAGTTAGCCCAGTAATCCTCAAGTTTAGGAATATGCACAAATGTAGGAGGAACATTAAGGTTTGACTTGGAAAAACCTCTTTAGTCAAAATTTGTTCTAGGGGTGTAAGGTTTTAAGTTCAGAGTGTGAATCTCACCTTCCTTGTCAGGGCATCCTAAAAAATCTTACACCTATAGTGACCTAATTCAATAGGAAATAAGATGTCAAAGGACTTATTGGAACTACCAAACTTTCTTTCCATCATAACCAATTGCCTAAAAATCTCCATCAAAACCACATTATCCAGATAATATTTGGGAAGTCTTAGAGGTTCTCCGTCAAAAGCCCCAACCCTAATATAAGTGAATCTAGGGAGCTGGATAAAAGTAATACCCATAAATATTCACTACTTTCTTAGCCTCCTTAGTGAGTCTATTATTTTCTTCCTGCATAACCTAAAAAATAGCTTACCCAGGATTATATCATTAATTGCTTTGAATTCTCCTAAAAATCTATCACTCTGTAAACATGTATAGTAATCATAAATCTTCATTTCATTGTTCCACGACTCATGGGGAAGACCTTCCCAATTTTTTGCAGCAGACAAGAACATATACAAGGTATGAAGTCATGTAGAAATGAGTTAAATTGGTTACATTCTAGAGTTCTCTATGCAGCTTCTCTATGATTAATTTGGCCCAGTCAATAATTTTTTCTCCTCCCAAAATCTTCTGAATGAAACAATAAATCCAATCTTCCTAGTGGAAGGCGTGTTCATTTCCCTTAACTCTATTTAAAGAAATACAATGTCCATAATCTCCTTACAAAAATTCTCAATTGTAAGGGGTTTGGGTGACCACAAGCCTCCTTTCTCTGGTTTTGCCAACTAGCTTTGAGAAATAAGAGAACTGTATCTTTTCTTATCCTCCTTGTATACACAACCCACTTTTGCATAAGTCTAGGGCTCATAGGGTTCTTTGTGTGTGATTTTAAGAGATGCAATCAGTGTCTCTTAGCTGATTCTTACTAAGATTTCCCCTTAACAATCCTTGATGCACCTACTCTTAGCATCATATTTATTGTCACATTCTAGCACGAGCTCAAGACATACTGAGGTTGGAGGAAATGTGGTAGCTTCCACTAATCCACTTATAGCTATCTTTTTGGAGAAAGATCCCTCTAACACCTTACTTAGCCTATCACATAACTCTCCTAAACTTACATTCACCAAACAACTATCACAAATGTCTGGGAGTGATAATAATAAACAGGTTCTGGTTTGAACTTTTGGAAGCTTTGGATGAAATAGAGGCATCTTAATATAGAAGAAGAGAATTTTCACAAAATATAGCAACAATCTTCTTTTACAAACTAAAATCAGCAAGGAGGATAACTCACCAGTTGTCTATGCAAGAATTTTATGGAATTTCCTTACCACAAACTTTGCTGCTTCCTTTCTTCGCAAGCAAATGATCATCAAATGCTAAAAAAAGTTTTAATTTATTAACAAGGCCGATAAGAATCCTAAATCGATTTTTGTAGCATGGTTCTAATAAATTCATTTATGGAGAAATTATCAATGCAACATATTAAGTCTTTTCTCATTCAATTTCATGTCAAATCAGCACAAGTTTCTTAGTTCCCAATGACATCTCATAATTACCACACTCTTTGCAATAATGACCCTTTTAAACCACGTTGTCAGCTGTCATATCTTAATTCTACATGGTCATACTATCCCATCAAATTTTGTAACTTTGTATGGAAACATTCCATAGCTTTGATTTGATAACCATGTTACTTGAAAAGGAAACTTCCCTATAGAAGAAAAGGCCAAAATTTCTGAATATTCCATATCTTGGACTTTACTCTTGAACTTGAACTTGTACTTGAAAAAGTTTAAGGTTCAAGTTCAACTTTACAAAAGCTGACAAACTAACAACATGGGAAAGGGCGAGCGAAGACACACCATAACTTATAACAGATCTTGAAGTTCAACTTGAACTTGACAAAATTCAAGTTCAAATTCAGCATATAACTTTTACTGACCAAAACTGAACCCAAGAGCGAGGAAAAATTTGAGGGTAACAACTAGCTCTAACTAGGGACTGGGACTCTTCAAGACCAAGGATGAACTTAGAATCACTAGTTTTACAAAATGGACTAGAATTATAAAAGACAAGGATGACTAAATACGACAAAACTTTCTACTCCTACAGACGCAACCTAAAACTTGTATACAAGCAAGGAAGAAAACTTAAAGCTGAAAAAGCTTAAGGTCCTATCCATTATATGATAGGGGTAGTTCATCTCCATCAACATACCTTAGCTTGAATGCATCCAGACCCAAAGCCTAGGAAATATCGAAAGGACCCTTCCAGAGAGATTCAAACTTTCCATGTGCTCCATGCAATTCTTGACGTTTATCCTAGAGTAAGACCTTATCTCCCTCCATGAATTTACATGGGCTATCACATCAATCAAATATTTCTTTCACCTTGAGTTGATGACTGGTTATATGATCCACCAATTCTTCTCTTTCTTCTTCAATTTTGGATAAGTACATAATCCTCTTTTCTAATGAATTCTGGAAGACTTCATTCTCAATACATCTTTGCAACTTAGCAGAAGCTAATTCAAGCAAAAGAGACAACTGACCCTCAACTCCAAAGACCATCTCAAAAGGAGACATTCCAATGGCCCTTTTTGGCGAAGTTCTATCTGCCCACAAAGCTTCGTAGAGTCTTTTGTGCCAATCCTTTCCTCTTTCTTATACAAGCTTTTTAATAATATTGATCAGGTTCTTATTCATGGACTTTTCTTGTCCATTTCCCTATGGGAAATAATGTAAAGAGAGAGACAAATTAATTCTATGGTCATAGAAAAAAAGCTAAATTTCTCAAGATGAGAATTTCTGAGCATTGTCAGCCACTATCTTGAGTGGAACTCCAAATCTTGTAACAATGTTCTCCTTCAAGAATCTGCAAACTACCTCAGATGTGGTCACCTTTACCAGCACAACTTCAACCCATTTGGTGAAGTAATTTATGGCCGTGAGAATGTGAGTATTCCTTCCACTCAAGATTGGATTAATTGGACCAATGAAGTCAAGTTCCCACTGTTGAAAAGGTTCTTCAATGATTATAGGTCTCAAAGGTAAAGAATGTAACTAAGGTTTCCTTGAGAAAATCTTGCACTTTTCACAACCTTCCACCCACTTGTATGCATATCTAAACATCCCTGGCCAGTAATAAAAAATTATCAATATTTTAAAATCTTTCACAAATGATGAGTAGTGTCCTCCACATTCTTCATTGTGAAATGCTTGCAGTAGATTCTATTGCTGGTCTATATCTATGCATCACAAAAACATTTTGTCTATCCCCTTTTTATATAAGACAATTTCCACAATGACATATTTTGGTGATTTTAGCCATAGATTTCTTTTTTCTTTAGTCAAGAGATGATTTGGAGGCTCTCCATAGGACAAGAAGAACACCACATTTGAGAACCATGAATCATCTATTCCAATAAATAGGCAATTAGGCAATTCTTGATCTTCCTTATTTTTGGTCATCAGCTTGCATAGACCCTAACCTCTGACTAGCTTAGTGGGTTTGATTTCCAAATAAAATTCTTGCACTTTCACTACCCAAGTAGCCCTACTATTAACAGTTACCTCCTGTTGAGTGAGGATACTTTTGATGGTAGAACTTGGAACAAAGCCTATAGAGTGAGAATGAAGAATGTAATACCGAAACTATTTTATTTCCTTTACCACCACAAGCGCCTGTTTCTTAGTTTGGGAATACCACAACTCATGTTTTTTTAGTGGTATACTCATGAAAGAAATAGGAAATTCTTCATCCTTCTCATTCTTCTGCAACAATACTCCTGACATAGTGTGCTTTGAGGCATAATAATAAATTATGAAATCTTTTTTAAATTCTGGGTGTATCAAGGTTGGGGCTTGAGCTATGGATTCTTTTAATTTTTCAAAAGACTTTATGGCTAGTTCATCCCATTTAAAACTGTTCTTTTCACTCAAAAGATCAACCATTGGTTTTGTCATCCCGAGAAAATCAGGAATGAATTTTCTTAAAAAATTAACTTGACCAAAGAAATATTTTATGCCCTTGCGATTGACAGGAATACATAATTATTGAATAGCTCTCACCCTTTCTAGATCAATTTTTATGCCTTCTTTTGAAACTAAATGACCCAGTAACTTTCCTTCTATCACATAGAAAATGAACTTCTTCGGGTTTAAAAAGACACCATGGTCCCTACATCTCTGGAAAACCTCCTTTAAGTCTCTCAGATGCTTCTTTCATCTTCTAGAGAAGACTGTCATATGATCTAGGTAGATGGTGATGGTTTTATTTAACAGGTGACCAAAGGTGGAATTCATAGCCCTCTAAAATGTGGTCTCGACATTAATCAGTCTGAAAGACATTCTTCAATAAGAAAACATGCCTGAAGGTGTGGTAAAATTTGTCTTAGTTTATCTTCATCTGTGACATTGATCTGGTTGTATCCTGAGAAGCCATCAAGCAATGACATCATTTCCAAGCCAGCAATAGTCTGAAGGATCTAATCCATCATAGGTAAAGAAAATTTATCCTTGAGACTTGATTGGTTGAGATTTCTAAAATCCACACAAATCCTTATTTCTCCACTTTGTTTTTGTACATGAACTATTTTAGCCACCCACGTCGAGTGGTGTATAGGGAAGATTATGCATGCCTATAGCATTTTGTCAACCTCTTTAAAGATAACATTTGCTACCTTTGGATTATAAGTCCTCAATTTCTAGCAAAAAGTGGACGTCCCTAATTTTAAAGGAATGTGATGTGTGAAATATCCCTGTCTGAAACTATTCAAATCATCATAGGACCTAGTGAAAACATCTCCATATTCTCTTAGAAGCTTGGTAAAATGGCTCTTCTCATCATCATCACAACATACCCCTAGGTTTACCAGTTTCAGATTATACTCATCTCCAATGTTTATCTTTTCATATTCGTTAGAAGGAATATTATCTGATATAACAACTTATTTAAAAAACAATTCCTCCTATCAAAAAGTTTCTCCAATTCCAATAGTCCTTTAGGTATAGAGTTACCTTTAAGCTGAAACACTTCTTCTGATGAGCTGACATCTTTATTTGGATAAAATTTATAACATTCAAATCTTGATCCTTCAAAATAATTAGTTGAAAACTTATCCAACCCTTGTAGGAATTCATTAATGTGGGCATTGTCTTTAAAAAATTTTCAGGAAAGAAAATTATGAGGTACACTAGGCTTGTGTATAACCTTAATTATATAACAATATTCTGTAAAGTCTAGATGTGGAATTAGCATAGAAGCTAATCCTGCAAGGGCATAAGCTCTTGAGTTATATTCTCTTGGGATAGACTCAATTAAGAAGGCCTCAAACCACTCTATCTCATCCCAAACCCTATTCCTGTAATGTTTGATCTTGTCATTTTTTATAGAAAATAAATTCCTAACCTTCTTTATAATCAATTATGCATCATCACAAGCTCTCAATATCTTAATCCCCTTTTTCTTTGCTTCTTCTAGACCTAACAACAAGGCTTCATACTCTGTTGTGTTGTTTGCATTTTCAAACTCCAACTTAAATGAAAAGGGAAGTTTGAGTTTGGAAGGGGAAATAAGGACTACACATACTCCTAATCCTGCAATAGAACAACTACCATCAATCTCAATAATCCAAGGAATATTTCCATATGTCAAAATAGGTCCTGCAACATGATTCCCATGCATGATAACATAGTTAGCAAAATCTGATTCTTGATACAAAATTTGGGATATGGGGTCTTCTGAGGGGAAGACGGTATACTTGGACTTGGGTTCTGGGAGAAAAGAAACCTTCTTATTTCCTATAGGAACTATGGCCTGAGACCAATCCAATTTTATCCCACCACCTGAATCCCTGCAAAAGGTTCTACTTAAGAGCATTCCATAGCTAGCTGGAATATCGACCATTAGAATTGTTAGCTTAAATCTTTTTTTAGGGAAGGCTATTAGTATGACCTTAGCATCCTTGATTTGACCTATCAGTGGAACTTTCTTTGAATCCATAGAATAGCATCGGCCAAAAGTGGCAGTCATAGGAAGGTCTAATGCTTTAGCTATAGAAGAGGGCATGATATTATCTAAAGCTCCTGAATCAATAATACAATTGTTTATCTTGAAACCATGAATAAACAAAGACACATAATAGGGATTTGGTTTCAGACTAGAGGGAATAGCAGAAGTAGGGTTTTCTACTGGTTTCTATTCAACTTTAGCTTCTTTATTTATAGTCTCCCCTTTAAAACATGCATTATTGGTCTGTTCAAATTTAGGTTCAACAAGAGAACCCTTAACATAATTAACCAATCTATCCACCTCTTGAGGATTCATTTTTAAGTAGTCTACAGGAGAGATTTGTATTCTTGAAGATTTACAAAAATCAATTATATTGAAAGGAGATTCAGATTTAAACCTTTTAAAATGTGAATCTCTAGACCGCTTGCCTTTGGGACCTTGTGATTATCACTAGTTTGACTTACAAAATCTTTGGTTGGTGTTGTCGACCAGCTATTTTCTTTTTCTCCATTCTAATTCCTTGTCAAAATTGAACAAGAGGGATCCCCTAAAGTTACCAATATATCACCACCCCTTTCAGAGTCTGATTCATATTCAAAGTAGAAATTTCCAAAGTCACCAGGTATCTCAGAGGATATATCTTCAATAGTCACTTTCATCGTAGCTTCCTTTTCAGCTTCAAGTTGTTCATAGTGTATCTTTCAAGACATGAAGTCCCTTTATGTTCATTGGTGAGATGAAAAATGGACATGTTGCTTTTTCTTGGAGGAGGTTCAATTTGGATTCTTTGCTGTGTAGGGGGTAAACTAAATTACTTGCCAATATTTGATGTTCCTTGATTTGGATATTTGTGAGAAATGTCCTGATAAGGGCTTGCAACCTTAGCTAACTATAACTTGATTGTTATTAGGTCATTCATTAATCTTTGTATCATAGGATCTGATGATGAGGAAGTGGAGGCTTGAGAACTGGGTGTCTGTACATAATTTCTCCATTTACCAGTTATGATTAGATCATCTTCCAATTCGATAGCAAGAGTTTGGGCAGCATCTAAGGTGGTTGGCCAAGCTCCTTTTGATTTTCATTCAACATCTAGAGGTATAGCATTCAAGAAAAACCCCTTTTGATTTTCATCACTAGGTCTTCTCGTAGTTGGAATCTTTTGAATTGCCTTGTTATATCTTTCTACAAACTCCCACATTTGTACTTGAATCTCTTTCTACATTTGACTTAATTGAATTAAGAGAATGTTAGCATCATTAGCTGATTTAAATCTAGCTTCAAAAGTCCTTTTCATAGTATTCCAATCAATAATAGAGGCACGAGGAAAATTAAACCAGTATGCTGCAACATCTATCAATGTTTTAAGGAAAATCCTTACGGCTACATCTTGAGTACCAACAACCAAAACTCCACATATTGTGTTAAAGACATTCAAATGGTCTTTAGGGGATTTATTTCTATCACCACTGAATTTGTGTGGAATATCTCGACCTTTAGGCAAATTACGTAAATTTCCCCCTAAGCTTAAAGGTCCAACAACTGCACCCCAAGGTTTATTTTGGGCCATGGGAGGCAAGATGATGTTTAAAGGTTGAAAATTTATGAAGGAAGGAACTAGGGTTCCTAGTGACATCGAGGATTGAAAAGAACTTACAGGAGTTACTTTGGTGGGAGAAAAAGGTCTACTAGCAGTCTTGTAGTGTCTTTCTTTAGATGGAGTTTGGGGTTAAAAGTCAAGTTTTGCTAGGTTTTCAAAATTTGAGTCAATCAAACCTTTTTCTCGATCTCCTCTCATATATCATTTATCTTCCAGTTTCAAGAGAACTTAATTGGCTCTAGTTATTCTATTTACTATAGCTAGTTCTTGAGAAATGGGTATACCTCAATCTCTGGCCAATTTATTCTCCTCTTTCAAGAACTTTTTGGATCTAAAGATATATTTGGTTACTTCTTTTGTTTATCCAAGCACAAGCATTAAAATATAAAATAAGATCCTCTTGTGTGTCTTTGAAACCTAAATTTGGTTGTGAGTAGTGGAAAAATGGAACTTTAACAATGCATCAATCATTCACCTACTCCTTTGCTAATTTGATTTGGAATTAAATAATTAATGTAAATCTGGAAATGCTTGAAATAAGATAGAATAAGATACATACCTCATGATGGAATAAATCTAGATATACCTATTTTCTAATGCCTTGGTATAGTCTCAGGAAATTCTGCAACTAGATCTAGGACCATAAAACTGCAACAGAGAAAACCCAAAAAAAATTTGTCTTTGTAGAAGCAGGTTGAATTTGACCCAAATAGTGGGGCAAAATCTTACCCCCCACTAAAAGTCATCCTTGACCCAAAATAGCTAAGACATAAATTTTTTTCACGGATCCTAAAAGTTTGATGAAAAGGGTACTCAGATCTGCACTTCAATTCTCGAAACACCAACTGTATATATTTGAAAATGGTGATTTGGGGTGGCTATATAGGGTTTTGCCTTAGTCAAACCCCTATTTTGGTGATCTCCACCTCCAAAAATAGCTGGATGCAATAGAATGTGTGTGTGTATTGAATGTGTAATTCCAAGATCTAATCCTCTAGATTAAAACCCTAGTATGAATATTTATGAGAAAGCAATGCATAGATTTAAATAAAATAAGAAAGCATACCAAGACCCTAAGGCTAAAGTACTCCTACCAAACTCATAATCCTTAATTGCTACCCCATGATTGTATCTTTGAATGCCTGAATATTGATAACGATGGATCAAGGAAGAAAGGATCTCTCTTTCTCCAAATAGATGTTCACAATGGTATGTTCACAAAAATGCTTGATATCAACAATGACTTGATCTTCTATATCATCCTCTTGTAATATTTCATCTTCACTTCACCATTGATAGCTTGCTTGAATCAATTATGTTCCACTTGATGTCTTGATCATGAAATTGCTTGGTGAAAATGAAAGCAAATGAGAGTCTTTATATAGAGGTTTCATGTAACACCCTCTCCGATGATTATACTTAGATTCTTTGATTTGTACATTTTACATTATGATGAATAGAGCTATGTATTCAGATTTATGTTTATGATGATGATATTCTTATCAAATATTCAGACATACTTAGTTATGATTATTGTTTATTGTTTATGAAATTGGAGATCATTTATCTTGTATATGCTTATGAAGATTTAAATAGCTAACCCAAGGACTTGGAAGCTAACCATTATATATATGTGATGCCTCATGTTGTATGTATATGTGATTGATGCATTTTCATGACTCAAGATGAAGTTGTAGTTACTCACCTAGTTGAGGTCCACACGATGTATCGATCCTGGTCATCTGTTTGCAAATGCCTTACTATATATATCTATGCACATTTATCTCTTCTTGGTGATGCAAGATTGCAAGTACTAGGCATCATCTCCACCTAGTCCCACAGGTCTAAGCGAGCCCTAAAAAATCCTCAATCATTTTTGTTGTTATGGAGATATTACGAAGGTTCTGTAGGAGGGAATCCTACCTCTAACCTTTTATATCCCTTAGGTGGGGAGTTTCTGAGTCAGTCCTTGTGCTGATGGTGAATTATTGTGTTATCCTAGTTGTTAGATTATGTGGAGTGCATTTCTTTCTTCTACATTTATAGAGTATGAGATTTTGTGTATGGTGGCTTTAATTAAGTATAATCTTGTAACGTTAGTTAGGTTTTTTGACTCTTGCTTGCGTACAAGAGTATGTATATATTGTTTTGGAGCCTTTAGTGCTCAAGAGTTGGACAATTTGTAGAAGAAAATTCACCTTTTCTTAAAGGCCATCTGTGGTATCATTTCTACCCCCTAGCTCATATAGTTGTATTTCTCCCATTGATGATTCAAATATTGTAGAGGTATTTTGTGACAATCCTTCATGTCCTTATGCTTCCTTGTTTGGATTATCTCTTATTGGATCAAAGTATATGCATGTTTTCAGTGATTATTTTAGGGTTTCTGATCCCTCTTGCTTTTTGCAATTTTGTGTGTTACTGTGTGTGATTTGATTTAGATGTTCTTGTGGGTATACCTCAGCCCCCTTAATAGTCTTGTCTCAATCCTACACCGAGTTGTAGAAGTGAATGTCTGTTTGCATGTCATAAGTTGTGTCTTATTCTCAGGCCCTCTTATGAAATATTTATGCAAGCCTATTCGGTAAGTTGTGACCTACTAGACCTGAGCTTTTCATTGATTTCATTCCTACATACTGAGATCTGAACCCTAGTTTTGGTGCATCATCTAGTAGGTAGTTTGCTTTCTAGTCATTTCCCTTACAAGCATTCCTTCTATCCCTTTTCCTCCAAGAGTTTTACTTTCATGTCTAGAAGCAAATTAAGGTGATTATCCAAGAAGAATCAGCCTATAACCTGGAGGTCTCATCTCAGTTAGCATAGGTACCACAACCTAGAGATGATTCCCATGTTATACTGAGTTATCAAGACCAAGAGAGCTTGAGATAAGGGTGCAAACTTAGTGTATAACAATTTTGGCATGCCTAATGGGATAGTAGATCAGATTCATGATTCAAAGGATTAAAGAGTTCAATACACAAGGACTATCAGTATAGACTCGAACTCAAGTACACCACACCTTGGTGCCAGTGTATAACAATTCTAGCATGCCTGATGGGACTAGAAGTTATTCAAATTCAAAGATATGCCATCTTTGGTATGAAGATTGCATAGTGCTAGTTTTTAGAAGTCATTCTGTCAAGTATATCTAGTAACTCCACTAATTTCAAAGATCCAAGCTACCTTGTTCAAGGTTTATGAGAAAGATTGAGACTAGAAGCTCAAAGCCCACTAAATTTTTAGAGTTTCCCCTGAGAAGAAGTCATAAAAGTAGGTCAACTCAAAGAGCATCCCCTGCAAGGAGAGTTCAATCTACACCTCCTGATACTTCAGAAAGGATACCTTTTCCCTTTCATTTCAAAAGAAGAGGTAGATCTCTAACTAGAGATCTAGAAGAAGATTCAAATCCAGCAATAGATACAGCTCAAATTGTTGTCAATCTTCAGATTCTAGCACCTACAATGGCTAGACCATTTGCCTTTGCACCTTTCAATCAGGGTACCCCATTAAATTTTGCTCAACACCATGATGTGATTTTGGTGGCACTTAAGAGTATACCTGATTTCATAGGTGAGGGGCAGACAACTACTTTTGAACACATAAGAGACGTGACCACCATTTGCAGCATACATGACATAACTCAAGAAAATGTGGCCACCAAATTATTAGCAGCCTCTTTAAAAGGTAAGGCTCTAGAATGGTTTAGAACTCTAACTGTTGTTTCTATTACTTCTGGGGATGAGTTAGGGGATGCATTAAGTAGGAATTTTGAGGATAAATTAGATAACTTGTCTCTAGTTGAGCAGTTAACAACTATTAAGAGAGACCCTAAAGAACAAATGATAGATTACAATAGTAGATTCCACAAAACATGGAATAGAATTCCAGTCTCAGTAAGGCCATCAGCTGACCATGCTTCCCTTTATTATTTACAAAGTTTGAATGGTCAAATTTTTGTCATGATCCAGTCTATGGGTGGTACTTCTCTACCCCAAGCTTTTGACATAGCTATCCGAGCTGAAAACTGTTTAATCCAAGCAGGCATGATTGTGAGAAGACCTCCAATGCCCATTTTCCTAGCCTTTAACGCATTGCACCTACCCAAGTACCCCCATTTACCCCTATTCCCACCATTTTGGCACCCCAAGCTAGTACTAGTGGTCAGGAGTTAACAACTAGTTTCTCTCAAGACCTGTAAGAGATAAAGAATAGTCAGCAAAGTAGTCAGCAATAAATGACAAACTTGTTGCAGACCTTGACTAAGGAGGTCACCAATCTAAAGAAGCAAGTTCAAGGAATCAGACCACCATTTTAGACACAAGGCCAAGGTCCTAATCAACAATATCAAAATCAAGGACATCCTTATCAACAAAATAGGCCACCATACCAAGGAGGCTATCAAGGACAAAGATAAAGTTTTAATAAAAAACCATTTCAACCATATAACCCTGCACCTCTAAATTCTGCAAATCCAGTGAGGGATGTGGTTCCTAGTCAAAATAATGTGGCTATGGAGAATGAATGGTGTTTTCCTTGTAATCAGCCTCATAATCAGGCTACATGTTCAAATGGATGGATGAACCAAGCTCAATGGTTCAAAATGCCTCACAAGCTCAATCAGAGGTTTCATCTAGTGGGTCAGTCCCTCAACAAGAATCACAAGAGAATGAGACTGCCCTTTTCAATTGGGAGAAACCAGACTTCAATGGAGTTAATGATGAGGCTTCTTTTGTTGCCTTTACAAGAGCAAAGAGAAGAGCTCAAGACATGGAGAGAGCATATTCCAATGCCAAAGCCACTACATCTACAGAGCCACTATAGCAAGCTACCCCCATCACACCTAAGGAGACTCCTGTCATTACAAGCAAAGAAGACCATCATTCCAAAGAGGTAGAGCCCATCATGCCAAAGATACAACAAAAAAGTACACACTATGACACCATTTAACATTGTAGACAACATGAAGAAGGTGAATGTCACCATGTCCATGTGGGACTCTTTGGCTCTTCCAGGAAAATCTAAAATTTTGAAGAAGGCTATGACAGAGGTAGTGAATCCTCAACCTGCAAAAGAAGCTGCAAAGCATGTGTTGGTTAACATTGATCAAGAAAAAGAGTCTCCAAGTAGCAACTCCAAGGCTAATGCCACACAAGGTAGGAATTCAAAGCCACCTCCCTTCTATGTATCTTTAATCATTGGAAAATCTTTGGTGTATAATTGTATGGTAGATAGTGGAGCTACTAGCACTGTAATGCCTAAGAAAGTAGTTGACCAGTTAGGACTAAAATATGAGCCCTTCCAAAAGAAGGTTAACCAACTGGATGGGTCCCCAGTCAATACTATAGGTGTGGCTAAGGATACCAATCTAATCCTACATGCTAGTCCTAATTTCTCAATCCTCCTTGATATATATATCATAGATCTCCCTGCATTATTTTCTATATGTCTTTCAAGGGAGTTTACAACCAAGATAGGAGGCTACTTATCTTTTGACTAGTCTCACATGCTATTTCATACAAGATATGGGACCAAGGTCACCATTAAGTTAGAACCATTAGCAACACACCATATAGAACCATACGTATCCAATGCCATCAATGTAAACTGCCCTATATTTGAAGACAGTGACTTCCAAACCATTAGTGAAGCAAGCCCAAAGATAGAAAGTATCCCTGATATTCTTCTAGATGAAAGAGCTTCAAAGGTCCAAGAAAATCTCATTTGGGATTTTGGTTTGGGGATTTATTTGATACAAGAAAATGAAGTCATAGAACCAAGCCTTCTCAAAGAGGATACTGGTTCAGACAATCAGAGTAATCAGGTTTGGGAACTATTTTTTGATGGAGCTAGAAGTAGACATGGTTCTAGTGGTGGTGCTATGATAGTGTCCCCAAAAGGAGAAAGGTATTATACTGCCTTTAGATTCAGTTTCTCCTGCACTAGCAATACTGCAAAGTATGAAAGTCTAGTCAATGGACTAGAATGGGCTAGAAAAAGAGGGCTTAAGGCCTTAAAATTTTATGGTGATAGTGAGTTAGTTGTCAGCCAAGTAAGAGGGATAAGTGCAACCAAGAATGACACTTTGAAAGCATACAAACATAAAGTTTGGGATGTAATTGAAGATTTCCATGCTTTCAATATTGTTTCCATCCCTAGAAAGTTAAATCAAAATGCAGATAGGTTAGCTATTGTTGGATCCCAATATGACATCCCAAATAACATTTCAAAAGAAGTGGATCAACAACATATCAAAGTGATTTTCAGACCCTCTATTCTTGATAATGATGTCAATTGGCAAGTGTTTGACAATGATGAACAAATTTTGCAATTCTTGTTTGAAGAAGATGTTTTTTCAGAACACAATGAAGATAGGCTATCACAAAAATATGGTGATCAAGTGATACAACTCAAGTCTAATAAGATGCCTAGGGGTCTTTTTACTTTGGAGACTATCTTCAACAAGGATGATGAAGTTAAGAAAAGAAAAGCTGGCTTGGTAGTCCAACAAGAACATTGTGTTGAACTAGAGTTGGAACCAGGTAAGAGCTTACAATTTGGAAAGGTAAACACTGAATTGGAGAAACAAGCTTATACTCAATTATTCAGAGAATTCAGTGATGTTTTTCATGGCAATATGAAGACCTCAAAGGTTTTGATCTAGCCCTTGCTTAGCACACTATCGAATTAGAACCAAATGCCAAAGTAGTGAGGCAAAAGCAAAGGCCTTTTAATCCCAAGCTTGAGCCACTTATGCATAAAGAAGTGCTCGAATTGATAGAAAGTGGTATCATCTACCCCATTAAGCATACTGGTTGGGTTTCCAACCTTGTTCCTATTAGGAAGAAGAATGGGTAGTAGAGGTTATGTGTTGACTTCAGGGATCTTAATAGGGCCTCATTAAAAGACCGCCATCCACTAACCTCTATGGAACAAATCTTACAATGTGTCTCTGGATCTGAGAGATTTTCATTATTGGATGGCTATTCAGGATACAATTAGATCTTAGTTAATGAAGAGGATCAATATAAGACTGCATTTACAACCAAGTGGGGAACCATGGCTTATCAAAAGACGCCCTTTGTTTTGTCAAATGTAGGAGCTACATTTCAAAAGGCAATGGATATGGCCTTTAAGAGCCTAATGTACAAGTTTGTGTTGGTCTACTTAGATGACATAACTGTCTATTCAAAGCATGCAGTAGATCACATCAAACATTTGAGAAAGATTTTTGAAAGGTGTAGAGAGTTTGGGATATCCCTTAATCCCAAGAAATGTGTGTTTGCAGTTCATGAAGGAAAACTATTGGGATATGTGGTATCTAAATAAGGAATTATAGTGGATCTTGAGAGAATTGTAGCTATCTTAGAGCTACCCCTACCACATCACAAGAAAAGTCTCCAATCTTTCATAGGAAAGATTAACTTTGTTAGGAGATTCTTGCCTAACATTGCAGATTTACTCAAGCCTTTGACAACCATGTTAAAGAAGAGTTCATCTTTCAGTTGGACCAAAGAAGGGAAAGTCAATTTCCAAGCTATCAAAGAGGCCCTAACAGAGGCCTCTGCTCTCCTAAACCCAAATTTTAGTAAGGATTTTATCATTTACGATTATGGAGGTCATGATGCCATATCTGCAATGTTGACCCATGAAAATTCAGATGGATTGGAGCAGCCTATTGCTTTCTTTAGCAAAGGTTTAGAAGAGTATGAACAAAGATACTCTTTTGTGGAGAAATATGTACTTGTTGTGGTGAAGAGCCTTAAAAATTTTAGATATCTATTGACTCATAGCAAGGTGCATTTAAAATTTACTCATCCAAGTGTCAAAGAATTTTTTCTTTCCAAGGACCTAAATCAGAAAAGAGCTGGTTGGATCACCAAGGTGATGGAATATGACATTGATATTTAGACCACAAAGCTGGTTAGAGGAAGAGGTCTTTGAGAGCATTTGGAAAAGGATGAAAGTTTAAAGAAATCAGAGCAAATGGATGCATCTCTGGTGGTGCACTCTACAGAAGAACAAGCCAAGGCAACAAGCTGGTTGCCTAATATGATCAATTACTTGAAGACAAGACAATGTCCTATAGGTTTGGATTCAGCAAAAAGGAGATATTATAGATTACAATCTATTCCTTTTGTGCTAATTAATGAGGTTCTTTTCAGAAAGGATCACAATGGTGTCCTTTTGAGATGCATAGATTCAGAAAAGGTAGTAGATGTCCTATTTGAATTTCATGATGGACCTTCTGGAGGTCACTTTTCTCCTAGAACTACCACTTTTAAAATCACGAGGGTTGGATTCTATTGGCCATCTATCTTTAAGGATAGTCATGATTATGTAAGAAATGCATCAAGTGTGCCATGTTTGTAGGAAAAGAAAGGCTTGCAGCCTTGCCCCTACAACCAGTTAGAACAGAGCAACCCTTCATGAGGTGGGGTATAGATTTTATTGGCATGATCAATCCTTCATCTAGTGCAGGCCATAAAGGGATAATCACTACAACAGATTATTTCATGAGATGGATAGAGGCAGTTGCATTAAAAGAAGCAAATGAGAGTGCTATCATGGGTTTTTATGATGATATAGTTCATTGGTTTGGCACTCTTGATTCCATCATTTCAGATAATGCATTGGCATTCACAGGCCTCAAAGTCTCAGAATGGGTAGTCAAGAATGGCATCTATCTGAATACTAATTCAAATTATTACCCTCAGGGCAATGGCTTAGCAGAATCAACAAATAAGAACTTGATTAGGATAATCAAGAAGACCTTGGAGGATAATCAGAGATATTGGCATACTAAGTTGAGGTCTGCATTGTGGTTATACAGAATTACCCCAAAGAAGATCATTGGCAATTCTCCTTATGTGCTAGTTTATGGTAGAGAGGCTGGGTTGTCCATTTCAACTGAATTACCAGCTTTGGGCTTGGCTACTCAGTATGCCCTATTTGATGAAGAAGATCCCTTACAGATCAGATATGATCAATTGATAGAATTGGAAGAACTTAGAGATAAATCGATGAAAGATATGGAATTCCATCAGATTTAGACAAAGAAGAGCTTTGATAGAAGGGCTAGAATCAGAGATTTCAAGGTTGGGGATATAGTCCTCAAATGGGATGAGCTCAAGTCAAGACTTGGCAGGCACACAAAATTTGACTCCTTTTGGGGTGGGCCATTTGTAATCACAGAATGTAGGGGCTCCAATGCTTTTCAACTATCAAATATGGAAGGAGATGCCTTGCCTATCTCAGTCAATGGTTTCCACTTGAAGCCCTATTTTGAGGTTAATCCCTCTTTGTAAAATTTTGTAAATACTTTCCTTCTTTCAAGTTTAATTTCTTGCTTTTCAAGAAGTGCTCTGAGCACAATTCTAGTTCTGCCTCTCTAAGAGAATTTCTAGTTTTGTGTTTAGAATGCCCCCTTGATTAATGGATTGTCAAGGTCACTGATCCATGTCTAGCAGGCTGACATCTAGCATAAATCACCAAAATGTTACCCAATTTTTCCTATGCATGTAAATTTGGCTTAAAAACCGTACCCAGACCTTTGTTTTTACCATGTCTAGCACCCCAAAAAATTTCATGAATTTATACCCGGTTCTCTGGCCTCTATAATTTATTTTACTCCCTGGTTTGCAGTTGAAAGATTTGAAAAACTAGCCGTTGGTGTTCAAAATCCACAAAACCCTAAGCCTTGTTATATTTTCATGTTACCTTTTTGAAAACTTAAGTCATCCCAATTTGCATGTGCACAAAATAATCCCTAAGTTTGGAGGTTTAATTTTCCCTAAGTCTTGGCGCATAAATATTTTTCCCTGAGGTTGAGTGTAGATTTAATCTGACGGCCTTTTCCATTCCGCAAGCCAAAGATGCATGTGTGTTATGATTGACGGTATAGTGAGAGCCGTCAATCTTGTTTTCCTTCCTATGGTACAATGTGTTAGTGGGATCAGTGCCACCTTAGCCTATTTGGCAACTCCTGATTCATTGGTGGTCTAGTGATTTGACATGTGTCAATGGGGCCAGGCCCTTTCAGTGGTCAGGAGGCTCTAACATCTGCAGAGGATTGACGACTGGCATATCCTTGCAAGGGTTTGTGTCAGGGCTCATGATCTTATGACAACCACCGATCTTGGTTTGTGTCAGAACTTCCTTCAGTGGGTCCTTATATGCCGACATGCTTGAATATGGTTGGTCCACATGGTGATGACTGGATTTGTCATGGGTTTGTTGTTAGAAGGGTCTCAGGAAGGTAAGGATCTATGGCTGGCATAAAAGTGTAAAGAATATTTTGGGGCTATGAGATCATACGCCCATCATTAGATCGGTATCTCAAGTAATGGGTCTGATGTCAGACAGATGCAACATGTATCCAAAATGATAGCTTTTGATTGGTTGTTTGATGTGCAACGTGGCTGATGTCAGTGGGCCTGTGGGGTCAAGGGTTTCTAAAGGGGTTAAAATGCGATTAGATCTCATGACTGTCGTTATACCAGAGATCCAAAGTGCTAGATTGTTATTGCAATGGTATAGAAACAGTCATCCGATGGTGTTCTTAGGGACGTGGGTCTAGTGACTTGTCAAAGATGCTTATTTACTCATTTTCTATTGGTTGTTGACTTATACGGTGGCGGTTGACTTGTTAGAAAAGGTTTTAAAGTGTTTTTCTAGGTGCATCCAGGTCGTTCATCTACCGAGAAAGATATCAATCAACAATTGCATTTTAAAATTGACCAAGCTAGCCGTTAATATTCAAATTTAGATATTTCTCTATGAAGGTTTTGGCTAGGGTTTGCATTTTGTGGCCACACATGATAGTTGGGTAGATGGAATTGAATTCCTTAGGATAGTGAAGGTTGAGAAGATGATAACAGAGGATCTAATCATTAGCGCCATAGATTTTATGAAGTACCGTGTCATGTTAAAACTTTAATGAGCTTGGCGCCACCTTTGTAGGGTTAATAATTTTAAACCTAGATATCAGACCAGGATCAAATTGGATGCATTCATGGCAAGGCCGAGTTGGAGGAGGGTAGATGGATCAAGGTTGATGTGTCTGCAGGAGGGCTCAGTACAGGATCAACACGTAAAGAGAAAGATCTGATCTGATGACCGGTTCTCAGAGATTTTCATGATGAGTAATCAATGTACCTTTAGGGTTTGAATATTTTATGTAAAATATTGTAACCCTAGTTAGGTTTTTTGACTCTTGCTTGCTTACAAGAGTATTTATATATTGTTTTGGAGCCTTTAGTGCTCAAGAGTTGGACAATTTGTAGAATAAAATTCACCTTTTCTTAAAGGCCATATGTGGTATCATTTATACCCCCTGGCTCATATAGTTGTATTTCTCCCATTGATGATTCAAATATTGTAGAGGTATTTTGTGACAATCCTTCATGTCCCTATGCTTCCTTGTTTGGATTATCTCTTATTGGATCAAAGTATATGCATGTTTTCAGTGATTATTTTAGGGTTCCTAATCCCTCTTGCTTTCTACAATTTTGTGTGTTACTATGTTTGATTTGATTTAGATGTTCTTGTGGGTATACCTCAGCCCCCTTAACAGTCTTGTCTCAATCCTACACCAATTTGTAGAAGTGAATTTCTATTTGCAGGTCATAAGTTGTGTCTTATTCTCAGGCCCTCTTATGAAATATTTATGCAAGCCTATTCAGTAAGTTGTGACCTACTAGACCTGAGCTTTTCATTGATTTCATTCCTACATACTGAGATCCAAACCCTAGTTTCGGTGCATCATCTAGTAGGTAGTTTGATTTTAAAGTCATTTCCCTTACAAGCATTCCTTCTATCCCTTTTCCTCCAAGAGTTTTACTTTCATGTCTAGAAGCAAATTAAGGTGATTATCTAAGAGGAACTAGCCTAGAACCTGGAGGTCTCATCTCAGTTAGCAAAGGTCCCACAACCTAGAGATGATTCCCATGTTATACTGAGTTATCAAGACCAAGAGAGCTTGAGACAAGGGTGAAAACTTAGTGTATAACAATAATAATATGCTTGTTTTATAATACATATGAGGGTATATGTACACCTAGGCATATGGGTGCACACGTATGCATATGGGTACATATATTTATAATTGTTTGTGAAATATATATTATTATATTAAAAGATAATAAGTAATACTATCTATATGGAATAGAAATTAAATAAATAAATGCTAATCCTCTTCTTTACTATATAGCCTAGGTAACTAAGGTAATAGTAAATGTGTTAGAGGTCATATTTACTAACGCTTTCCTTAAATAAAGGAGACATAAATTACATTATTGGTAATATATTAATATATTAGTTTATAATCTCCCTTCCTGAGAATGGATTTTATTAATAATATATTAAGCCTAAACTATTAACCAACTTTCGGGTGGTTAGTTGCTTCGGTTGATTTTCCCATGCAACTACTCCCTTAGTTTTTATACGGGAAGAATCCTTGTGAGAAGGGGAGTTGGGAATTGGCTAGAATGATTTATCAAGAAGCTTTTAGGATATCATATTGAGATCTTAGTTGGCTGGAGATATTTCTCAGAGAATTTTATTATAGTTCTAGGAAGGATATCACGTTGAAAACCATAGTATTTCCAAAGGAGGAATGAGTCCACTTCTAGAAGGATTTTGAAGGAATATTTGGAGTTGGATGAAAGTAGTTCTCTAAAGAGGCTTCATAGTTGTCCTGGTGATGTGATATTACATTTTAAGGGATCCATAGCATTATGGAAAAATCTTGTATCTTCATTTTGGGAAGGAGTCTGGAGAAGTGCTTGAGGAAGGCTGAGATAGTTGGACCCACCTTCATCAATGGTATCTCCGTAGGACACCAGGTAGGGTCTATCCTAGGAGATGATCCTCCATTTGAGTGTTGCCTTGTTTGAATGCTATTATGTTTATCTACTCATTTTCTTATGTGAATATGCAAGTTAGTGAATGGTTATGTTATGTCTACATTATTGAGAAATAACCTTAGGAGAAAGGATAATATTTCTATAGTGCTACATAAATAAGCGTATATTCCCTATGTGTGTGGATGTTACTTCATTATTTACTTGTGGGATGAATGTAGAACAAAAAAATTTGATTTGGATTGAGCTATTATTGTTTGTGTAATGGAATAGTTGGGATTTAGATGTTTATAGATGCATTATTGTGATCAAAGGAATATATGATTAATTAGGAGTTTGTTGGTTGTCATATTGGCATTGGATGAAGTCTAAGAACTTCCTAAGATTATTGTGACACTCTCCCATATGTCTTAGGGTCCTCTAGGAACTTCCAGAGCTTAGGAGTTGCTAGTTGCCTTCATTTGGTTGCACGTTGTCCTAGGAGCCTATTTTATTTTCCTAGAACTTGAGTAGATTTAGGTGGCTAGTAAATTGAATCTAAGGGCCATTTTTTGCATGGAAACTAGGAGATCTCAAATGGGTCTTGCCCAGATTTGGCATACACAACCCCTATAATGCCCAGTTTTACCCGCAAGTTAGAGTTGATAGTGGTTTTTTTGTAGTTTGTAGCAGTCAGTGTCAACCAAGCTGTTAGTGTTAACTAAGAAGTCAGTGTCAACCAAGAAATTAGTGTTTACTGAGCAGTTAGTATCAACTGGTGTTAGTGTCAACCGAGCAGTCAGTGGCAACCAAGGAGTTAGTGTAAACCGAGGAAGACAAGATTCAGGGTTTATACAAGTATAACATGATACTTTAATTTCTTATACTTTAAGTTATACTTGTATAAAGATATCAGCTACCTTCTGGGATGTTTGAGATAGGTTTCAGCTTCATAAGAGTTAAGATGCAACTTCTAGATTTTGAGTTTTCAAATTAATTCAGACTTAGTTAAATTTTAGGTAGAGGAGGTTTCCATAGATGTAACATTGTGTTATGCATGCAAAATTTTTGTATAAACTATATATGTTCATTACATGTTTGGTTAAGGTTATATGGTGCATTTAGATGCTTGAATAAGGTTTAGGATGTGTTTAGGGTTTAGAATTAGGGTTTGGGGTTGTCTGGTGGACTAGGACTACCCTAAGGCTTCCTAAAAATTTCTAAACTTTTCTATTCTTTGATACATGTTCTCAAGTGTCTCTAATATATGTTTTACTTCATGTGTGATGTGTTTATGATGTTTGGGTTAAGGGTATAAAACCTAAGGACACTCACTTATTCTATTGTTTAGAGTTTCTATCCAGCCTAAGAGCCTTTAGGGAATGTTGGTACCTTGATCTTCTTTCAGTTACTGTTTGGGAAAGATTACCCCAACCCTAGGTATGGCCTAACTATTATCACTTCCTTGTGAACCTTGGTGTTTATCTCCTAGCATAGGGGAGTGGGCCTTTTGGTAGCCACGTGGTTGGGTGGTAAACATTTTTATCAAGGTATCTTTTGTAGATGCAATTTTTAAGGATTCATGCTTGCATTGTGTTCCTATTTTGAAGAATGAAGACTTCTATTTATCTTTCATGATGTAAAATTATTGTTACCTCCCAAGAGGAGACGAATGTAATGTAATCAGTAATGTATTTCAAAATGATGTATTTGGAGTCGGTAGAATTAGGAAAAGGGAAAGGGAAAATATGAGCTTTATGTAAATAATGTGAAAAGGTTTTTGTAAGGTTTCAAGTAGAATAGTTGTTGATTAAGGAAAAATTAGTGAATCAAATGTAATGATCTCCTATGTGTAATGATTTCCTATGTGTGATGAATTCCTATGTGTAATGTTTCAAATGTGTAGATGAATCTATTATGTATTATTAACACTTTAATGTTATATTATAGACAATGGATACTTAGGAATATAGATAGATTAAAATGTCAAATTGAAATGAAAAGCATTTTGTATTTTCCTTATAAAGAATCTTCAATGATATGAGGTAGTTGCTTAATGGATTTAAAATGAATAGTTCATAAAATAGAAGGGAAACTTAGGGGAGGAATATAAGATAAACTATGTTTAAGTTTTGTTCAAGTAATTCATTTTTTTAAAAATAAAAAATTCATAAATCACTACTTAGGTTTTCTTATCTAAAGGGAATCTTTGTTTTCTTCCCTGGTTCCCTTGCGAGGCATGACATTTCAGGGTGAGGCTCCTAGAGTAATTGGAGGACCCATAATTAAAATTTCACCTTGAATTATGGTCCAATCAAAATAACCAACTAAGGAGGGAAAATAATTAAATGAATTTCAAATTAAAACCCTTCCGCATTCAGATTTGAAAACTTGACATTTCTTTTAGGTCCCTCCGACACTAAAATTTGAAAAGGGGGATCAAATACCGAAGGAGGTCAAGGATGATACCTAACCTAGGTCAGGGATGACCTCAACCTTGAGCTAGGTTAGGGTCGACCTCAACATTGACCCAGGGGTCCAAATCCAGCCAGAATGAGAAACATGAGGTCTTAGGGATGCCCAGAGACCTAGAAATGATGTCAGAATAGGGTAGAGTACCAGGTAGAGGCACAAAATCCTATGATGAACATAATGAGGGATAGGAGGACCTATACCTAGATCTTACCTAGAAAATAGATCCACAAAGAAGGGAAATGAAGGAGAATGCTTGGGATCCTAACCCTAATTTCACCTAGAATGAAGGAATCAAGTGCAAAATGAATCCTAAATGCAAGTCTTTCATTATAAATGCACTAAAAGAGGGTGCTAAACCTATCATGATAGAAGTGATTTTATTTTAAGATGATACATTTAGCCCCCACTTTAGCTTAGATATGACACTATGTTAATATGCAAGCTAAAGTAAGAAAACATCATAGTAAATAAAAAGGATATAGCCAAGTTCTCAATGTAGAGATCCTGTAGAAAACTATTTGAACCTGAAACACACAAGGTTAATGAAAATCCATAAATCACCTAGAGTGATGAAGGCTTCTCTCTTTAATACCACAAACACATAATAGAAATAGAGAAATAATAACAACATGCAAGAATACAAAATTGGCTTCTTATTATCTCCACAAATGTGGAATTACAAAATTTTAGAATTACAATATGCAAAGCCACATGGGCATTCCCTTACAATATTCTATAGGAAAAAGCCTTGAATCAATACCCAGAACTATCTCAAACTATCTTGAACTACCTAAGACAACACTACAGCCTTCCTTATATAGGGAATTTCCACCGCCTGAGAAGGTTCCAGAAATTTAGCCCATTGGGCCCACCAAACTTAGAATTATTTTATTTTTCAATTTATTACATCAAAGTTAGATCAAAATAACTTTTGAAACCCCAAATTTTTTTTTGAACCAAAATTATTTTTCCACCATTTCAGGTGGCCTGACTTTCAAAGACCATAAGTCATCACCTGTTGACCCGATTGACTATTATGACCCCATTTCAAAAAGGGTGCAAGGATCTCTACAACACCTAAACTAAGAAAGCTTCATCTAGTCAAAGTTTCAACCTCATTCGGGGCCTCTAAAGCCTTCAAAATTGAGCTCAAAGTTTCTATACCTTGTTTTCAATACCAAAAATTTTCAATATCTTCAAGACTAGACTTGATCTGGCAATGAATCTTTACTGGCAGGCTAATACACCCAAAATGAACCTCCACTTTTGAAATCAAAACATTCCAAGATTGTATGGAAAACTTACTAAAAATAGTAAATTTCCAAAAATAGTGGCTCTACACAAGATTTCCATTATTGAAAAGCAAACAAAAATATTTTTGGGTGATGCAAGATTGCTCTTACACCTAGGATGCTCCTGCATCAGACACCCAGGGTAATTTGAGAAGTGACCCTGTCATGACTCAGGTGTGCAGAGGAAAATCGAGATGGTTAACCTCCTCCTTTGCTAGCCATGATGAATGTTCAACAGGTTATCCTTTCCATTTGACCAAATACTCTTCATATGTCTTGTTCCTTGTGCTTCTGCCAACACGACTATCTAGTATGTCTTCAATCTCCTTGATATCTGAATTGGTTGCTGGAATACTCCATTGTGTTACTGTAACCTCATCTTAAACACCTCCCTCATGATACTTTGTTAAATCTAAAACATTAAATACTGGTGAAATATTTAGCTTAGTAGGTAATTCTACCTCATAGAAATTTCCTAAATCATGCTTCTTCAGTATCTTACATGGCCCAAATTTCTTCATTTTCAGGTTGTTATATGTACCAATTGGAAATCACTCCTTTCACAAATGAACCATGACTTCGTCTCCAACCTAAAATTCCTTATGCCTCCTTTTCTCATCTGCCTTAGTCTTATACTACACATTCATTTTGGTAATATGCTTTCTCACCTCCTCATGGATGTTCTTCAAATGTTCTACAAAATCCTAAGCTTCAGCACTACTTATTTCTCCTTTATCTATCTTCCTCAACTCAGATGCATTTCTGGGACTACTTCCATATACAATTTGTGGATGATGTGATGAACTAAACTTCAAATCTATCTTCAACTGTTCACTTTCTGCTAGTGCCATTCTATGTGCTGCCTTATTTGAAAAATTGGCTCCTGAAATCAAATCCATCTGATGGCTGATCTTTCTTACTGGTGGTAATCCATCAGGCACATTATCGGATACAATATCCTGAAACTCATTCAATAATTTTGCAGCTTCTACAGGTACATCTTCTACTTCTTTCCTAGCCTTTGTAATTAAGGTTAAACACATATGCTCATGCCTCATACCATCTAAGAAACCACATACCTTTTCTTTAGTCTCCTTCAATGGCTTTAGCTTATGTCGCACTCCATCCTTTGTCAGGAAATAGGTATTCACACAACCATCATGTACAAGACATCGGTCAAATTGCCATGGTCTACCCAACAACATATGACATGCATCCATAGATATGATATCACATAGTACCTCATCATGGTACCCACCAATCTTGAACTTTACTAGGCACTATTCATTAACCATGACCTTGTGGTCATCCTGCACCCAAGCAACCCAATATGGATGTGGATGCTTGTGCTTCTTGAGCTTCAACTTAGTGACCATCGCTTCTGACACAAAATTATTAGTACTACCACTATTAATAATCACATCACAACACTTACCCTCACACTTGCACCTGGTGCAAAATAGGCTCCTTCTTTGCTCAGGTTCATTCTCACCACTCAACAGGAGTTTTCTGTTGATCAACATTTCTCCTCTTTTAGCATCTTCATCTACATGTGCAACTCTAGCCTAGCCTTCATTCATCCTATCTATCTTTCCTTGGTGTTGAGGACTTTCAAATGCCCTATGACCTTCTTCTCCATAGTGAAAACATGTTCCACGGAAGCCACCTCTTCCAGATCCTTGTCCTCTTCCTCTTCCTCTCTGATCTCTATTATTTTGATCATGGAAATGATTGAAATTATCTCCTCTCTGATTCTGACTATTACTAGCCTCATCCTACTTTTTTGGATCTTCATTTTGATCTCCATATGACCATCCACTAGATCTTCCATCATGACTTCTTCCGCTTTGTCTGCTCTCAAACTTCTTGTTCAACTTTTCCTCTACTTTTAGGGAAAACTGGTATGCCTCTTCAATACTATTCATTTGAACCAGATTCAACTCTTCCTGAATGCTCAACCTCAACGCATTAAGGTAATGGGAAACTTTCTCTTTATCAGCTTTTGCATGTCCTATTCTGATGAGGATTTGATAGAACTCTTATGTATACTCCTGAACAGATCATCCCGCTTGCTTCAAACTTTGCATTTTCCTCAGTAGGTCAAGCTCATAATCAACGAGGATGAACTGTCACTTCAATTTATCCACCATCCGATCCTAGATTGTGATTTTGTCTTTCCCTCTTCTATTTCACTCCAACCAAATCTCTTACCACCAGATCTTTGCATGACCTTTCAGTCTGGCCTTCGCAAAGTTGACCCGATCATGATCCTTAATATCTTCATACTCAAAATATTCTTCACATTGATTGATCCAGTCGATCAACTCCTCTGGGTTAAGATTGCCTAAAAATGTAGGAACCTCAATCTTAGGTCTTTTCTCAATCTTGGAAATGGCCCGAAAAAGCCTTTCTTCTTCTTGATTCAAAACTTTGACTTCTCCTTCTTGATCTTCTTCTTCAGCTTCATCCTTGCTTTCATCTCTGACATTAAGATTCATTCCTCTGCGAATCTCCTCTTGCAATGCTCGCACTTGTCTCTGAAGTTCCCTAAACTCAGGTGTTACAACACCAGCTCTTCCACCATGTTCCCTTCATGGAGGCATTTTTGTGATGCATGCTGAAACGCTAACCATGGTCCTTGTGCAAATTGACTCACAGTCAGTGATCTGTTTACATGAAAACCATCACCCACAGTACTGGTGCAAACTGCCTCACAATCGACGGTCTGTTTACATGCTCAGGAACTCCCACTTTGATACTAGTTGATGAAGGGTGCCCCTCTTAATACTGCAAACACATAACAGAAATAGAGAAATAACAACAACATGCAAGAACAAAAAATTGGATTCTTATTATCTCCATAAATGTGGAATTACAAACTTTTAGAGTTACAAAATGCGAAGCCACATGGGCATTCCCTTACAATATTCTGTAGGACAAAGCCTCAAATCAATACCTAGATCTACTACCCAAAACTATCCCAAACTACCTAAGACAACACTACAACATTCCTTATATAGGCAATTTCCACCACCCGAGAAGGTTCCAGAAATTTAGCTCATTGGGCTGACCAAATTTAGAATTATTTTATTTTTCAATTTATTACATCAAAGTTGGCTCAAAATAACTTTTGAAACCCGAACATAAATTTTGAAGGAAAATTATTTTTTTTCCATTTTATGTGGCCTGACTTTCGAAGACCATAAGTCATCACCCGTTGACCCGATTGACTATTATGACCCAATTTTGAAAAGGGTGCGAGGAGCTCTACAATGTTTGAACCAAGCAAGCTGCATTTAGCAAAAGTTTTGACCTCATCTGGCACCTCTAAAGCCTTCAAAACTAAGCTCAAAGTTTCTGTACCCTATTTTCAATATCAAAAATTTTCAATATCTTCAAGACTAGACTTGATCTGGCAATGAAACTTTATTGGCAGCCTAATACAACCAAAGTGAACCTCCACCTATGAAATTAGAACATTTTGAGATTGTACATAAAACTTACTAAAAATTGTAAATTTCCAAAAATAGCAGCTCTGCACAAGATTGCCATTATTGAAAAGCAAACAGAAATATTTTTGGGTGATGCAAGATTTCTCTTACACCCAGGATGCTCTTTCATCAGACAGCCAGCGTAATTTGAGAAGTGACCCTATCATGACTCAGGTGTGCAGAGGAAAACCAAGATGGTTAGCCTCCTCCTTTGCTAGCCATGATGAATCTTCAATAGGTCATCCTTTCCATTTGACCAAATACTCTTCATATGTTTTGTTCCTTGTGCTTCTACCAACACGACTATCCAGTATGTCTTCAATCTCCTTGATATCTAAATTGGTTGTTGGAATACTCCATTGTGCTGCTGTAACCTCATCTTCAACACCTCCTTCATGATACTTTGTTAGATCTGAAACATTAAATACTAGTGAAATATTTAGCTCAGTAGGTAATTCTACCTCATAGGCATTTCCTGAATCATGCTTCTTCAGTATCTTACATGGGCCAAATTTCTTCATTTTCAGCTTGTTATATGTACCAACTTGAAATCACTCCTTTCGCAAATGAACCATGACTTCATCTCCAACCTGAAATTCCTTATGCCTACTTTTCTCATCTACCTTAGCCTTATATTGCACATTCATTTTGGTAATATGCTTTCTCACCTCCTCACGGATGTTCTTCAAATGTTCTACAAAATCTTCAGCTTCAGCACTACTTATTTCTCCTTTATCTATCTTCCTCAACTCAGATGCATTTCTGGGACTACTTCCATATACAATCTGTGGGTGATGTGATGAACTAAACTTCAAATCTATCTTCAACTCTTCACTTTTTGCTAGTGCCATTCTGTGTGCTACCTTATTTGGAAAATTGGCTCATGAAATCAAATCCATCTAATGGCTGATCTTTCTTACTGGTGGTAATCCATCAGGCACATTATCAGATACAATATCCTGAAACTCATTCAATAATTTTGCAGCTTCTACAGGTACATCTTCTACTTCCTCTTTCCCAACCTTTGGAATTAAGGTGAAACACATATTCTCATGCCTCATACCATCTAAGAAATCACATACCTTTTCTTCAATATCCTTCAATGGCTTTAGCTTATGTCGCACTCCATAATTTGTCAATGAATTGGTATTCGCACGACCATCATGTACAACACATCGGTCAAATTTCCATGGTCTACCCAAAAACATATGACATGCATCCATATATATGATATCACATAGTATGTCATCATGGTACTCGCCAATGTTGAACTTTACTAGGCACTATTCATTAACCATGACCTTGTGGTCATCCTGTACCCAGGCAACCCAATATGGATGTGGATGCTTCTACCTCTTGAGCTTCAACTTAGTGACCATCTCTTCTGACACCAAATTATTAGTACTACCACTATCAACAATCACATCACAACACTTACCCTCATACTTGCACCTAGTGTGAAATAGGCTCCTTCTTTGCTCAGGTTCATTCTCACCACTCAACAAGATTGTTGTGTTGATCAAGGTTTCTCCTCTTTCAACATCTTTAGAATTTGATGATCTGGCTTCTTCATCTACATGTGCAACTCTAGCCTGGCCTTCATTCCTCCTATCTATCCTTCCTTGGGATTAAGGACATTCAAATGCCCTATGACCTTCTTCTCCATAGTGAAAACATGTTCCACGAAAGCCACCTCTTCCAGATCCTTTTCCTCTTCCTCTTCCTCTCTAATCTCTATTATTCTGATCATGGAAATGATTGAAATTATCTCCTCTCTGAATCTGACTGTTACTAGCCTCATCCTACTTTTTCAGATCTTCATTTCGATCTTCATATGATCGTCCATGAGATCTTCCATCATGACTTCTTTTGCTTTGTTTTCTCTCAAACTTCTAGTTCAAATTTTCCTCTACTTTTAGGGAAAACTGGTATGCCTCTTCAATACTGTTCATTCGAACTAGATTTAAATCTTCTTAAATGCTCGGCCTCAACCCATTAAGGCAATAGGCAACTTTCTCCTTATCAGCTTCTACATGTCGTATTCTGATGAGGATTGGATAGAAGTCTTTTGTATACTCTTGAACAAATCATCCCACTTGCTTCAAACTTTGCATTTTCCTTAGTAGGTCAAGCTCATAATAAACGGGGATGAACTGTCACTTCAATCTATCCACCATGGGATCCCATCTTGTGATTTTGTCTTTCCCTCTTCTATTTTGTTTTAACTGAATCTCTTGCCACCAAATCTTCACATGACCTTTCAGTCCAGCCTTTGCAAAGTTGACCTGATCAAGATCCTCAATATCTTCATACTTAAAATATTCTTCACATTCATTGATCCAGTCAATCAACTCCTCTGGGTTAAGATTCCCTGAAAATGTAGGAACCTTAATCTTAGGTCTTTTCCTGATCTTGGAAATGGCCTGGAAAAGCCTTTCTTCTTCTTGATTCAAAACTTTGACTTCTCCTTCTTGATCTTCTTCTTCAACTTCATCCTCACTTTCATCTCTGACATTAAGATTCATTCCTCTACGAATCTCCTCTTGCAATGCTCTCACTTGTCTCTGTAGCTCCCTAGCCTTAGGTGTTACAACACCAGCTCTTCCACCATGTTGCCTTCGTGGAGGCATTTTTGCAATACACAATAAAACCCTAACCATGGTTCTGGTGCAAACTGTCTCATAGTCAGTGATCTGTTTACACAGAAACCCTAACCCACAGTCCTAGTGCAAACTGCCTCACAATTGGTGATCTATTTACATGCTCAGGAACTCTCACTCTGATACCACTCGATGAAGGTTGCTCCCCTTAATATTGGAAACACATAACAACAACAGAGAAATAAAAACAACATGCAAGAATAGAAAATTGGCTTCTTATTATCTCCACAAATGTGGAATTACAAACTTTCAGAATTACAATATGTGAAGCCACATGGGCATTCCCTTACAATATTCTGTAGGACAAAGCCTTGAATCAATACCCAAATGTACTACCTAGAACTGTCCCGAACTCCCTAAGACAACACTACAACCTTCCTTATATAGGAAATTTCCACCACCCAAGAAGGTTCTAGAAATTTAGCCCATTGGACCGACCAAACTTATAATTATTTTATTTTTTAATTTATTACATCAAAGTCAGCTCAAAACAACTTTTGAAACCCAAACAAAAATTTTGAAGGAAAATTATTTTTTCGCCATTTCAAGTGGCCTGACTTCCAAAGACCATAAGTAATCACCCATTGACTTGATTGACTGTTATGACCCCATTTCGGAAAGGGCACAAGGATCTCTACAACACCTAAACTAAGCAAGCTTTATTCAGCCGAAGTTTCGAGCTCATCTAGGGCCTCTAAAGCCTTCAAAACTGAGCTCAAAGTTTTTGTACCCTATTTTCAATACAGAAAATTTTCAGTATCTTCAAGACTAGACTTGATCCGACAATGAAACTTTACTAGCAGGCTAATACAACCAAAGTGAATCTCCACCTATGAAATCAGAACATTCTGAGATTGTATAGAAAACTTACTAAAAATAGTAAATTTCCAAAAATAGCAGCTCTACACAAGATTGCCATTATTGAAAAGCAAACACAAATATTTTTGGGTGATGCAAGATTGCTCTTACACCCAAGATGCTCCTACATCATAGAGCTTACTAAATAACACCTGAGAAGTGCATAAATCCCCTTATGCCCCCACTTGTTTCAGCTTTCTACTTCTGAAGGGTGAAACAGGGTGATAAGGAAAACTCTATACATTGGATATGAAATTTTGTTGAAAAGTGGTATGCTAAACCAATTATAAGGATTCCTACCCTTCCTAAACTAATTGAATGAGTTAGGTATCTGAATCATGATTCCAATGTCATTGATGACACTGGAAATGGAGTTACCGAACTCAAGTTATGATGAAAAAAGTGAATATCTATCTAGATGTATAAGAAGGGATATCCGAGTTTAACATGAATAAACCCTATAAGAAACCATAAAAATACCCTAATTTTAACTATAAATAAGGAAAAGGAAGTCATACTTACTCATTCTTACCATTTGCAGATTCGAAGAGAGAAAAGAAGATGCCAGAAGAGAAGAACTTCAAGCGACATGCATGAAGCTTTTGAGACAATGTTTGGCTACTAGATGGTCACTTCCTGAGGTGAGTTTGCTATTGTTTGTTCCTGTACTTTCAAAATTGTTGATTTTTGTAGACAATATCAACCCTGACCTAGCTATGTTGGCCTTGACCCAAGAAGGTTGACATGGACTATAAAGTCTCCAACTATTCTAGGATGAGATCGAGCTTGACCCAACAAGGTCGTCCCTGACCCAGGAAAGTCAACCTTGACCCAGGAAGGTTGACCCTAACCTAACTAAGGTTTACCTTGACCTAGTCAAGTTGGATTTACAAATTTGATAATGTAGAATGTTGATATGATGTTTGTTTGTTCTTATAAGACATGGTCTGTCTCTAAGAGCATCCCTTTGGAGAGTTGCTAGTGATTGTCAGAGAGAGACTTTCTGAGCTTAGTGAGGATGACATGCAGCTACTAAGAGATGTAGGACTGTACTGGGTATCATATTTACCATAGATCAAGCTACACTAAGCGATACTATTAGCTCTCATAGAGAGGTGGGATGAGGATACATGCTCCTTCCATCTTCCCTCAGGAGAGATTACAGTGACATTGAAGGATGTCTACAGGATCTTGCAGCTTCCGATCTGAGGTGAGACTATCACACCTAGAGAACAATGAGTTTGTGAGGAGATCCTTTTATATGTAGAGTATCACTTGGGATGGGTTCCACATCTACGAACCTAGTCAGATTAGGTCCTTTTGTCATCCATACTGTTAGCCCCTACACCTTTGGTATGGAGAGTGATGCTTTGTATAGTAGTCTTGGTTGTGTTACCCACTCAAAGAGTACCATATTTTCTACACCTCTTACCCATCTTATACAGAGGATGGAGAGTGAGAGGACTTTGTTCTCATGGGGTCGTAACATGTTGGCCTAGCTATATCATGCGCTATGTCAGCTAGTCAGATACCAGAGATAGAGTCTTTCGATATGCACACTCTTGCAGATTTGGCTGTTTGATAATTTCACTTGTACCTGTCCACAAGGTGCTCCAGTGATGGTAGATGTGAGTACACCGAGAATCTTTGCATATGCTTTGAGAGATGCCTAGCAGTTTGGAGATATCCTCTATTGGAGGGTACATCTAGACCACATTCTAAGCACCGATGTGATATGGAGACCCTACTGCTAGATGATAGAGTGTCTAGATACATGATTCTAGATGAGATATTCATAGTGATAGATGCTCATAGAGGGTCATTAGAATCATATAGTAATTCCATACTATTTTGATCAAGTGATGAGATAGTTTAGCCTGTTACAGGGACTCCCTAGAGTAGTTCCTCATTATGTACATCTGACGATGTACTATCAAAGACCCAACGCCCCATATGTCAACCATCAATAGCCAACATAGAGGACAATGATAAAGATGAGATAGAGGATATAGAGGTTACATCAAATGTGACCTATTCATGCAAGAGTTGAGATTACATCTAGTACTAGGGTTTGCAGGGGACCTTCCCCATCTTCCCTGAGGATTATCCTATAGGTGATCTAGGTCATTAAGAGAGGATGCACCGTGATAGTGGTATGGAAGAGGAGGATGAGGATGTCAAAGATGAGGAGGAGCACATCCCTGAGGGGAGATCCCATGAAGGAGGAGAGAGACAGAAGATAGAGAGGAGAGTCGAGTAGAGATGTCCTCAGTTGATGATAACTGGTGTAGATGTACACATTTTTCACACATCACCACTGAGATCATGAAAACCTCCATGCCCCCCACATAGATACACAATCGCTAAGGCCTAGACATAGTGAGCATGGAGAGAGTAGTCACTCCATGCACCCACCATCTAGACCTTTCAGTGATGTCTAGGAGGAGAACCAGGTATGAAATATGAGATTTGATTAAATATGCAACCCTGATTTGGAAAAAGCACTAAATTGATAAATGAAACTTTCATTTTTTAGTTAGCGTAGTGGAGTGGAAGGAGCTCGTATCTGAGATTCTAAAGGATACATGTATATTCTATCGACTACCAGCGAGTGAGCAAGAATCCTCTCTTGGCTACAGAGATCCTGATAGGCATGCCAATATCTTTGCATGTGTCCAACAAGAGTTGAGGTTGTGTAGAGAAAGGAAGGAGAAGCTGATAGCTGAGTTACAAAGTGCCCGATGGTGCTCGCATGGTATGAGCATATCAAGGAGCCACACACAAACACACCAAATCTATATCTTCCTATCATAGGCCGAGAGATCTGAAAAGCCAATCGGCCATCAGAGCGTAGTGATAGATGTAGTGATAAATAGGGCCATTGGCCACATATGTATCAAAACATGAAAAAATTTTGATGAAAAATTTTTTTTCTCTACTAATTAGTTCTATATTTGATTAGTATGCTTTCATCAATATAAATCTTAACAAAAAGAAAGAAGGTGCATAAATATATTCATATGTAATTTTTCTAGAGCTACATAACCTATAAAACAAATTTTATAAGGAATACATAAATGCACAATGAAATAAAGAATGAAATTAAGGATAATAATGTTTGAGATGCATAATTATTAATAGGTTCCTTAAAAGAAACAACATCCATATTAGCAGTTTAATAAGCACCACCCGAACCAACGTCTTCAATAACAACAAAAGGTCCAAGCCAATTAGGGCTAAAACATTCCCTTTTTGCCTGATAATTCATTCACATTTCATTGATTTTCATATAGCACTAAATCACCAACTGAAAATGTTCATTCAACTCTAAATCTAGTTCCTAAACTACTAACTTATTTTGAAAATGGTGCAGATTTAAGGCCCTCAAAAAGGGGGGAGCACAAAAAGTGGTCCTGTTTTTTGGTCCAAGAACATAACCATAGCATCTAATGTGCTCCCCCTAAAATGTTAAATTTTTTTTTGAATTTTTTAATCCCTCTAGTGAGAAGTTAGCTAACACCACGTAGTTTATCCCAGATTTTTTTGGTAATTTTTTGATGAACGTAATAATTTTTGATAAATTTACGAAGGTGCACACATCCTGAAAACATGAAATTTCTATGTGCTCCCCCTAGAAATCATTTAAAAACTAATCTAAAATTAAATTTTCTTTTTTTGAAAGTGTGTAGAATAGTCTCTAGTTTTCTAAAAATGTAACTTATTAAAAAATTCGATGAAACGAGCCCAAAATCTATGCCCAAATACTCCACATTGGTTTTTTACAAAAAATAGACATACACACAAAAGAAATTAGAGTTGAAAAACTTAACATAAATCAGAATTCAAATATAAATTATATGCTTAGATAGCTAAACAAAGAGATCTGCAATATCACGTCATTTGATTTTTACGTTCTTGAGCCACGAGTAAACCTGACGAGGAGCACACAAAAAAGATGTCATTTTTTTGTGTCTGCTAAAAAACATGTCTCAAGCCTATTTCAATCATCCAAGCCTTTGGGTTGGATCTCCAACGCAAATCCAAGCCTTAGGATTGGGTAAATTCAAATCCTTTACAAAGCACACATGCCCTTCAAAAATCATAAATTTACATAGGGCGTGTGCCCTATAGGGTGTGCGCCTTATGTAAGATATAGATTTTCCATAGTGAGAGAGAGAGAGAGAGGTGGGGGAGTAATTTATACAAATATAACATTTAAGTATAAGTTTGATAATTTTAATTTCTTATAATTTAAGTTATATTTGTATAAAATTATAAAATATAATGCTTTCAAGATGTTTTGGATAGGTTCCAGCTTCATAGGAGTTAACATGCAGATTCTAGATTTGAAAAAATTCTAGACTTAGCCAAATTTAGGATTCAACAAGCCTTCAAACAGGGTTACCTCCAAAAATCCATCATGGATTTCTAAGGTCAAACTGAAGCTAGCAAAAGGATTCCCAAAGGGTTGTAAGTCATTTTATCACAAATCACTTAGTTTTGACCTCATCTCTACCATAGACTTAGATTAGCTCTCA